>VWZO01009773.1:275000-489666 GCA_013396975.1 Bucco capensis
CAGATGACATATCCAAATTCCTGAAATTGTTAAATTCTCTTCTTGGAAGAGTTACAAAAATGTAGTTATTTGTTCAAAATAAATGACCACCTTGAAACAGCAGTCCTCTGTTGAAATCTGCAGCTACTTTTAGGTATAAAAGCACTTCTGTTATGTATTGTAAAGCATAACTAGATGCCAAAGAGAATTCTGAGGTCAGCTAGAGTGAGCTTAGTGAAGGCCTCCCCTTTCCCTGACAGCACCTGCTGGGCAAGAACTTTCTTCCTCTTCTGGAGTTGTACAATCTTTTCTTCTACTGTTCCTTCACAGACAAACCTAAAAAACCCAAAACCACATCATGTCAACTCCTAGGAAGAAGTGTCAGCATTATACAAGCAATTCTCCAGTAAATTTCCAAAGACTTGTCTCACTTAAAAATTAACAGCCTATTATGTGATTGGCAAAATATACTTGTGCTTTCTCATATGCAGATATTCTAACATTTCAAATAAAAGCCTGATACAATTTAGGCCTTAGCTTTGCTCATCTGAGGCAACAGTAATTCTGTGACAAAATCTGTCTCTACCTCAGTCCCCAAACCCCAATCCCACTGTCTGACCTTGTGCCTAGTTTTAAGTAAAGAAACAAGCCTCAAACCAAGGCCTTGTCTAAAGCCAGACAATACATGAGCAGCAAGAGCCTCATTTACTGCTAAGGAAAATCCTGACCTGTGTATCACAACATCCTTCTGCTGCCCCACTCGGTAAATGCGATCACATGCCTGGTCCTCAAGAGCAGGATTCCTGGAACGAAAAAAACCCCACCAAAACACAGAAAAAACCCTTAAGAGCTTATGTTAAGGAATTACTGAAATACCAAAGCCTCTGTGCTTGCCTTATTTGCCTGCCTCTAGATTCTTCTTCTCTTCCTCTGTAGAGCTGAAACAGCTCCCAGGTTACCCTGGGTTTACTAGCTCGATCACCAGTACTCACCCTGACTGTATTTCCCTTTGCCCTTGGCAGAAATATGGTACAACTCCACATAAAATCAGCTGTATGACTGAAACCATTGTTCCATGTAGCCCCTTATTTCTGGCCAATAGTACTCATAAAAGCTGAGTAGCTGGTAAGGAACCAGGAGAGTGAAGCAGGAAGGCAAACACCATTGAAAGAGACATTCACTCAAGAATATATACATAAGAAACGGTTCTGTTTGACACAGTTACAGGGAATGCTTGTTGGTGTAACTTTGATATTAAGAAACATCTCCAGCAGCTGGTTTTGTACTGAAGCACATTAGTTTGCTTTGTAGAGTGCCCATAAGCAACACCTAGTTTTAAGAAAAAGTGATTCTGACTTTGATGAGAGACAATATAAATATTAGTTCATATGAACTATTTTCATAGCCTTCTGAAAGCCCGAGGTACACTAACTGTGCATGATTACTGACTATGCTTAATACAATCAATTGGTTTCAAGACAAATTCCCTGTAGGCATTACTGTACCATTTTCATAACTGTAAGAAATTAAGCCAAGGACTGCCAAGTCCCCAGTATCCTTTTGTGATACAGGCAGCATACTTGCTTCTTTGGATTGCCTTTATCCTCCTCTGGTTTTATTTACCCCTACAGAACTGTATTTCACGGCAGTGAGCATCAGATTGACATATCAGAGAGCCTTGGAAGAAGGCTGTATCAAAACCATTTTTCCACAACTCATCACTAGCCCTTCCTCTCAGCTAAGCCCTTCCCTCCTAACCCAGCTGTATCAGTGAGAAAGCAAGCAGCATGCCCTACGTGTATCTTCCAAGATGGAACTTCTCTTTACCAGTGCATGTCAAGAAGAAAGAGGTGGTTTCCTCCAGTCAAGTTCAGGCCAACACCTCCAGCCAGCAATGAGAGCAACATTACCTTCAAAGGCCAAAAGACAGTTAAAGGAGCCTGTTTCCAGAAAATTAATGTTTCATACACTCCACATTAATAATGTGAACCAAAGGGTCTATTTATCGTAATAAATATACACATGGAATATAAATATGTATTTGTGAGCTTGCCAGATGTTACTTGATGAAGCACAGAAGTCTGGACATAGAAGTTATGGTTCAGAGACCAGCCTACCATTACATATCTATTACCCTGACACATTTTTACAGCCTAGAGAAAGGACTGAAAAGTTCAGACTCTCTCCATGTCCCACTCAGATGACCAGCCTCTCACCAACAATGGGAGCAATGGGCACCAACTCTGAATTAACAGTAACAATTACTTAGATACAGGCAACTTCACTGAAATGGCCTGCTACTCCCTTTCACCTAGTATTTAGGAAAAGATGAGTGGCTGGGGAACTCAGTTTTGTGGTATGGTACCTTAAAACCCTCATCTCATTTAAGGGGTCAGCTATATTCATATAGCTGGCAGAAATCCTCCTTGGTTTAAGCTCAAAGCTAGAAGGAGAAATACCTATTTTGTAGATAGCAGCTTGTTCAAGAAATCCAGCAAAGAAAACAAGCTAAAGCACCACATTCTCCCCTTCTAGTCACAGATCCAATCTCAGAGGAGACAGCCTGTCCTGCCTCAATCACAGCAGTGTCAGTGTCCAGATGAAAGTGTAATCATTATGAACAATTAATTTGAATTCAGATGTCTATAGTCACCTGGCAAGCTTCCTTCCCTTGGCCAAAATTTCAGACTGGAAGTTATTTTCAAGAGAAGGCAACACACTGCAGTTCATCAGTATGTAAAAACACACACAGCCCCCCCCTCAAGCCCCAATAACTCAAAAGTGAAAGAAGTCACATGAGGTCACCTTATTTTGGATGTCTGCAAAACTGACTTCTCTTGTCCCAGTCCCAATTTTCCTATCCTTATATTAGGGTTATATATGCTCGTGTTTATTGTTTTTTAAACACATTAGATACTTTTTACCAGGCTAATCTTTTTGAGAAGAAAGGATGACAGCTGAATCTATGAATGAGGCTAAAATAAAGTCTTACAGGCCCTTTGGAAAGCAGGTGATACACAGAAAGCAACATCTTCCAGTGCAGAAGCACAAGCTGGAAACAACCAACATGCTTTGAGTAGAGCTAACTGGCATCACATCTTCCACATTACTGTTCTGTGGCAAGAACATCTGTGAACACCAACAAAAGTCAGTTATCACAGCTGCTCATAGCAGCACTAGTAACTGTTACCCTGTCCTGATTGCATACCTGAGGGCCTCTGGGATTGTTATTGAACTCTTCTACCACATCCATTCTCTGCTTAGGATTGACAGAGCCATCCACTGTTGCATACTTCAGCCCAAGTTGCTGGAGGTGCACAGCCACAACTTTGAGCATACTTGTCCATTGAGAGACAACAACACTGGAGAATGAGAAAAGGAATTACATTTTCTGTGTATATCCAAGAGGAGACAATGATTTAGACACTCTTCCCCACTGCGAACCAGAGCCAGGGCCCTTCCTGATTCAAAACCAGATTCACCTGTACGTGTAGAGGTAGAACCTGCCAAACTCTTCCCAGTTCTGTTTTTGGAGAAGAGTCCTCCTACTGGACCTCAAGGCCTGAGATTCTTCACATACTCCCCTATATTTACACTTACCTACTTCTTAAACTACCCTTTTCTCTTTCTCACAATCAGCTTGCAACTAACTGCAGTACTGTTACTATTTTACCATACCAGAAGTTTTTTATGTTTTAAACTATTTCTGCTGCTGTCAAGAGACATGCTTCTCTCAATCACTGTAACTGAAGCACATGTTTACTAACCTTTTCTGAGGCTCTGAGTGACTCTGAATAATTTTCAGTTCAGCCAAGAGGTGAGCTATCTGCAGGAAAAAAAAAAAGTCTGCTTGCTGCCATAACCCAACTCATACTTGACTGTTTTTCACTAAAATAAGTGATCAAAATAACTATTCAAGTAAAATTTCTTCTGTGCTCAGACTTTCAAGATATTTTAATAGTCATTAGTAAAATGCTCCCACCAAGGAAAAGAGTTAAGACATCATATCATACAAACATGTTTTTTAGATTGCAACCTTCCTGTAAGAAGCCCTCATTGCCACCTCTCCTCTTGCTGCCATCCCATTTTTTCTAGCTCTTTCCAAGCACCACACTCTCACACACTCATGCTTTTCTAAACTTCTCTGAACCCAGTGCTCAAGATTTTCACTGATAGTTTAGCAGCACAGTCAGATTCTCACAGCTGTATTTGAACATCTGGTACGTTGAAGCCTTTCCAGAAGAGGTCCAGCAGGCTATCAAGAAAATCACCTGATTTCATCTAAATTACCAATGTGGCATAATCTGTAATACCAAGGTGTGACAAATCATTTACAATTTTAAAAGGCTAAGTGCTGAAATGTAAGCTTCACAAGGAAGGCCAGAAAACCACAACCAGAGTACCTTGGTGCTCTCCCTGGTGATTTCAAAGATATCTTGATTAAAAGCTGTGCCATTGAGGTTGACTGTTGACTTGGAATCAGGAGTCTGGAGCTCAGACAGGGTCAGAGCACTAAGTTGTTCCTCAATGGAGAGGGAAAGGCCTTCACTGTTCAAGTTAACTTGGTCCAGAGCCTGCAAGAAAGCAAGCAATAACATAAAGGTTCACAGTCAAATCTAAGATCAAATTCAGTACCAATTCATAGTCTTCACCACATCTGCTGAGGACGGTGAGTTTGAAGGAAACTATCCTATGCAATACAAAGAACAATTGAGAAAAACTATTGGATAAAACCAACAGTCCCTTTGGCCCTTTTTTCTGCCTCAAGAATGGGCAGTGTAGGCAAAGCCTGCAAGCTCAGCCATTTTCTGTGGTCTAGTCTCCTTAATTTTGTCCTCCCATAGCATTTAATAATTGCAGGATTAAAGACGTTAGAAGATAAATCCCTGCCTATTCCCTTAGTATCTGCAACTGCTTTATTTGACAGAGCAATGAACTTCTGAAAGATTAGTCTACCTTATGCAAGACAACTTCAGTCAAGGCACTTACAGAGCTCTCCAACAAACACACAAGCCTTTGAAACAGGTCACACTTCTGGACTTCTGCACTTCAATTTTCAAAACTAGATTAAGATCAAGACTTCTCAGACTTCTTTGCCATTAAAATCCTCCCTCTGTTTTTTTATCTGAATAAAAGTTTTTCCAGAGACACAGCTGCCCACATAGGTCATGATGGGGAACTCTTCAGTACGAAGTATGTCCATCTAAAACCTCTTGGGCTGTAAAACACCCAGTCCTAGAAATGGCTCAGTTCACACACCTCCAGCTAAGAGATGCAAGCATGTTACAAAGTCTGTTAACTTACACAAACACTTAAAAAAAACCCACAAACCCCCCCCACCACAATATAATACTGCAGTTACCACTTTCAGTAAAGAGAGATGGCAGCAGCACTGACGGAGCCTCAACAGCATGGACAAGACATGGACAGTACTTGAGACCTGGGAGGCACTTGGAGAGCCTGCTGAAAATTCCTTTTGACTGATCCCAAACTCCTGTGCAACTGCCAAAGAAGACAGATAAAACATCAAAAGCTCTTCAAGGCATTTCCAGGCACTGCCCAGCCACCTCCAGCAAGAGTTTCATCAATAAGAGACAAGAACTAATAGACAAGAAAATACCTGATTTAACATAGGAAACCCATCAGAATCCACTTAAAAAATAAAACCAAAAAACAAACAACCCCATCCACAACTCAGAGCACCACACACTGCATATGAATATTGACATCTCTTCTCTGAACAAGGAGACTTTTATTTCAGAAGGGGCTTTTAGACTCAAAATGTTCAAGAGATTGGCCCAGAGCCACAACAATGAGAACAGACTTTTGGAATATCATGGTAGGATTCTTTGTAACATCAGGGGAGCATTTTCTAAAGAATTTTTAAGTCCTGACCCCGTGTAGCCAGGTCTGCTTCCCCTGCTTAACTGTGCACTTAGAAGTCACTTCAGCAAATGTTTTGAGGGGAGGACGTGTACTCTAACCTTTCTCAAATGGGTTGTCACCAGCAGACTCTCTGCCTTCATTTTTTTGCTCTTGTCTTTTTAGGTAGGATTGTAATGTTGACCTGGATAAACAAGACAAAGACTCTGGGATTTATAGCAGGAAAAAAGGCAAGAGATACCTGATCATAAGAAGCAATATGATGATGCATTAAGGTAAGGAAGATTTCCTTAAACATTTAGTCACCAAATCATCACAAAACACCCCAGTTTTGTTTAACTTGAATATGATTGAAACCAAGATCCATTTTGGAAAACACAAGAGGAAGCAAGTCTGCTGACTGGAATATCTTGAGTGTAACAGGGGCTAGGGCCCAATAGATAACATTCTTTATAACAAAAGACATCTTTAAACATATATTTAAAATGAAGGAAGAATCTTTACAGCCACACTGCTAAAAAAGACTCTATAGGAGAACACAACGTGATACCAGCTTGCATTACAGCCATCTGGAGAGGCCAGCATAACTTCTAACTGCAGAAATAACACAGGGCAAAGAAGATAAATTCTCTCCTTTACAGGTGCTGCTACATCATCACTTAAGAATTACTCTTGCAATTCCAAGTGTTTAGAGGCTTGAAATCAATGAGATTAAGTGTAAGGGTAGAATACAAAGCTCACACAAACTATTATCAGAACAATCAATGTATTTTCAAACATGTTTGACACAATTAGCAAGGGAAAAATAACAGGAATTTGTCCAAAAGCTCTTCTCAAGTGGATGTATCTTTCTGATTTTTTTGTATCAGGAAGAAACAAAACCACAAAGTACCCTATCTCTAGCTACATTCATACCTGGATCTTGCAAAAAGCACATCATACACAGACTGCTCCTCTGCTGAAAGTTTCAACTGATGCAACTGTGTACTACGCTGGGGTAGAGATACCTGAAGTAAAAATACACAGGATCAGATGTTTATAGTGCAAAAATGTTATACAGCATCATGAACACCAGCATTCCAAGGTTTAACACAGTAAAATCAGCTATCAGAAGATAGCTGTTTCTTCATTAAAGTTATTTGTACTAATGCAACTATCACAGAATTCCAAATAGCCTAGTTAACACTCAAAATAAAAATCTTTCTTTCAAATAATCGTATCACAAACAGCATGAGCAACTAAGTATGGGCTACCACAGAAACTACTGTGGAGGGATTAATTCCTTGCATTGAAAAAGTAACTTCTCAGTTCTCCATTCAGAATCAAGACAGTAAATACCAAAACTACACATTTTAAAGGCCTACAGACACAGTTTAATGGACTATTTTGGAGAGTAATGCAGAAAGCCAATGCCTCAGCACACACCAGATCCACCTGACATGCAGCAGTTGATTCTCAGACATGTAAGTTAACTCAGAGACCTAGACTAACTTTCCACAAAGTGGACATCTACTTGCAAGCACCTGACATATTCTTGTCTGCATGTGTTTTATAACAAAACCATTTGTTTATTCTGCATGTTTCCAGTTTCTGGATAAGCAGTCAAAGCATCCCACAGACATTTGCTTCTCTTGCTCAAGAGACTGCAATAGACAGGAAAACTCACTCATTAACAAATTTATGTATGTACCTAACTGGCTGCTGCAAGGAAATCAATGGAATGATTGTCTAGTCATGAGGGGTGAAGTTCTTACCAAGGGCTTGCCAGCTGAATCCAGCTGGTCCTTAGTTCTCCGTAATAAGAGGCTCCTGGTTAAAAGGCTTAGCCTTTCTCCTCCCTTCTTTGTCTTGTTATCTACCTGGTACTTCCACACTTTGTATTCATCAAAAGGAGAGCAACGTAGAAACCTGTAACAGGAAGGAAGGAGACTTTATATCAAGGGAAGAACCATTCACACAAAACTGTTTTTCATTAAAATTGGTTCTGTGGATATTCAACCTGGAGAAATAGGAGGTCTGAAGTAATTGTCCTCTGTGGAAGCAGAATAGCTACACACAACAGTAGACACTGGGTCAGCCTTGTACAATATCTCAGCCAGGGCCTTTGCAATCTAGTGCCCAAAATGTTAATACAATTAGTCTTGCTACTCCACTTATGTTAGAAACCTCTCAAACTTCAAAACAGCTTCAGCACTCCATCAGCAAAGACCTGGAATTGGAGCCCTGCCCATGTGTTCACACGCAGCCAGCTCACCTCAGAAGAGAGTACATGTCCAGCAAGTTGTTCTGTATCGGCGTCCCGGTGACAGCCCATCTGGCACTGGCTCTCAGTTTGCACACACCTATAGAGGTTTGAACCTTTGGGTTTTTAATATTGTGAGCTTCATCCAATATAACTCGAGCCCAAGCTACCCTGAGCAGAGGGGAACAGGGAGATGTTCCACTCTGAAAAAAAAAATAAAGCAGACTATTTATAACTGAGTCATAACCTTGCTAGGCTCTCTAGAGAACCACTGGCAAACATCTTTCCAGTGAGAAGCCTTTCTCTAATGTTAATCACCAACAACCTGAGCTCTTACTGTCATGTAAGATCTGCTCTCAAAAACTCATCTCTTCAAAGCTTACAAGAAGGTTTATAAGCCAAAGAATATAAAGTTTGCCTTTTCTTAATAGCAATTTCTAATCTTTTGCTGGTTTCTTTTAACATCTTATTGTCTCTTTCCAAGAGCCATTTGTATTTTATATCATTAACATTTTGCTAGGCTGGGACCAAGGACCACTCTTTCTTCAAGAATGCAGTAAGTAAGCTGCCTCAGGGTCAGCTCAGGCTGACCCAGAGCCTGAGAACAACAGGTTTCTGGTAGTTTAAAGTGATCTTAGTGCTTCAAGCAGTAAAGAAAACCAAACAGGAGATTCTAGTGTTCCTTCACAGTCTCATCTCAAAAGGAGAAGTATGAGATTCATCACGGTGCTCTTGAAATTACTTTTTTTCAGTTGTATTCAGGAGCATATTCTGTATTACTACAGAACAGATTTATTGTGAATATTCTTCCCTGCTGTCTGTGTGTCTGCACTTCACAGCACTTCTATTACTTTAATTTTTATTGTGCAAACTCAACAGGGGACCTATGCAAAAAACCAAATTACTGTAGGATACACATGGTCCTATTTGAAACCATAATGGCTTGCAACACCCCAGATGAAAACATTAAGACAATCCTCTACCAACAGTGTGGCTTCTCACCTCTACATCATGGTCCTTAGCAGGGGATTCCCCTTCCTCTTTGCTTGTGGGAACCTCCTTGGAAAGAAGGCTGTAAGTTGTGACAACAACATCATATTCAGAGAGCCTGCAAAAAGGGGAAGTAATACTCAGAAGCAAGAATAAATCAGGAACTCATTTTGCAAGACAGACAAAACACATGCTGAAGGTTTCAGAACAACACTATTCTACAGGAGCTGAAACACAGAGTTTTACAGAAAACTGAGCATCACAACAGTCAAACAGGAAGGACACATTGTCCCCATTTTACAGATACTGGAAGTAGACAGAGTAAGCTCAAGACAACAGCAAAAGCCAGTGGCACAGAATGCATATCATAGATGAACCCTATCTAGAATCTAGCACCTAGAAACACTGCTCAGCATGGCCTAAAGTGGTGTAGAAAATTTTCTGATCTATACATACAGCTCATAAAAAATAGAAAAACCAACTACAAAGCACAAGAACAGAAGAAATCACCACTGACAAATCTCTGCAAGAGATGTATTTGAGAATATATACCTCTGTGTTTTTGCTATCAGGATCAGAAATAGCCTGCATCAGAACCACTCAGCATGGGCACAGGTCATAAAGGTTTTGCTATGTACACCTTGACAGCAGACATTTGCCTGACCTTCAGGATCCTCCACATTTTCATACTTTAGATTCTTCCATCATTTTACAGCCACTGAATTTCAAATCTGAGATACACAATCTCCTAAAATGCTAAGTAGCATTTTACTTTTGCTGGTCATATTTGTGGTTTAGTACTTACACCTCTGCATGTTTCTCTCTGTTTGGCCCATGGTACAAATAGACCCTCAGTTTGCCACAGCCCACACGTCTGTCTATCTCTTTCTTCCAGTGATGGATCAAGGATGCGGGACAAATGATTAAAGTGCTGCAGGAAGGGATAACAGTGGAATCTGCAAGGAAACATTACAGACATGTTTCAATGTCATCACATTAGACTACAGCAAAGACAAAAGTTTGAGAAATCCACAATAATTAACAGGTCCACTTTTCCTGTGAGCAGAGTTTGTGGACATCTTTACATTACACTCTTGAGGACTGTTAGTTCTGACTGGAAAAAACTCTACTTAAACACTAATGTATCACACTGCTTTCTCTACACTCAGACTTATGCTATGTACCTTTGCACTTCCTTCCGATAAGCTGAAAGGTTAGAATTCAGGAACTAATCCTGATCTCTCCTAAGAGTACAGTATCAAATAAATTCTTTTGTCCTGTCTAGAAGACTGAACCACACAGAGTCAATAAACTTGCGAAGACAATAAAAAGTAGTCCAAACAGTACCACAAGGAAGGAGACAGTAGCAGGTTGTGGATACAGAAACAACACTCTTAAAAACTCTGACATCACTTATCTATATGGACAAGCTAAAAGTAATCTTGGAGAGGAGTGGGAAGGAATTTAAGATAAAAGAAAATTAGTCACAGGGAGGCAAGTAAGAACTAATTTAAGTCCTTATGCTAAGAAAACTATGTAGAAAAAAAGCTATGAAATGGCATGTGCTGGCTTTAACTGTTTCAGGAAACTAATCTATAAAAAATAAAACCAAAACCAATATAAAGTAATGAGCTGGGAAATCCTACACATCCATTGGAAGCAAAAAAACCCAACACTGATCAAGAGGAATGCCCTCCAAGGGAGTACAGCAAACATTAAACCCAGTGGAATTTTCCTACAGACGGGAAGCGAGCACAGAGAATCTGTTGTTTTATAAGCCATTAACCTATATAATGCTTTAGGCATTTTGAATGGCACTTGCTCATAATGTATGTACTGCATGATGGAAACAATTCTGTACCGTTTTTGGATAGCCATATTTCTAACTTCTCCTTTTTTTTCTCCGTCTTCAGCTGCTTCTGGGCCAGAATGAGAGCAATCATTGTTAAAGTCTTTCCCAAGCCCATGTCATCCGCTGGAAAAAGACACACAGAAGTTGTAATGACCTGCAGAAATCAGCACCTCCAGCTCAAATCTACACCAAAGTAAATACTGCAACAGCAATTGCCCTGGGGAACCCAGGAAATAAAAATATACTTGATCATCTCAATACACTTGTGATTTAGTAATAGGTTAATAGGTGTAATCAGTCAGAGGGCACAGAAAAACAAGCTCCTCGGCATGCCTACAAAACAACTAGTTATTGGTATACAAGTAAGTTATGTGCCAAACTGTTGCTGCCATAAATCTGCCTCTCAAAATCCACTTTCCTGTTCTGTTGCTTACCCAGAATTCCTCCACATGGCTTCTGACTCTCTCTCCATAGTAGCCATGCAAGTGCCTGTTTTTGGTGCAGCAGCAGCGGAACCTGAGGAGGTGAAGACAGGAGAGTTGAAGAAAACACCTTGCAAAGTTCACACACTTCTGCTTCCTGTACCAAATTATCCAGTTGAACTGTCCTACTACAGTCTTACTAAAAGGAGTTGGCTTACCTGTTCTTTTTCCCCACATGGACAGGAATACTCCAATAACTCCTGCTGGCAGGAGGTCAGTAGTACATAAGCAGGCTTGCTAATGCTTTATGCGCAAACCAACCTAGTGGCAACTCTAAGAGCATGTAAAGGTGGCTCATTCAGGTGGAAAATCCACCCAGGCCTACTCTGCTCATAACAGGCATCCATGTCAAGAACAGGGATTGAGAACACTTCCCCTTATCTCACCAAGTCCAAGACCTCTACAGACTCTTAAAAGACAGGAACAGGGACTAAATACTATCATCACAAAACGTTACATTCTGCAGTTATGTACAAACAGATGGTCATGGGTTGGTTGCTTTGTCTGAGGCATTACTACTTCATTCAAGTACTAAATATGCTGAAGACACCACAGCAAGAGGGTACAACATCAGTACTGGCAATATGAAGGAACTCTCACGGATAGGAAGTAATCCTTCCAGCGGGATGCAACGTGCAAAGTACTTCAAAGCGTGAAAAGACAGGATGCTCTAGGGTATCACCCAGATGTTACACTTCATTCATCAGCATGACTTCCTCCATCCTTGTCAACTCTAGGGTTCTAATTGACAAGTGGCTAGAATATGAACCAGCAGTGTGCCCAGGTGGCCAAGAAAGCCAACGGCATCCTGGCTTGTATTCGAAATAGTGTGACCACCAGGAGTAAGGAGGTGATTGTCCCCCTCTACTCAGCACTGGTGAGGCCACACCTCAAGTACTGTGTTCAGTTCTAGGCACTTCAATACAACAAAGATATTGAGGTGCTGGAGCAAGTGCAGAGGAGGGCAACAAAGCTGGTGAAGGGCCTGGAGACTAAATCTTGTGAAAAGCAACTGAAGGAGCTGGGACTGTTTAGTTTGAGGAAGAGGAGGCTAAGGGGAGACCTCATCACTCTCTACAACTACCTGAAAGGACATTAGGTAATTAGCAATACAGGTAATTAGCGACAGAGCAAGAGGGGATGGCTTCAAGCTGCAACAGGGTAGGTTTAGACTGGACATTAGGAAAAAAAAATTCACAGAAAGAGTGGTCAGACACTGGAATAGGCTGCCCAGGGAGGTGGTTGACTCACCATCCCTGGATGTGTTTAAGGGTTGTTTAGATGTGGTGTTGGGGTATATGGTTTAAGGGTGAACTTTGTAGAATAGGGTTAATAGTTGGACTCAATGATCCCAGGGGTCTTTTCCAACCTGAATGATTCTATGATTCTAACTCACCTTCAGTCCAGAAGGATCTTCAGCTCCTGTCTGCTCTGTTGGACAGGATTCTAGAGATTTGTGAAGATGACTAATAGCCTCACTTATGGCACTGTGTACAGCCTTGATTCGGATTTCTGTCATTCTTCCTCCATACAGATTCTGCACACCAGAGTTCACTGAAAAGGTAACAGTATTATGCATGAGATGCATTTACAATGCTAACTTTCCCAAGGAGATGTTTCATCTCAGAGACTGATCTCTGGCTACAGATGCCTGGATGGCTATATGCAGCTCAAACTAACAGAAAAGGTTTAGTACTCTCATGTATATCCACAAATTGCAGGATTATTTCGGAACTAATCCTCACTAGTGTTCTCTTTAAGGAAAAGAAGTCTTTCTGTACTTACTTCCAAAAGTGTGGCCATAATATTCACTGGAACTTGCAGCAGCAGCAGAGGGGTGACTGTGTGAGCCTGAAGAGGTTCTTGCTGTAGGATCCTGGAGTGGTAGTGGTGCTATCAACTTAATACCACTTGGCCTGCCAAACGGATTAGGCAAAGATTCCTCACGCCAGCTGCTGCTTGTGCTATCCTCCCCTTAAGATGAAAGGAATCACAGGTTGAAAAGGTTGAACAATGAACCTCAGAGCCTTGCATTACAGTCCAGAGAAGGGCCTTCATTTTGCCAGATAGTCTGCTTGCAAAATTAAATAGTCACTTGGGTAAAACAGCAGGGTAGCAGGTTACCATATTACCTGAGTCACTATATCTACTAACATGCATGCTCTCGGCCTGCTTGTACATGACAGGCAATGCAGTTCAGCTCAAGTCTCAGTCTGTGATTTATAGCAATACAATGAACTTTGCAACTGTGATCAGATTAATGCAAACACAAGGTCAACTCTGCACACTGTTCGCAGAGGATTTGTTTCTTTAAAATACATCTTTCTTATCAATGTTTTGGTAACAAAAACTATCAAAACATCCAAGAACAAGTGGGCCAAAAACTAGTGAAAAAAGCTTAAAACCAGATATGGTATAAAACATTGGGACTGCTTGTTGTTTGATGGTCTGTGAGTTACTGCTTCCTTGCTAGAGATCCTCAGTTTCCAGAGTTGTCAAACTGGATCTCTTCATCAACACAATTAATACTATGACCACAAAGTAACACTTGTGATGACTGTACAGGTAACTCAACAAAATGCCTTTTTACCACAGATGATTAATATTAGTTAATAGAATTAGGAAATCACTTTACAGGAATGGCACACTGGAAACTGCTTAACTTCTATCTGGTAACTGAAACATTCAGACACAACAGCCAAAACATGCATAAGCAGCCTGGTTCCATACTGCAAATAGGAAGTTTCATTTCACCAGCAAGTTCTCAGAACAACAACTGCCTCAATCATGTAGCCAAAGCTGGAGACAGAACTAGCCCTGGGTCCTAATCATAGGAGGAAACTCTCTTGAGAAGCCACCATCCTTCAGAGGAAATGTTTGAGTTGTTCCATTCTTCCTCTCCCAAATGAACACTTCACAACTAACACTTTTCATCTCCAGTGAATCTGAACAGACAAACTTTATATAGACCATATGCCATATAAAAGTTTATGCTATTTTTCCTCAGTATTGACTATAGTAGGATAGACTGCTTTGCAAAGTTCTGGGGCAAAACAAAAGTAGCCCTACCTTTTTCAGTAGTATCTGCTGTTGAAATGTTAAGAGCACCTAGTGCAGCTTCCAAATCCTGAACTTGCCTTAATAACCGTTCCCCTTTATCTGGCAGCAGCTGAAGGTTCACTGTAGCCAATGTACTCTGCAAAAAAAAAAAAAAAATCCAAAACCTGATTGTGCTTACTGAGCTCTCTGCCAACAGAGAAGTTTTAAGAGTCAGAAGTTTAAAGACGCTAATCTTATGCCATAGTAATTCTGATACTGTTCCACAATCTCCAAAAGCATCTAAGTACCATTCAGTGTGATTGAATAGTCTTTAGGCAGAAAATAAACTAACCTTATAAGAGATGGAAGGATGCAGGACCTCCCCCTGTTAATGGAACAGCATGAACTGATAGTCAAGTGACTTGGATGATTAACATCTCTAAAAGTGCCCAACATTCAACCTACTTGCACGATTCTTTCTATACTAGGAGCATTCTTACTATTCAAGGTTCAAGGTTCTGTTCTGAGCTCTAAGCAAACAGTCACTTTTATAATAAAAACTATGGAAGATAATTATTGGCAATTATTAAAAAAAGCAATGAGGTAGTTTATTTCATCTTAGCATGAACTTTCATGGCTAGATCACTCCACAAGATCAAGAGAGACCACCAGAAACAGCCACATGATTTAAAAAAGTTAAAGCTTGCTGTGCACTGTTCCATCTTATGCAAATTACTTTCTGGGTAAAAGACAGACACAACCTCAAACAGTTCAAAACTGAGCACCCCCAAATGTAGAAGGTTGTATTACCTTTGGGGTAACTCTATCATATGTGGCTTAAAACAAGCAACCTGTGCTAGGCTGAACTTCTTCCCTTGCCTTATCTACCTAAAACATCCAAGTATTGTTTTAATGTTGAGTTTCTGCTATGAGTGGATACCATCTTGTGATGCCTATCACAAGAAAGGGAAGTCACTCTCAACACAAAACAGGGAAAAAAGAGAAATAACAAATGCAATAAATGACCTTCTTCTGCTTCAGCTGGACTACAAGATGGTTGTGAAGAGCTTTAGGGTCCTTGGGTCCTTCCATGAGATGCAATGCTGCAGCTCCAGGCAAAGATGTTCCCTGCATACTCTTTCCTAATTTTTCTGAAGGAATCTCTCTTGATTGCAAACCATCAATGGAGTTCTCAGGTTTACCTTCATGTGATGAGGAATGAACAAATTCTACTTCATCACTGTCACTGCCAGAGACTTTGGGAGGCTGTCCCAGCTCTGGCCTAATTTGTGTCTTGGGTGACAGTTTCTCTGCTCCTCCCTTCAGGGCAGCATGTTGCAACGCAGACTGTGGTACCACTGGGGAAATCACTTCTTCAGACATGGGTTTTGTTTCTCCATTCTTCCGACCAGTGTATTCTTCTTCTTTATCCCCACAGCTTCCTAAGCTTTTCTCTCCAAGTTGCAACTCCTCCAGAGGCTTGGTACTTGTACTTTGCTCTCCAAGACTTGGTGGAAAAAGCTCTGGTCTCCCACGTGGCTCCTTCTCCACACGTTCAGTAGGCTTCTTGGATTCCCTGCCACTGCCACCATATTTCTCTTCCTCCCAAATGGGTTTTTTCCCTTTCCAAGTCTCAGAAAGACCAAGTTTAGATTCAGGCACTGTGCTCTCCTTAAGTTCTGGATCACTCCTATTTCGCATGGACTGCTTCATTTTAGTTTTCAGCCCTTCTAGAGATTCTTTCTCTATGGAGGAATCAGAGGCTGATTTTTCTTTGTGTGACACCAGCACACTCTGTTTCTCTGCTTTTACCCCTTTCGCTTTACTTTCCTCTTCATCTCCTTGCTTAATATGTTTCCAGGATGAAGGTTCACAACTCTTGTCTGTTACTTTGAAAGGATTTCTTTGGCCACTGGGATTGAAGAGAGGTGCTTTGTTGGGTTGGGATTCTAAAGCTTTTGACATGTGGGTAGCTTTTGGATCCTGTAATATGTACAAATGAGTCAATGCAGATGTACAAATTATTAAAGCCTGCTAACTATAGACACAACCTGATCATTCTGGGCAAGACTTCATTCTCTACAAACATCTGCTTTTCTATCATTTTAACGATAAGCATTCTACAAAGAAAACAGAACTGCTGATTTTCTCCTTTTCTTTGCCATTCTTATGGATTTCAGGGATCAAGTTCCAACAGCATCAACCTCAGCCAGAGATCAAACCCTATTTTCTTTTAAGACTGGAGCACAGTGATTACTTTACACAATGTAGGAGTAAAAGAAGTCTCATCTGGAGGACAGCATGCCAAGAAGCTTTTCAGCTACACAATACAAACTCTCCCACTATGTTGTCTCAGAAGTGATTACAGTATACAGAATGAAAAGTCACGCTAGAATACGGTGATACTATAATAAAAATTAAACATTCATACCTGCCATGGGACACTTCCACACCATTTCTTCCCATTCAACTTACTTTTAAGGCATCGATAAAACAACCTAACAAATAATAAAACAAGTTTTGAACTGCAGGAGCCAGTAAAGCAACTCTAAATACTCCTTTAAAAGTACTTTCTGCCAAAAACATCACAGACAAGTTTTCTTGAGCTACACTTTACATAGAGGCTTCAGCACAGCAAAAGGCCATAAACATTAGCAACAAAGCTTTTTACAAAACCATTCTTCTTTGGATAAATATTCCTAGGGTTTTGGGTGGTTTTCTAATTTTAGCAACAAGAAAAGTAACTGCTTAGGAAAAAATACTGTCTATCTTCAAAGCCTCAGAAGTATCCTATGATTTCAAGGTGTAAGGAAATAGATTTTTTTTTTTCAGTTGCACTGCACAGGCCACCTCATCTTTAAAGCACCTCAGGAACAGGAAGCACTTTGCATGTGATTGTTTTTTAAACTGGCAGACAACCAGGACTGGTGCAAGAACTTTATCAGAATAAAGTTGGTGAATTTGAACCCAACCACAGAGCCGTGTTCAATTCTGTTAAACACTGTCAGATCACTTAGGCTTGTATCATTAAGCATAACTGCTAATAAAAACAGCAAATACTTTGAAACATGCCTCCAGGCCTCCAGCCTGGATGAGCCTTTTCAATTCTAGAAGGAAACTGCAAGCCAGACATCATCAAACAATTCCATGCGTTCAAACCCCTTTCCACTTTGAGGAACTTACTGATACTCATCTTTGTCTTGCTGCTGAACCAGCACTTGCAGCTCCACAACACATTCCTCGTGGATCAGGCAGTGAGAAGCAGGAACACTGAAACGTGGAAAGGTAAAGGAGAGGCAGAATAAAACAAAACAAGCTGCCTGGGGTACAGTAACAGCAAAAACAAGTACTTGGGACAGAATACTTGGATAGTCTTTGCAAAGACTACGTGACTAAGAAAGTAAAAGTTTATGACTCCTGACACAGCACTGGGTTTCCCTCAAGACAATGGAAGGTGTGTGTGCGTGCGGGCGTGTAAGAGTTTACGACCGGTGGGATCTGTGCGTCTATGTCTCCACTCACAGCAGGGGAAAGCCCTTCCGCCCCCCAACCCTGCACCTACGGCGCCAGGAGGACGAAGCCGCAGGCCTCTGGGCCCTGCACTCCGCACACGTAGAAGCTCTTCCCTTTGTTGGGACCATCGCGGACGCCCGTCTTCAGGAAGCAGAGGGACCCTGCACGACGGAAAAGAGGGGAACTGTTCAAACCGGGACACTCCCCCACAATATTCGGGACACCCCCTCCTCGCCACCTCTCACCGTGCTCCGTGCACCGGACAACCTCCATCACCGGGAGACAACCGTCACGCCCACTTTTGAAATCAGCCTATCCTACCCAGCTCCTGCGGACTGTCCAATCAGAGCGGAGCAAGGGCGCAGTAAAGCCAATAGCCGCTGCGCTATGAAGTCACTGTTCCCCGCTCCCTACTGAACTCAGGTTCCGTTTTCGAACGCCGGGCGACAGGGTGGGAAGAGTAAGGCGCGCTGTCATTGGCGGGCGCAAGCCACGGGAAGAAAGGTGGTGGAGACGGGACCGAGTGGGCGTTTCCATGGCGAAGGGGACGTGGTCTGCGCCAGCAGCCCCCGGGGAACGCGGGACGGTCTGTGATTAACAGAGGAGGCGCTGCGCCGGGATTACGCCACGCTGCCACCAAACTTTGCTGGGTTTAGTGCTCAGGAGAAGTTCCGGGCACATTCATTAGGTTCAAAACACGTTTAAAAGTAAAATATTTTAAAATAAATTTCACTTAAAGCAACTGTGGTGTAAGGAAACACCATGGACCGTTAGAAGCTGGTAATAAGGGCTTTTTTCTCTTGTATTTAAGATGGGAATACAGTTTTACACAGTGTGTGCATTTTTTAATTACTGCTTTTGCTATGACAATTCAAGTGAGATAATGACTCTGGTAACAACAGAATTATGGAAAGGTTATAATGTGTGTACAAAAACATTAACAACATTTACACTAAATAACAGATTAGTGGAATTAACACTAACTGCCAAATTCAATCATGGTGTAAACTGATGCAACTTCCCTGACCTGCCCGAAGGCTGAATTTGGCTCAGTACCTGTGTCAAAAACATGCTTTTTACACAACAGTAACACTCCTGTGCTTTCACACTGCCTTGGAATTTTTCCTCCTAAATATATAGCGACTTCACCACAATGCAATGCAAACATTCTCATGTGTGCCCTTGTCACATTCAGCAACAGCTTTGCTCAACTTGTTTTGAAGCAGGAATATGAAATAAAAAGGGATGCAGATAAAATACTTCAAGCCACCTGAGGCAAGTGTATACCTTAAGGAGTGCTGAGTACAACAAGCAACTGTGATTGTAATGTTAACAACAGCAATAATGACCTCAATGCAGTGCACTTCCTGGCAAATACTGGGATTTTTCTGTTTGTTTTTTTTTTTTTTACAATGATTGCCCACAGGTGTCAATTTCATTTAACACACTAGAAGCAAAAAACACAGGACTAAGGACTACACTTAGTAGTTTTTCATTCCTGTGTTATGCAAAAGGCCATCTTACTGGTGCTTAAGTGTTCTTGAACAGCCTGTTCTTAATCAGCAAACCATGTACTGAATTTTAAGCATGCAGTTAGATCTTACATGGGAATGCAATGAGATTCAGGCTAGTTCATGAAGTCAAGCTGCTTTGTCCAGAGATGGACATAAGCTTCTGCTGAATTATGTTTCTGAGTCAGGAACACAGACAAGTAGGATATCTAAATACAGTACTGGACTGGGGCTCTGCCTCAAAAACAGTTTGCTTCTGCGTCTCTGAGTAAGGCGCACACAGCCATAATTTAACAAGTGTACACCCAGTTTTTGCCCAGATAGAAACATCCTGTCCTTGATTTCAAAACAATCTGCAGCAAAAATCGGTACAAACAACATCTGGGGAAATGTGGAAGCATGGGGGAGCAGACCCGGAGTAAACAAATGCAAATCCTTGATCCTGAAGTCCATTTGCTACTGACACCTATCCCCAAGAAACTATCTTACGTCTCTCTTTGAAATAAGCAGTAAGGCAGGGCTGTAACCCCTCCAAAGTAAGGAAGGGGCCAGGCCACGAAGGCACAGAAAGGTTCCTCAAGCCAGGAATGCTTGTACAATCCACCTCATCCCTCGTTTTGTAACAGACCTTTCCACCTTTGCAGCTTGTTTCACTGCCAGCAGCTTGACTGGCCCAACTCCCCTTCCTTGGCAAGCAGGGCTGATCAACCCTCTCGCAAAGGCCTAACAAGGTAATGTCTGTACAGTGCTTAAGAACATGCAAAGTGCAATGTAAGTGCCAAATGTTCTTATTTTAGAGATTAGTGAATTAATACTCCAAGAAATATAGGCACTGAGGTAACTATAGCTTAAAAGCTACATTCCCTCATTATTCAAACTCACAGAACTTTTCTCTCTTTTAGGGAGAATTTTGATGAATTTTGAATATGAAGTGATAACACCTTACTTATATTCTGTCAAGCTTACTGTAGTCATAGAGAGCCCTTTTAGTAAAAGCAAAACCAGGAAAATAAATTTAAGCCCTCAGAGAAGCTAAGAACTCTGCACTGATAATTTCCTCATACATTATCTCTGATATTTCCAGCACAGGTCCCCTCCCACCCATTACATCTGGAAAAGCTGGTGTCTCATACTGTAGAGGCAATGCACAATCCAGTTTCAGATTTAGCATTTTGGTATCTGAACAGCCAGAAATATCTGCTAGCAAGGGCTAGGTCTGTAATCTGCATGAGCTCTCTGAGCTCAGGTTTTGCCCTTAGTGAAGTCCATGCTCCTCATTTGGAAGTCTGCAACAGTAAGGCTGTATGTAGTATCCAACACACAGGCTCCTATCAGGGCACTTCACCTATTAGGTATAAACATTATCCTGGTGCTCAGAAAACGATCAATGCAATAATGAATTAAACACTGCACACACTTCTCCTTTTTCATTGCTATATCAGCATTGACCAACAGTGGACCCAATACTCAACAGACTAACTGTTGATAAAACCAAACTCTGCATTCCTTTGCACTGTGTGATAGATTTAAGACATGGCACAAGAGAGTCAATAGCACCCCTAAATAGTAAACAAATACTGCTGTAAAATGCTGATGTAAGTACCAGAATTCAGCTGGTTTTCAAGTGTCAAAACAACACTGAAAACATCCTTAAAAGGTACCCTGGTTCGGCTGAAACACTATCAGCTGTAGTAGGTCCTGCTTACTGGTTTCATTCTGTTTTCTTACTCCAGTGCTCCTGTCAAATACTCCCTTCATCAATGCTCTGCAAGTGAAGTCTTTGGCTAGCATGGGGCCTGACACCACGCCGTGTGTTCATACTGCTTCCTGGCAGAGTCCGCAAAGGGAACAGAGCATCTTCCCCAAACAAGCTGATTTTCACATCAGCTTCAATAGCTCTTGCTAAACTGGATGCATAACTGTCCAGGGATTTATGGACTTCAGCTTTTACATGAAGAACAGAATTCTTTGCAGCTTCTGCAGAAAAAACAAACAATACATCAGAAAATTAAGTCAATCAGCATGCCCGCACAAAGCCTTGAAGACTAATATTGATCCTTCTGTACAGTACAATCACACTCTCTGCAAAATAACCCTACAGAGTGCATTTACCAACAATATTCAAGAATTCTAAACTATTTTATGAACACAGAGCTTCAAAGAGACCTCAGTAAGGCAGGCAGAGAAAGAGCATCTCCAATTCAAGTGAAAAAATAAGATCGTACCCAACTGAAGTCAACAGCCTGATTTCTGCTTAGTAGCTGAAGTCCAGGTTTAGGGACAGTAAGAATTGCCTGGCATCAGGCATGAATTCATGCAGAAGACAGGAACAGAACCCTCAATTTGTACTTCCTCTACTGCAAGAATGACGTACAGCCTTACAGGGATTCTCAGTGAATTCAGACTAAGATCTTGCACTTCACTGACATGAAAAATGTCATTTAAGAGCTATTTTATACTCTGCTTTAAGCCCAAATGCCAGACAGATTTTACAGGTTAACAGCCCCCAAATTCTAAGGGCTTCTTCCAAGTAGTGANAATAAGATCATACCCAACTGAAGTCAACAGCCTGATTTCTGCTTAGTAGCTGAAGTCCAGGTTTAGGGACAGTAAGAATTGCCTGGCATCAGGCATGAATTCATGCAGAAGACAGGAACAGAACCCTCAATTTGTACTTCCTCTACTGTAAGAATGACGTACAGCCTTACAGGGATTCTTGGTGAATTCAGACTAAGATCTTGCACTTCATTGACATGAAAAATGTCATTTAAGAGCTATTTTATACTCTGCTTTAAGCCCAAATGCCAGACAGATTTTACAGGTTAACAGCCCCCAAATTCTAAGGGCTTCTTCCAAGTAGTGATAAAATCAGCAGTCCACTGACCTTAGGCTTAAATTCATCCCAGCCACACTGTGGGATCCACTCCCACCAATAGGGAAGTTGCAGAGCTCTCCATGCTAGGAGAGGTTGAAGACTGCAGTTGCAGACCCTTCTTCCTAAATTTTTTATTACCTTGGATACACCTGCTCTTCAGTGTTGATGTAGTTGTTTTTGCAGCACCTATGTACCTCTCTACCCACCAACAATGTTGGGCAAACAGGTGTTTGTCCTAAATGTACTTCTTCAGTGAGGCTGCTGAAATAATTTGAAGTCTCAGAGATCCTGAAAACACTGAGACATACCAGGGAGAGTTGCTAAACCTGTGGGGAAGTCCTGCACCAAGACATCCCTCTTTCACTGAACTGCACAAAAAATTAGATGCCTGTCCTTATGTATTCACTCAGGAAGAAAAAGGGAAATGTTTGGTGATATATTTGTCCAAGGAAATTATCAGCTCATGCTGAGATGAGGGCAAAAGTGAATTTTTCCAAGATGTCTGAATAGAAAATTCCACAGAAGGTGTCTTCTCATCATTTTAGAATAATCAGAATCAGTCAGGTTTTATTATTACATGTTTCTTAAAGGCATTCTGCTTAGTTTTGTACTGTCGAGAATAATTTATTGTTTAGTCAATGCAGCTGTTATTATCAAATTTTCTAGTCCATATTATCATAACTATCATCTTAAATTAAACTAACTTTGTCATATTTTACAGATGACACATCAACACTTTGCTAGCACAGAATCAAGCAAGTTGGCAAAAAAGTTCATGTGATTCATCTATTTTCACCCATAGCTCTCAGTAAAGTTAAGTGAAGTAGAAGTTAAGTAAAAAAAAGTGAAACAGTATGAAATTAGTCAGACCATTAAAGTCTGTATATTGAAGAATTTCAAGTCCATGAATGTCAAAGCTGAGAGGAGGCAGCAAATGAGAAACACTGGCATAATGGAATGGGAGAACGAGGGCAGAAAAATGTATTCCCTGAGAAACACATAACAGACTACAACAGCCAACATGAGCGGCATTGCAGAGAGGGTATACTGCTGTGCAGCATAAATGATGTTTATGTAATGCAGGGAATTATAGCTTTCAATTCTTGTCCTTGTCTGTGGCTACTTGAGAACTGGAAGTAAGACCTGATCTTATGTTCTGTTGTACATGTATGAATGGTCAGGTCTGTGAAGATGAACAGTGGTCAGATATGCTTTAAGGCAATTCTGAAGGTTCTGGGAGGTTTCCTGAGTAGGCAATACAGTTGTTTCTGAGTATTTCCATACTTACCCCTAATCCCACCTTTAATTTGCTCTACTTCATCTTCAAACGTCACTGAACTCCTCCTTCGAGGAGGACAGATGCACTGTGGGACATGAGGGCCATCTGAACTATAATCCTCAAGAAGCATTGTATCTGTTCCTGAAACAAAGCAAGAGCATTCAAGCAAAACAAAGTCACACTGGGATACAATATTTAAATGATGCCAAAGACTTTTCAGTCTATAGCAGTTCCTTCAAAAGATGTCCAACCCAACTTTTGTGAGTAAATTTCATCCCAAATTAAATACTTCATAGAAGAAGATTCAGGGTTTTCACTGAAAGGATATGGAAATCTTTTCTCATTAGCAATCTAAAACCTCAAGCAGCTCTGAAATGCTCAGCTGCAGAGCTTATAATGTCAATAGGGCAGCAGAAGAAGGTGAAACCTTACCTCCAGTAAATAAAGGGTAAAGTTGAGGGTAACCTCCTCCATTTCCTGATGAAGAGACTAACAATAGCTACCTGAGAGGCAGAGGACCACAGCTGTCAAATGTTTTGCTTGTAATCAGACCTGGATGGAAATCTGAACTGGAGAATTTTTTCAATTTAGTTTGTCTCTAATAACCTGCTTTTTACTTTTTTGAAATGTATTTTAATGGGGAAAAATCCTTTGGTAGTTGGGAGTAATTTTTGTCTGATAAGTCTTTTTTTCCAGTTTAGGAGGCTTTTTTAAAATCCACCACCCTGCATTTGCTTTACACCTTTCCAACATAAAGCAGTTTACAAGCACAAGAAGATTAATCTTGGCATCTCTGCAATGCTTTCACACAAAAGGCAAAACTGCAGCCTAGACCTCCCTTGCAATGCTGGTCTCTCTGTTGTGTAAGGGAGAAGTGGAGCAAGCATTTTGGGGAGATGCTAGGACAGTGCTGAGTGAGCAGTCCTCAGGGAAGCTGCTGTTGTTAGACAGCTTGCACACATTTAATCTGTGACACTTTATTACCAGTCCATTTACTCCTGTGATGTGACAACTGACTTAGGATGAAGAGCCTTCACAGGTTTCATAGCTCCTCCAGGCAGTGGCTTCACATCTCTATTCACCCATTTGACTGCTTTTGATCCCCAAATTTGTTCTTTTTGCAGTAAGGAAGTGTTCCATCTCCATTTTAGAGAAAGCGAAAGACATCACTGGGGGTGTCCCTCCAGACAATATACTGCTCCACAGGGCTAGTCTTCACTGACAATTCATTGTGATATTGCAAAGTGATAACTTTTTAGGGTGGAACTTGTGTGTTATGTCATAAGTTTCCCTCCAGCACACAAGAAAGAGAGTGAGCTGCTACCTTAACACACAGTCCCAAATAAAATGTCTTTTTATACTGTTCTGTGGATCAGCTGAGTTTGAGGCTGTCTGCTGAAAACAGTAGACTCTTACTGATCTCCAAGGCTACCAGATCCTCCTCAGAAGTGTAATGTGCAGAAACACTCTTTAAAATAACTGTAGTGTACCACCAGAAAAATCTAGCTGTAGTTCCGGGTAAAAAATTATTGGCAGAATTCTTTTTCCTTTCCCAAACCATCTTCAATTAAGAAATCTTAAGTAGTGATGCAATCATAATCTGAAACCATCCTAAGTGTTTGTATTTACACTGCAGGATGAACAAGACAAGGTCTCTTAAAAACTAGTAAACAAGAGACATTCTCCTCAGCACTGTTGTTCTTTTACTTGGGGATACAGGGAAGGTCCCTGAAGAATGGTAACACCCTAAAGGAGAAGGGCACAAATGCAGCAAGTCCTGTCCCCAGGACATTATGACCAAGGAAGAGTCATCATTCCTCAGAGTAAACAGTATTTTGCAAGTAAATATATTGAGAGCAAGGAAGGAAAAAAGCAACTGCAGCAGTTTTGTTGTAACAGCTGGAACAGTTGCTTCATGTCCTCCATTCACCAAGAGACATCTGTGTGTATAAATACAGCAGAGAGTTCTGCCAAGTTACAAGTGCAATCTTCTGTCCAAGAAAAGAGAGCAAGAGACTTTAAGCTACCTGAATCCTGTGAGCAGCTGAAACCTGTCTCTCCTGTGCTGCTGCTGTTTCCTAATGGCCGCCCGCCTGCCATGAGGGCAGTGAGATGAGGAGATAGTCCCAAATCTGCAAAAGAGTTTTGTTCTTGTTACACAATCAAAGTTTAAGAGGTCTGCAATAGTAAAAAAACCTCTTCCAGTAATACCTATTCTACTGCCTTATTTCTTACTCTACACAGAAACCTCACTTTACTGATCCATAGCATCTGGACTTCCTATCTTAGACATACAGTCAGCAGTTTTCAGGTATCGTTGGATTCTTTCCATATGGCAAGTTTCCTCTCTACCTACACCATCTCCCTCCCACTCTTTTTGCAATTGCATGTGTTCTATCAGCCAGACAGGCTGAACAGAGTGCATACACAGTCATAGAGATGGGGTATTTGCCAGACAGCTTCTAGATACAAGAATAACCTGGTAGCCACCAGGAGCTGTGACAGGCCATTAAGTGTGACAGGAAGCTCATGAGCAAGGCTGGGGCACCAAGACGCCTTGTTTCTTTCAAACCCCAAAATAACAATGGAGAAGATTCTAGGATTCTTAAAGGTGCTATCTTTGGATCCCATTAAAGATTTTATGTGGGTTTGGATGGGGTTATTCTCCCCACACTATTAGCCTCCAGCTAATGCACCTGATAAATTTGAAGCTGTCAGCTTCTTATCACTTTGGAAAGAGAAAGAAAATTCCTGTCTTTTCCCTTCCACCTCAGTTCCCAATGTATTCATCCACAGCATCTCCTCGATACAGATTTGCCAAAGAGAGGAGTGTTAAGAGAGCTCCTGTAGCTTGTGATGTGGCTGCAGCTGCAGAACTCCTTCATTTAGACAGGAGTCTCTCCCAGTGATAACGGATGCTTTGCTGCTCTCCCCTTCCTTCTGCACTTTAGATCTTCCTTCCCCACTAAACAACTTCAGTTCCTGCCTCTGCATGAAATGTCCCACAGGACCCTATTTTTGGAAGCTTCTGAACAGGACCGGGGAAATTATTGAAAATCAGAATTCCATTGCACTGCTACTTTAAAACAAACAAACATACCACCACCATCAACAAAAACCTTTGGCCAACTGAAGCTCTCAGCCTGCCATTTGGGGAGACGTCAAATAGTTTTACTCTTTTACACAGTTTTACTTTGTTTATGATCTTTCCTTCAGAACCATTAAGCCTAAAAACTGAATTTACAGAAATAGTAACACTAGTGTAACTTTAGTGAGACTCGAAGAGTTATACCATAAAGCCTGAAATCAAAGAACAAGTGCTGCAAACCATACTATTGGTAGTGCTCAAATCTGGGTAACACAAAACAGTAGGCTTATAGAAGGAAATTATTTTTAACCTCATGACAGTGTCTCCTCTGGCAGAGAAAATTTTACTAGAGTAGGAGAAAGAGGTTAACTCCCATAAAAAATTTCAAATATCTATGATAACCTGAACAACAGACTGCCAAAACCTCCAGAAACATTCCACTTTGTTTACGGAGCCCTGAAACACAGCAAGCACAAACAATAAGCCTTGCTTTTACTGGTATTAAGGAAGAGTCTCTTTTGTGGCCATGCATCTTACCTGTGATCCTATTGGAAATGCTGAATAACCTTGATGTCCTATGCCGCTGAACAAAGGACTCACGATAATACCGATCCCCAAAGCACATTCCTAGTAGTTCCTTGCGCACTGTCTTGTTCCACAGTCCATAAATTAGTGGATGGCAAATGGCACTGGAAAAGGATAACCATGTAGCTAATGTCTCCAAGGCAGGGGAAATACTGTTTTTTCCCCAAAGTGCCTCTGATGTAATTACTACCATGTAAGGCCCCCATGTAATCACAAAAGCACCAATGACAACCAAGATGGTTATGAAAGCTTTGCACTGGTTGGCTGAGTAGACAACCCCTTGGAAAGCATTCCTTCGGCTGCCAGAAGATGATGTGGAGGTGCTGGAGTTCTTCCTCCCGTTCCTCTGGGAGTCCTCCTCCACAATGACAACACTACCACAGTGGATTTTGCGGGCTTTAATCCTTGCCACACGGAATATGAATCCATAGCAGATCATCATGACCATGAAAGGCAGCAATGCACACCAGATCTGCCAAAAGGCAGTGTAGCCAGCCTCCTTATGCCAGGCTGCCACACACATCCATTTGAATTGGTCAAACTCCAAAGATGACCAGCCGAAAAGCGGAGGGAGGCAACCAATAAGGGAATGCAGCCACACATACACAAGAGCTACCACTGCTCTGTTGCCTGTTATCTTCATTGGGTAAACCATTGGGTATAGGACAGCATAGTACCTGGTGGACAAGAAAAGAAAGAGTCAACAGTAGCACAGAAGATGTACAATTAAAAAAGAACATATCTTAATGAGGTTGATATCTAGGTTTGGTGGTTTTTTTCTCCAAATCTTTAAGTGGGCTCAGGGGCATGTTTATTAAAGTAATTATATGTAAAAATACATATAGTTGCAGACAGGACTTTAAAACGTGGGTGAAGGGTCACATTTAAGAGATTATTTCTTGCTTCTCAAGTAGTATGTTATTATACCATCAACAGCTTTAAAAAACTCTAGCTGCATGTCTACATATTGCATTACAGGTGACATCACTTCCTTCTGTTCTGCATCAAAATTTCACAGGGGGCTGAAAGACAAATGACACTACAATAGTACGCAGAGTTATCCACTGCAATGCTTCTCAAGTCTATGAAGAGCCAACAAGTCACTCTGTGGAATGACTAGGCAGTTTGTTACAATCCATTAGAAAAGAGCTGCTTACCGGTCTATAGCTATGAGTCCAAGAGTAAGCATGCTGGCTGAGCTGATCAGCATGTAAAGCAGGGCTGAGAAGTTGCACCACACAACTCCGAAGATCCATTCTCGCCTGATGGAGCTGGTGACAACAAAAGGTAGCACCAGTACAGAGAGTAGAAAGTTGGAGAGGGTCAGGCTGAACACAAACTTGTTGCTCAACGTGAGAAGGTATGACTTCCGATAGAGGGTGACAACAATCACCAGGTTGCCCAAACAGATGAAAATAGCAATGACAATTATAGCGATGGACTCTGTTACTCTGACCGCACTGTCCTCCTGCGTGGTGAGGTTCCTCAGGCCCTTCACGTTGCTGAGGGAGGAATTGCTGCTCATTGTCAGAGCGTGTGGAGCTGGAGTAGCCAAGACATGCTGAGCAGCTAGAAGCAGAACAACGCTCAGAAACATTCAGGCAAGATTTCTTCAAACTCTCTCCAAATACTTGAGGGTCTTTTTTTGCTTTAATTAAAATTTACCTGTAGGATGCAGGAAACCATTTTAGATGGGAAAGCGAAGTGGCAGGAAATTGCCTATGGGCACACCACAAAGTTCAATGATAGAGCCAGGCCTAGAACAGAGACAAAACTGTCTAAAAGACAAAAAGAGATGGAGGGGGAAAACAAGGAAGAAAATTAGTATATTTTACTTTAAAATTTTCTAAGGATCTTACTTGTTTCTAAGCCATACTTACCAGCTGTGCATCTCACTCAGTCCCTTCATCTAGGCTGTGAAGAAACAAGAATGACACTATCAGTCTTTGTTTCTTGAAAAAAAGTAACTTTTTTTTGTTTTTGTAAATTCTGCCTTTTTCTCCTGATTGTTACCTTATATTCTGCCTAGGCAGCATTTGCTGGTGGTCTGTGGATGCCTGGCTTGTCATACCCTGCTGACTCTTAACAGTTGCTAAGTAACATTCAGAGACAGAGGGATCATTGCACATATTCTCCTAACATCGATTCTTCATGTTCACAATCACCTTAGCTACCGCAGTGATTCTATTTTACTGCCAATACCAAAGGACTGGAGGAACTGGCTTTCTGTACATGAGGTTCTAAGGACACTGCCTTCCATTAGTAACATGGTCTACCCTATTGAAATGATCAAGAACCTTTAACTAACCCTTGACTTCTCAGTGTTAGCATCCATCCCACTGACTCACAACCTTGTATTGTGAAACCTCAGCATTTCTCCCAATTCCTTAGCAGCCTTTTCTCTGCTGTCTCCAGTGGGCACTCCTATCTACTTCATTCAATCCTTCACCCATCTGCATGCCAGCACACTGAAGGAAAAAACACCACCAAAAATGCAATTATACAAAAAACCTAAACTTTAAGAAACTAAAGTTTCCACCAACTAATATAAAGCTGACATTAGCATTTCTTGGAAACTAGAGACTCAGGGAAAATTATTCCAGGTAACTCTGTGGCTGTGCCCACCCATCACTTCCAAACGACCAGGAGTACTCCAAAAAATGCTTGGTCTGCGTGGCTGCTGTGGCCTTAGGCAGCAATACCAGGCTGGAGAGCTGTGTTTTTTCTATTTTCATCTGTGCCTAAGAGCATAATTAAAGACGTTACTGGGCCATGCTTTGTAAAAAGTAACCTAGCTCTTTTCTAGCAAAGCTGTCTGGTGACTGTTTGCAAAGTACTTCTCCAGTTTCTCTCTAAACATGCCTGCACCACCTCTGTGAACCTCTTCCATACTTTTTCACCGGTCCAGATTTTGGCAAGGCGGCTACCCCAGAGGGGCAGCTGCTGCTCCCTACACTGGCGACGCTCGTGCGTCCCCTCACGGCCCTGCTGCACCCCGTGGGGAGGAGGAGGCCTCCGGGCGAGGTGGCCCGCCCGGGGCAGGGCAGTTCGGGACATGGGGAGCATCCCACTACTGCCCGGCCAGGCGTGCCGCCAGACACGCACAAAGCCAGCGGGTTAGAGATGCCTCGGGGAGGGAGGGGGTCGCCGTTGTGCGTCCGGCAGCGAACAAAGGGCGGGGACAGGGTCCTCTCCCAATCCCCCTGGTATCCCTCGCCCTCCTCGGTCCCATCAGCAGCAAGCGGGTCCCGCCGCCGCTCCCACACGCTCCCCACCCCGCCGCAGTCGTCGGTGCTAGTACCGGACTCACCGCCCGCCGCCGCTGCCATACGGGGATGTTTCGGGTTACAGCACCTTGGACCCCCTAGAACCACCACAGCCGGCAGAAAGGCCCCGACCCTCGCCCGCCATGGCCATGGCCATGCCCCTGCCCCTGCCCCCTCCCCGCCGGCCCGGCCCGCCCCGCCGCCTCCTCCCGCCGCGCCCCCTCCCCGTCTTCGACACCCGCCATTTTCTCTGAGGGCGAGCTACCCTCTCGCCCCGTGCCGGTCTTGGCTTACGACGCCAGGGACGGTGCTGAACTCTCCGGGAACACCCCGTCCCGGGCAGAGGGCTCCGCCGCCGCGGGGAGAGTCCCGCCGTGACCCGGCTGCAGGGGGACGCTGCATCTACCCCGCGGTACAGCCGCTGCTAGCCTACACCGCAGGGCTCCTCACAGCCCTTCGCTGAAAAGGCAGGAACGCAGTTAAAAGGGGGAGGAATGCCATTTTACACAGGTCAGGTGAAGTGACTTGCCCCAACACACAGTGCAAGTCAGTCGGAGAGAATCATAGAACGGTTTGAGTTGGAAGGGACTTTAAAGATCATCTAGTTCCAGCCCCCTGCCATGGGCAGGGATGCCACCCACTAGACCAGGTTTCCCAGGGCCCCATCCAACCTGGTCTTGAACACTTACAGGGATATAGCATCCCTAACTTCTCTGGGCAACCTGTTCCAGTGCCTTATCACCCTCTGAGTAAAGCATTTCTTCCTAACAATCTCCCCTCTTTCAGTTTAAAACCATTCCCCCTTGTCCTATCACTATCTACCCATGTAAAAAGTCTCTCTCCACCTTTTCTTATAAATTCCCTTTAAGTATTGTAAGGCCACAACAGTGTCCCCACAGCCTTCTCTTCTCCAGGCTGAACAACCTGAACTCTCTCAGCCTGTATTCATAGGGGAAGTGCTCCAGGGGGCAGATCCTAATTGCTCTCCCAAAATGCTATTACAAGTAACAGAGAGCAGATTTTGGGAGTGGCTCTTCTACCCTACCTGAAGCAAAGTACAGGTGAGTGCAGTATAAAGGGTGAAGGATAATCAAATGCCACACTTGTGCATCCTGAACTCCCAACTTCCCCATATCCTAACAAGGCCCTTAAGGGCAAAGGACAACTGTCCAATTTGAGGATAGCTGCCTTTCAGTTCCTCTGTGATTTGGAAGAGATGGGAGGTTTTTTCCTAACAAGGAATCACATTCCTGTGGCCACTACTTCTGCCTGTGTGGTGCTATGGCCTGTCCAACACAAGGAATGGGACTGCATGTCATGCACCTGTGCTAAGGCAAGTTCCCGAGGAGTGCGCTTGTCCTTTTGGTGATGCAGAAAAGCAACACAAGTGCTGGAATAGTGAACTGTTAGTCTCAACCAGTTCTAGCAATGCTTTTCTACAGGATTAAGCATACCCATGCTGTCATATTTTTACATTGATCACATTTGGATAGCATTCAATAAAATACCCAAGCATTGCAGGAAATTCCAGATATAATACATAAAATAACAAAAATGTCTGTATGCTGGAGCCAAAGGTTGCGCTTGTCGAATCTCTGACTCTGGCGAGGCACCACCAGGGCTCAAGAGCTCCCGTGTCTGCTCTTGCCCACCCGTTAGCAGCACCACCGCAGGAACCCTCAACTGGCATGCAAACGTGCCACAAGGTGAGCTCTGTGGCTAGCCCCCGCGGCAGGACCAAAGCCACCCTGACATTCTCAGGCTGGGCTAGGGGAGCTACCACCACGGATGCGGCTGGACACACGAGTGCCGGCCAGCCACATGCACGCTTTGCACGGGCTGCTGCAGCCCAGTTTCCCGGTAACGGGGGCTCTGTGCTAGCTGCCCCTTCGCACCCGGCTGTCCACCGCGACGCGGCCAGGCAGAAAAGACTGAAAACATTGTTCTCCCTCCCGCGCTCTCCGTCCCCAGCACTACAGCTACAGAGGAGCCCGGGACCCACCGAAACCAACCCCACTAAGCCGCGCCGTAGCCACCTCCCGCCCTTACCGCCCCCGCCCCGCACGTCACCTCCTGTCGCCGTACAGCTTCCGGGATGCGCGCGCAGCACCGCGCTCCTGGAAGCGGAAAGTGTGTTGAGGCTGCGGTTCCGGTGGAACTGTTGCTGTTGGACGGGTGGACAGGCTGCGGCAGAGAGGTGACGCGACGCGAGGCTGGGCAGGCTTTGCCGCCGCCCTCCCTCACCCCTCCTTTCGGGCCCTTTTGCCTTCTCCTTGGTGAGACTTTCCCCCTCGACTCCGCCATGCACCCCGTCTTCCAGAGCAGCAAGCGAGACTTTACCTTTGGGCCGTGGAAGCTGAGCGCCGCCCGGACACACATCATGAAGTCAGCGCAGGCTGAGAGGTGGGGCAGGCGTGGGGCCGGCCGGGCTCTGTGGGGAACTGGGGACTCACCTCTGTTGCTCGGTGCCCCTCCCCAGGACGCGCCGGGGCGCGGGGAGGAGCCTCTGGGGGGGCTGGGATCTCCCTCCCTGACAGTGAGGGGTTTGGGGCGCTTTGTCACCTTCCGCAAGAAATAAATAACCTTTAGTCCAGTAGCTCACGAAGGGTTTTGTTCCCTCTCTTTCTTCAGGGGTAAGCTTGATTCTTTGGTTTGAGAAACTGGGATGATTTGGGTTACAGATGATTTCCAGGATTTTGGTTTTAATGATCAGTAACGAATTTGCAGATCTGGATTTCAGTGAACAGAAGACTGCTAATTAGAAGCCTGTTCTTCTTAATTACTTTTTAATGGTGATTAAGGTTCTTTTAAATGCGTTCCACAGACTGTCATAAACTATCTCGTGGTAATTACTATTTTAAGATAGTGGTTTTCATTAAAAAATTATTATCTGCTCTCTCTTTGAGTAGTAATTTCCACTGAGCATCAAGTACTTAAGTCAGTCTTGCTAATGTGGAACTGAAGGGCTCAGCAGTGTCATGCTGTAGCTGACCTTATTGGCAGATACTGGTTTCAGTTTCTGGAATATATAAAAGGAAATCTCGTTAATCTTGTTGAATGTATCATCATTCATGCTGCTTTAACTTTTCTGAGGGTAATGTGTTTGATAAAACCCTGTCTCTTTAAATGTTACCTCTATCTTACTATAGTAAGTATGTAAATGATTTTTTTAACATAACGGCATTATAATTTTTTTTTTTAACTGGATATCTGCCTTAAAACAGGTAAAAACTATGTTCCTTCCTCAACCTTTATCCTATGTTCATTGCCTAAAACAATTTTCTCAAATGGCTTCTGACAAATGATCATTTAGTTTTTGCAATTATGGATAAGACAACTTGAATCCTGTGATTTAGTCATTTTTCTGTAATGAGGGTTCAGGGCCCAGCTAAGCTGTACCTTTGTCCTGCAGGAGGAGGGCTATTATTATAGTATTTCATTTCTATAATGTGTTTGTGAGGACTTACAGGATGCTGTCTTAAAAATTAAGATCTGTATTATTAAGATCAAGTGGATGTTAGTTCTCTTCATTATCTGTGAACAAGACAGAGACTTGAACTGCTGGTCAAGAATCCAAATTGTGTGCTTTACTCATCTTTTGATCTATTCAGTTTCTTTAACTGTAGCTGGTTTTAAAATAGTCACCTCCTGTAGTTTTCAGATACTACCTCTACCTGTTTAGATGTTTTGTCCAATTAAAATTGGACACACAGTTTCTCAGAACATGTTGAAAAAGGCTGAAAAGTAAAGTTGTAAGAACCACAACACAAGCTTTAAAGAACACAGAGTATTTTGCAGAGTAGGGAAGAGAAGTCCAAAATTAGCCATTTACCAGTAGATCTTGATACCTAGCATGAGATCCTCCAAATAATTCCTCCACCTCAAATTGGAAGAGTCAAGGATATCCAGTTGCAGTGCTTTTTAGTCAGCTTCCTTTTAAAATGTCTTTCTCTTGACATTTTGCCTTTCTATTGCTTGGTAAACATGAATATCTATAGGAATTTTATTTCTGGCAGACAATGCATCACAAAAAAATCCCTCAACAACCTCAGTGGAAAGGTGAAGAATTAAATGTGCAATAGCTAAGAACGGCTTTTGGTGCTAGAGCTGGCCCTTCCAAGTCAAGGGGCCGGGCCCACACTTGATGAATTGGAAAAGTTCATAACATTATTCTGCTTTTATGGCAAAAAAGTAGGATCTTATTCTCCAGGTTGATGAATTTGCTACTTTTGTTTCAGTTTGGTTAGCATACTGTTTTGTTTGCAGGGTTACAGAAATCACCACCTTTGTTCAGGAATGCCTTATTATCAGTGTGAAAGTTGTCATTATCACACTCCCACCACCCTCTACTTCCACCCCTTATAATTAGTTTATTTCCTAAAGTTTTCCTCTCTCCAGATGTCATGTATTTCTTCTTGATCTTGATATGTAAAATAGGTAGTGGTAGGGAGGAAAAGGAGTATATGAAGCCTTTTGGTAAATAAGGTCAGTATGTATGTAAAGTGATGTTATATGTGTGTCTGTGTGTTTATATCTAGTGTATGTATATGTACACATGTACAAATTAGTTCACATTTTGTTTTGTATCAATCTTTATACTAGGATGAGTTGAGATTTCCTGCAGGGATCATACTTATTTGGTTCATACAGTACTTTGTTCAGTTGGGTCTGTGGCTATGGCTGTGGTTTTCATGCTTAAGGTTACAAATACTGGTATGTATTCTCTACTAGCTTGGGAAAGTAGTGGAGCACAAGAGAGTTGTCTTTTCACATGTCTGCCAGGATTGTTTTCAACCCCTTTTTGTAGGCCTCTTAAATTTGGAGGTATGGACCACTGTGGAGTGAATTTAGACTTGCTGACAATAAGTGCTCATTCCCAAAACTTTTAGTAACCTGCAGTAACAGTTCATGGACCATGCAGGGATATCCTGCAACAGGAAAGCTGCTTCTTCATGCTTGCCAGATATTTTTTTGGATTCCTCATATACAAGACTTTTGTACAAGCCTGATAGAGAAGGAGTGTTTTAGGAATGCTTCTGTGGTGGAAAAGTCTCTTTGGATCAATGACTCTGCAATTCATGTCTAATGATTAAACCAAGAACACAGCAAAGTTTTGCAGAATGTAGTAATGATGTGTCTTCTAAATTACCATGGTCTAAAGAATACTTATTCCAAAACAAGGACTGCTTTCAATGAACTGTAGCTGACAGAGCTCTCTTCATGGGACTTTTATTTTTCTGTGCAGACTAGCTGATGAATTGCACATGCCATCCCTACCAGAGATGATGTTTGGAGACAATATCCTAAGAATACAGCACGATCGTGGTTTTGGAATTGAGTTCAATGCAACAGATGCTTTAAAATGTGTCAATAATTGTCAAGGTATGATCAAAGTGGCTTGTGCAGAGGAGTGGCAAGAGAGCAGGTACAGTATCTTATCACCAGTGGGCAAGTACTGGTGTGTTGTATGTGAAACTTGTAAAGTAGTTAATAAAAGAACAGTCTGAACTATTAAAGACATTGTTGCATTTGGTTCCACTGTAGGTAGTGTGTGATCACAGAAGTCACTTACCTTTTCTTTTGCCATGATCATCCTATCTGCTAAATTGGTTCAGCTATATTTTTCAGTTGTTTTGGGTTTCTTAAAATAAACTACAATCTCTCAGGGCCTTGAGCATTGCAAGATCATGTTTTGTGGCATTTCAGAGTGCAAAATGCTGTACGTGTTCAAAATTTGAGCCTTAGCAGAATAGCAGAACAATTACCATGTATGGCAACTAATTGTACTGCTTACCATTTACCAAATGAGTTGCAGAGCACCTAAAAATAAAGCACAGAGAGAAATCAAAGCTGTCAGGAAAACTAAGGCAAGTAGTAGCATTACTGTTTGCTCTGTGTTATCAGCAGATTGCTTTATGCTTACTTAAAAATGATCTTTAAATACAAATTTTTCAACAGTATTGAACTAAAATCTGTATTTTGAATCATAGGACTGAGAATGTTAGCACAGAAATTCTAGTAATGGTTTTCTAATGTATTATGGAAATACATGAAAGAAGAAATACTGAATGGTTAACTCTTGACATCACTGCAGCACAGACTGCAGCTGGTTTTCTTCTTGAAGAGTGTGGGAATCATAATAAATAATCTTAAGTGAGGTTGTAATTTTTTTAAGAATTACTAAACATGGCAAACATGCTGTTTTCTCTTTCACTTCTTGAGGAGTGAGACTGAGCACACTAAGGAAATTGTCAAGCCATATGATTGGACTTATACAACAGACTACAAAGGCACATTGCTAGGAGATACTGCAACATTAAAGGTAACCATTTTCTCCTTGTTACATGTTAATTGCATATTGTTTCAGTCAAGCACAAACATTTTTTTTTTAAAGCTGTTATTTACCTTTCAATATACTTGTGTAAAATCTTCCATGCCTCCTAGTTTCAGACTTCAAAGTATAGTTTGGGCTTTTCATGTCTCTCAGTTATCTTAATCAATTTATGGCTTATTTTAATAACAGAGTATTACCCAGAACTTCTCATTTATGAATTAAATATGAGACATCTTCAAATGTTTTGAAATACAGAAAGTGAGCAGAATTGTTTGCAGCTGGAAACCCTACTGAGCCTGTACCCCGAAGGAAGTTTATTCAGAATTTTCCACTCTTGGTTTTTGATGTTTCCCCTTGGAAACTTTGGGTTTAACTTTAATTTTTTTCTCTTAAGAATCTGGTATATTCATACTAAGCTTAGTTCCCTAAGAGATTTTTCCTTTCTAAAACTGGCAGTTGCGGGATTTAAAAGATCAGACAAATTTCGTGTAGCTTGACAACAAATTAATAACCATTAATCCAAACTAACTGTTCTCAATCTTTGCCTTTAGGTTATTCCTACAACAGAGCACATAAATACAGAGAAATTGAAAGCCAGGGAACAAATCATGTTTTTTGAAGAAGTTCTTCTGTTTGAAGATGAGCTTCATGATCATGGAGTATCAAGTTTGAGTGTAAAAATAGTAAGTACTAAGAGGTGTATACAAGATGCTTGGTGACTCAGTTGGCAGGTATATGCAAAATATAATCAATTTTTGTGTTCCTTCTAGGATTTAAAGTTGTCTATGTTTAGCCCATAGGTCTGTTTCTCCCTAGTGGAGAGTGATAGGACAAGGGGAAATGGATGGAAATTGCGCCGGGGAGGTTCAGGCTGGACATTAGCAGGAATTTCTTTCCTGAAAGAGTTGTCAGCTATTGGGACAGGCTGCCCAGGGAGGTGGTTGAGTCACCATCCCTGGAGGTGTTTAAGAGACAGGTAGATGTTGCATTGGGGGGCATCATTTAATAAGTTGATAGGGCTAGGACAAAGGCTGCACTCAATGATCTCCAAGGTCTCTTCCAGCTGTAACTGTTCTATGATTCTATGATAATAGTGAGTTCCTCCAGGGATGGGGAAAAGCAGAAAGAGCAGGACTCCAAGCAGTAGGCCCTCGTGTCCCCAGTGAACTTCCCCCTTTATAGTGAGTGTTACACGAATTGTATGGGATACATCTGTAAGCCAACTCTGGTTAGCTGCCCTGGCTAACTGGAAACTGGTAATGCCCTGCAGCCATGGCAGGCGTAGGATTCTGTCCCAGCAAAACCAGGACAAAAGTTTAACATGCAAAGTTCTTTTTCCTTGCTCTTAAGAATATAATCTTACTAAAAATTATGTTGCCCTGAAATTTTTGTGTCAGTTACTTCAGGGAACAATCTTTTCTCTCATTTTGCATCTTGCTTAACAATCTTTTGAGACACTGTCTGCCCTGCTGTCCATTAATAGCTGTAGCGTATCAGCAGTCCAAATTTTGACTTTACTACTGAAAGTTCCTCGTACTACCTCTCATTTTGAATATTGGGTGTAGAAAAGTGCATTCTTAAAGTAAAACTTTGTAATATGCTGAATGGAACATCTTTATGTTTGCAGAGAGTTATGCCTTCCAGCTTTTTTGTGCTGTTGAGGTTTTTCCTGCGAGTTGATGGGGTACTTATCAGGATGAATGATACAAGGCTTCACCATGAGGTAAAGGGCTAATTCACCACCATAGATATTTTACAGATGCTCCCATGCCATGTTAATTTCAGAGAAGACCTGCTGATATTCTTGTAATTTAATACTGATGTTCAGGGGCATAGAGGTTACCTCAACTGAACTTTCAAGTGTATTTTATTATTGTGATTGTGCTGAAGTAGCAACCGAGTGCTGCATGCTATTGTAGGCCTTGTATGAGCTGAGTGGGCTACCACTCATGTGAAGTAATTATTGAAATATATTTGACAGACACAGCTTAGAGACGAAGTACAAGAGGAAAAATAAGCAACAGTAAATGGTGTGATAGTGTTCTTATCCTCATCTCCAAGTAAATGGTCTGTAATATGACTACATGCTTTAACCTGCAAACAACTGTCCATACTACATTGAGTTCTAATATCTCTGAAATAATAGTTGTGGTTTGCTTATTCTGTCTAGCTGTATTCATACTGATACACAAGTTCTAGCTGAGTAAAGATTACAAGCAGTCAGTCCTAGGTTTTGTTTGTTTTTTTTTTAATGATACGTGCAAACAGTCAGGTGATTTTTGGAGAAGAGACCATTGCTAAACATCTTTGTCTGTCTTTGTGAATTTGGGTGAAAATCTGTAGTCAATGAAATTCAAATGCTTGGTAAATTCAGTATATTTAAAATTCTTATTTTGCACTTACACTAGATGATAACTTTGTAATTAATTCTTGTTCCTTTTTTCCCATGAGGCTGACAAGGCCTACATGTTGCGAGAATATACATCCAGAGAAAGCAAAATATCAAGTTTAAAGGTACTGCACTTCTTTTAATTTTTTTTTCTGTCTGCTTTTTAAAATTGTGTTATGGTCAGCATAGAAAATACTATGTCTGTAAGTCATTCTTTGTTAGCTTTGGAATTGATACAGAGGAAAACCCTTTCTGCTTATGTAACATTTATTTTAGTGAGTCTAGGGCAGATAATATGACAAGATATGGGATTGTGTTAGCTTTTCAGCTTTTGACTTAAGTTTTTGAGTGTTGGGGGTTTGGCTTTGGGTTTTTTTTTCCATAAACTGTTCAGCCACAAAATCACTAGTCCATGTCACATGATGCTAGGTTTCAGGGCTGGTTGTACCTTTGCAAGTACTATTAAGGATTAAGATCTGTTTGATAATATACTTGTTCAGTTTTTCTCAAATAAGTTTATATAAGAAATGGCTCAGAATCATCTGTGGCACATTTGGAACTGCAACTGTTGATTTTTATTCTTGACCCAACACCTGATCTTTGGTATTCTTGCTATTTTCCTTCTCCCTTGTTTTTCCTTCACTTGTAAAAAGTGACTGGATGTGTCATTAGCCTTCTGAGGGAATTTTTTTGCAAAATGCTTTTGTTTTTTGAGGAAAGGGGCATTGTATCATTTCTTAATAGGATTGGATCCCTTCACCTCTTATTTAAAAATTACCATTTGTGCTGTTAAATAATTTTTCCTGCCTCTTGTTTTAGAGAGGAAATGCCTATGACTTTTCAGTTTCTTAGACCAGGTTGTATCAGAAAACAGAAAAGATTCCTGTTTCACTTAGGTTTGAAATAATTAAAACAGCAGTATGATTCCTTGCTTGTTAGGGGTAGCCAAAATCCAGGTTGCATTTGTATAGCTCTGGAGATGCTTCTTAAAGAATGTTGCTAGAAAGTTTGAAAGTGATTTGCTCAATATAGATTATATTTTTTTTTTTGTCATCAGATGTGGTAAGTTAAGTTGTCTACAGGAAACACCCAATTTCTTCAAATATGAAATAAAAATCCATTGAGTTTTAGTATTTCATATAAATTTGTGTGGTGGACTTAACATAAACCTACAATATGTGTTGAGCTATGTCAATTACCAATAGCTAAATCTGAGCAACTTCAGTGAATATATTGCAAAAGCTACAAGACATTAAGCATAGAATCCCTTGTGGCCATCCTGCTCTCATCTAGAACTAGAACCACAAAAAGGCAGTTTTTTAGATTCAAATGATACATTTTTTAAAAACATTGTAGCTGCTCATGAATGTCTGACTTCCTTGCGCTCTTATAATCTACTTCTCAAAAACAAAGTCCCTTTCCCTTGTCTATTTTTTAAGCACAAGTAGGAGGCTCTATGTATATTTGAAGTTAAAAGACAAATTTTAATAATCATAACTGACTTCAGATGTTTAAATCAGGTACATTATAGATTAATTGACTGTAAAAGTTTGGGTTTGAAATACCTTTTGTTGTTGTTTCTGTTTTTCCCTCCTTTTATTCACCTGTTCCATGTAAATTTTTTCCTTAGCATGTTCCACCTTCCCTGTTCACGGAACCTAATGAGATCTCTCAGTATCTACCTATAAAGGAGACAATCTGTGAAAAACTAGAATTTCCAGAGAAACTGGAGCCTAAACAAGAAGCATCACTGGAAGCCATGTGTGTTAAGTCTAAATAAATGTGACTTTATATGGACTTGAAGTAGACTGGAGATAATGTGATCATGTGAGCATTGCCATGGGGGGGGCGGTTTCACTACTTGTGGAATAAGAATTTGGCTAATTTTTCTGTAGCCCTAAGAGAAAATATTTCAAGCAGATTTTGCTAATGGTGTTTTTTTGTTTGTTTGGGTTTTTTTTAACCTGTATCTGGAGTTAATGATAAACTAGTGGCAAGTTACAGTTTCTGACAGTTCTGGAGAAGGATTCTCACAATTAAGAGTCAGGGTTCTGTATAGTTCACTGGTTAGGCAGGAGTATTGTATGGACCCTCCACCACAAACACGTCTATGAAGATTTTGTTATTGCTGCTTCAGATATGAGGAGACTACTGGATCATCCACAGAAAATAAAATTAAAAAAATACATTTTCCTCTGCATTTAATTTGAGCTGTTAGCCTAAACTACATGTTTTGCTTGTCTTCCCTGACTGTGAGCCAGTAACTAAGTTACTTACTTTTTGAATTCTCTGATCCAGACTCTAACTTAAGAATATTTAGTTCATCTGAGGATAGGTATAAGGAGGAAAAAAAAGCATATGTTTGACACTATATAAAGGTAAAATTACCTTATTTTTGAGGCATTAACTCCAGAGCAGAAGAAAAGCTGGAGTTAACAGAGGCGTTGCTAAGTCTCTTTAATCTGGTTTAATCTCATGTCAGCCAAATTTCTCTAGGCAGTTCTGGAGACTATTACTCGGGGTCTGTATGCTGCTAGTCATGTGCTATGTTGGGAACACATTGTACTATCTTGACTTTCTTTTGGAATTATCACATGGTGCCCACATACCATGGTTATACTGCCCTGACACCCAAGAAAAGAGTGACTTATGGCTGGGTAAGAGAGAGGTGTTTGCAGTTTGAGAAACAAGATCCTATATAGCCTTAAAAGGATGCTAACATGTATTCCAGATAAATCATTTTGGTTTACTTTTAAAATTTCTTTAAGTTTTGATATTAATAGAGGTGTGATCACATGTATAGTAATGGTTTTAACTCAACACTTTGTAGATCAAACTATAAATATTTGTATTGTTTTTGGATACCTAAATCACATTAGTGGTTTGGCCTAAAACTGGGGGAGCTAAAGAGACTTGTGTAGGTTTACTGCTCACGCTCAGTGAAGTGCAAGAAGCCAATGATTGCAGCAAAATGATTGAGGTGATGGCAAATAAGAATATGTACATATTCTGATGTCTTGGAGTCTTCATATTATACACTGCATGGCTTAGAAACAACCTGCCTCAAAACCTGGTGTTTAACCAGGTCTTTTGAGAAATGGTTTTCACTTAGAGAAGACCCTGAGGTTTTTAGGAAAAAAAAAAAAGTCTACTGCCATTTAAGTGACTGTTTTCTTAATAAAAACAAACAACACACTTTGTTTGAGCTTTATGTGTGGCAGCCTGGTCTAATGAATCGATCATAAGGTTGAAAGGCAGGAACTAACTGCAGTTTTTCCTGTATAACTGATTTACTCTAACCACAGGGAAGTCACTCCTCTGTGCTTCAGTTCCCTGTTTTTAAAAATGAGAGATAATAGATGCCTACCTCACTGAGGCTGTGAGGATTATTTTGTAAAAAGTTATTGATTAGAATATTTTTTTCCTGAATATACCTTTAGCCTTATCTTTGGAATCCTTTGGAAAGGATAACTGCAAAAAGTCTTATGATCCATAAGATAAAATGAATGAAGAGAACTGTAAACAGTCTCTGAAAGAAATTATCATCTAGACACGATCTGGGTGAGTGAATTTATAGCCACTTTGAAATGGAGGTGAGGTCATCTTATAAAAACACACTTTAAAGCCAGTAGTGACTGAGAGGAGAGCTGATGTAGTGTTAGAATGAAGGAAACTATATCTGCATTTGTTAATTAAAATTGTGATTTGGGTTTGGCCAGTAATGCTAACACAAAGCTCCATTGGGTTAAAGTATAGTGGGAGGGGACCCACAGAATCAACACCTAGCATTGAAAATGGTGTTCTGCATGTTTAGCTTGTACTGTATATTTTATCTTGTCCATCATACATACTTATTTGTGACCCGTTGATATAGTTGTCTTGAATGGACTTGAATCTTGACTGTATAGATATGTGATATCCATCTCTTTTGGGTGCTGTGCATGTAAGTGGAACACGTGTTGGGAAAATCACAAGAATGTGTTTAGGAAGTCACAGTTACTACAAAGTAAAACTTGGAGCACTTTGTGACTGCCCTTTACCACACAGATTATCACAAAGAATCAGAATAATCTGGTGTACTGCAAGCTCTCTGGTACAAATTTTCCACAGGGAAGTACCACTCTGGATATGTAATTTCAGGGGGAGGGAGGGGAGTGATTCTCCTGCTGGTTTGTGGCAAGTTTACAATGTGGCGGTTTATATTCTTTCTTGTATGTTGCTAAATAAAATACACCAAACGTTTTATATTTCTGGTTTTATCTGAGCAAAATAAACTGAAATAACTACTTGTGATGCTGAATTTTGCATGCTAGTAAGATATTGTGTCCATGTGCCTTTGCCTGTTATCAGACCACTCTGGCTAGTTCTGAAAATAAGGTGAGACTTTTTCAGAACAACGGAAGAGCCACGGTAGTGAGAGTAAAATTGGATTTTATATTACTGTTTCAATGAACTCGACTGGTGCTAAGTAGTGGATTCGAAAGTGGTAGGTTATAGGATACAACTGGAGCAGTAAAAGTGACAGAGGGTGTGGGCTCTATTTTCTCAAGTCTGGAAAACATTAGGACGGTTTAGATGTCAGCTGTTGTGTGCTTGGAAGAGTAAGAAACTTGGGGAAAGTGGGAGTGTTTGCTGTCTCTTAAAAAACCCGGACCAAACCTGTAAATTACTGTGAAGATGATCTGTCTGCTACACGAACCCGGGAATCGGTGCTAGGCTGGCCTTAATGTCAGTGATTGGGAAGGTTCGCAGTACAGAGGTTCGTGTACAGGCTCCAGGAGAGCTGTCAAAGGACGGCTGAAGCGTTGTCGGGGGCGGGGGGAGGAGCACGGCACTACCTCCATTTCCAGGACCTTTTCCCCCCTCCGCATTTTTCACCCGATACCCTGTGACAGAGGCGCCCCGGCGGGCTGTGGTTCGAAGAGGACTGCCCTAGGGGGTCTCACTGGAACGTCGCCGTTGGTAGAGCCGTGGGGACAGCTGGTGTCTGCCCCTTACCCCCGGATGCGGTCCGGCCTCCCCCGCCCGGTGAACTACATCCCCCGGAAGCCTTTGCGTCGTCGCTTCTGGTCTTCATCTACCTGCCAAGCGCAGGTAGCTTGCGGCGACGCAGTGCATGTCGGAGCCAGTAGTCCCTGAGGAGGGAAAGGACGGTCCGGCCGTGCGCGGGGCAGAGCTGTTTGGGCGCGGGGCGAGGCGGGCAGCATGGACAAGCTCAAACGAGTGCTCAGTGGCCACGATACGGAGGAGCCGAGCGGCCTGGCTCAGGTAACTCTCCGCTCCCCTGCACCTGCCTCCCTTGCGGGACGTAAGGGGGGACGGGGGCGGCGTGCCGCGGTCCGGGTGGTAGTTGGCGGGAGCGCAGAGGCGGAGGGGAAGCGGGACCCGGACCTGGGGCCGTCCTTCAGCGCTGCCGCGGCCCCTCGACGTAGGTCGGCTGACGGTGGGACCGGCCTGAGCGGCCTCGGCCCGTCCTCGAGCCTCTGGCTCCTCGGTGCGGAGCCGGCCGGGGGCCGACGGAGACGGCGGTTGCTGTAGGGAGGATCTCTGGATCTTTCGCTTTGAGCTTAAGATCCCCCGTGTTTTACCCTGCGAGTCCGGAGTGCCGCTGCCCCGGAAAGGGCCCTGGCTTCTGGGGTTTTGTGGGAGGGAATTGCTCGGTCTCCCGAGTGAACCTTGTCCGAGGGAGCACAGGAAGGCTAGTTGCAGCGAGCCCGAAAATAAAACAAGGGAACAGGGACGTATACCCGTGCACTTGCTTGGTGTGGGCAGGGAACCAAACCACTCACACCCCCCACCCGTTTGCGTGGAGAGCTTGTGGAATAACAAAAGTGCCGAAGTTCCTGGTACCATGGGGCGGGAGGCAGCGGGCACTCCTGCGGGCACTGCCCCTCCCGGCTCCCCGTGGCACTGTCCCTTCGCGACACGCTCGCATCCCGCGGGCGGTTCGAGGGGAGGCTTAAAGATTCAGGCTTCGCTTGAGCTAAGGCACAGCATGTTGGAGGGAATTTACCCTCTCGATACGCCGCAGGAGCTATTAGTACATAATGACGTGCACTCTTACTTAGTTTCTCCTCGTTTCTAGGTTATTGATGAAACTTCATTAGGTTGGGGCACCAGAGTGAAAGGCTTCATTGCTTGTTTTGCAATAGGATGCTTGTGCTCGCTCTTGGTAAGGAATTTTTGCCAGATCTCCCTGATACTTGAGTTTTATAAGCCTCAATAGTTAAAACCATGCTGTATCTTGTTTCTTGATTATTTTTTTTGTAAGACTCTATGAAGATACCTGACTCAGTTGCAGTTAGATGCAATGCATGAACTCTTAACAATAATGCCAATAAATCCATTTTACCTTTGTGCATGATTCTACAGTTCGAGTTTCAAAGTTTTTCTAAGGCTTATTTTGTGTTGTGACATTTCTTGGATATATTTCTTTTGCAATTTAGAAACTATTTTTTCTTCCTTCCTCTCTCCAAATGTTCCTTTTTAGGGTAGTTGTCTGCTGTGGGTACCAAAGAAAGGGCTGACACTCTTTGCGGTGTTTTATACACTGGGGAACATTGCATCTATTGGGAGGTAACAATCTTTACGTATTGGTTCCCTATTAAAGATGAGAAACTAAAGTGGAATGATAGGTGAAAGTGCATATATGGTAGAAACTGTTGTAGTTATGTGAGAAGATTTGCTTATGTGCATCATTCTCTTGTTGAATTTTAAAGAAGAGCATTTCCCTAGTAGTGCCCTGAAGTGGTAAAGAAAATTATGTTTATTGTTATTAGCAGCTCATTCAAGGATAAAAGTTACTCATCAGAAAAAGAATCAAACTCATGCTTTGAGCTTTTTTGATTTTGTGGAGTTTTCTCTTCCTCAAGATATAAATAATTCTTTGCCATTTTGTATTTGGTAATGTTCTGTGTGTTTTGGTGAATGTATTTGGGGCAGTCTATCTGTCAGGGTAGGCTAGTCTGATAAGCCTACATGGCCACTGAGGTTCCTGAAGCATAGCCCTGCTGACTTTGTGACAAACATAACCTTCTGTGACTGAGGGAACTTAGGGAGATGTGAGAAAGCACAAGAAACTGAATTGGAAATAATACAGTAATGAGGCAGAACAATAGAGTGTATGAGGCACAACTATCACCTTAGCTAAAACTTTCACCTTGAATAATCAATCACCAGGGCTCTAAATGAGGGCTGCAGATCTGGTAAGGGATCAGAGAGTGGATCCAGGCCTGAAAACAGCCCTTTACGTAGAGAAATTGAACTGGATTACCTGGCAATTCCACAGAGCCTCTGGCAGTTTTGAAGAACAGTTTGAAAAAGCATCTGTCAAGAATGATCTGATTGAAGCTGACCTTGAGCTCTGTGCCTAGGTTGATAGTTCTACTCTGCTTATATTAAATGTAACTGAACAAGTGTGAATAAAGTTATAGAATTACCTGGCACAAAGAAAAGCAGGAATGGATTTGGTCTCATTGTATATCCTTTTTTCTTCTGTTAGGCAGCACTTATTACCATAACATAATGTACTGATGCCCCATGTGCCAGCAGAAAAGTTAACAAAATAACCCCCCTTAAGGAGGAATCTTACCTAGTTTCACTTTTGCCTTTCTACTTCTGTATTAATCTTGTTTTGTTTTTCACAGCACGCTTTTTCTTATGGGACCAATGAAACAACTGAAAAGAATGTTTGAACCTACACGTTTGATTGCTACTACTGTTATGCTAGTAAGTATAGGAGGAATCAGTTTTAACTGATGCTAGCCTGTAAATGATTTAAACAATTTCCATTTTAAACTCCTTTCTTATACGTTGATCTAACTAGGTCTTAAGATGTGTTTTTTAGATGGCTTTTTTTTTTTTCTTGAAACCTCAAACATCCTGCACGTCTGCTTTAGCAGGAAGGTATATGTGGCACCAGAAAACCACCTTTTTATTGTGAAAGACTGAGCTGAAGCCAGGTTGTTATGCTGAATGAGCATTAAGGATCTGTGGCTGCTGTGTGTGAACAATGCTTATGCATTTTTTTAGGGTTCTTGAGGTCACAACATATTTTCATGTTGCCTGAAAGATGGGAAACTTGTTTTTAAAAAGTAGTTTTTGAAAGTTGTTAGAGATTCTGTTTTGCATAACTTTGTGTTGTGTCTGAGTTGCTTTAGAGAGCTGTGTAGGTATTTCTACCTTGATAAAATCATCATTCCCTGACAAAACAACTGGGGAATCCATATATGCCTTGGTCATCTTCCATTAAAAATGCAGAAATCATCCTTGCTGGCTGGTAACTTCAGGTTTTGAAACTCATATGACCCAAAGAAATTACAGATTCAACATTCAGCTGAAGTCAGCCTTGGGGTTTATTTTTACCTTCAGAAGATGGGAATTGTGGCCAAACTTACAGTGTGTGTGTTTGCATGTGAAAACTGCTGCTGTTTCAGACTTTCTTGTGTAAAGTTTGTCTCTTCAACTTTGCCCTTTTCTCTCAGATAGTTTAAAATTTGGAAGGTGGTTTAACTTTCAGGAAACTGACCTCACATTTTTATTTTGAATGTCTTCAGAGCATTAGGTTGGCATCAGCGCTTCCTGCTTTGCCTTTAAACATTCAGAGCGGCTGCAAGCAGCTGTTGGAGCTTGAGAAATTGACTGTGCATGCTCACACATCAGTAGCAGGAAAGAAGCTGACTGCTGATGTGTTTGTTTTGTATACATGTAGGATGCTAGGAGTCAGGAGAATGCTTGGAATGTTGTTCACTGGAATAAAGCCAGCTGTTAGATGTGTGATGTAGTGTTTAAACCAATATACAAGTCACCACCTTCAAACTAACGGAAAAACTATATCTAATGTCAATTATCATGTTTGAGGTGAAGTGTATGATTTCTTTGGCAATGAATGCATATGTTACTGCCTTAAATATCTACTACTTAATCTTTTTTTTTTTTTTAAATGAAGCAGAAAAATGTACATTATAATCTCTAGTAGCAGAATGGTACATGTGTGTCAAAAGGCTGTTAGATGTTGAGGAAGGAAGGTGTTGCAATACCTATAAAAACTGGAGTTATTTCTGTGTTTAATAGAAGCTGTTTGTTTTCTCCTAGTTGTGTCTCATACTAACACTGTGTTCTGCTTTCTGGGTAAGTATGAGTCCTATATGTGTATATAACTGGAGGACATCTTAAAAATAAGATTCTTACACTGTTGTCTCTTGTCTGCTGTGTTTCTTCCCTCCTCCCCCTTCTCTCCTCCTTCAGTGGCGTAAGGAAGGACTTGCCCTCCTTTTCTGTATCTTGCAGTTTTTTGCCTTGGCATGGTAAGTGATTTCTTCCACACACACTCAGTTTTCCATTCTACCTAACATGAGTAGCTGAGTTGTAGTAGGTTTTGACCTTGCATGAGTTAAAAGGATGGAGAATTTTTACCTCTCCATTCCATGAGCTGCAAGACAGTGCATCAATGAGGAGCTCACTTCTTCCTGCTTCTTGGTCTCTCACACCACTTCAGAAGCCTTGGAGATTGAGTTCAAGGCTCCATTTCTGGGTGAAGTTCCTTTGAACATACTTAATTTCTAGGACCTTGAAGTAAAACTGTGGGGTTTTTCTTTCCCTTTTAAATCAGTTTGTTGCTTACTGTCTGGAATTCCCCTTTTACTCTCTCCTGAATTTGTCTTGTTAAAAGATATGCCAGTTCAACTAAATATCAGTGTTCTTTAAGCTAATGTATAATGTCACAATAGTAGAGAAACTGATACAAACATTTTAGCCAGCCCTCAAGACTAATCTTACCTGCCTGTAGATGTTGGAGCATGAAGAATGCTGTATGCAGAAGAACTGTTTAAAATGCTTCTACAATATGCTCCCTGATTTTGCCATAGTGTTTCACAATGTAGCTGGGCTAAGATGACTTGCAAGGATACTCACTCCTTTTGCTCACAAACTCAAAGCTTCATTTTGGTTGTGTATCTTGTAGTTACCTGTTCAGAGCATCAGAAGGGTAGTTCTTGTTTAAGATTGTAATAAAACCTGACATGAAGAGTAACTTTAAAAATCTTTCTTCTTAGGTACAGCATTTCCTTCATACCATTTGCAAGGTAAGCTTCCCTACTCCCTTGCTGTTTGTCATCTTGAGATTCAATGACACAGAAGATTAGTTTCTAGAAGCATTGTAATGTATGGCTTTAGAAGTTTTCCCATGGTGGTGAGGGCTTCCTATAAAAGTATGCAAGTGTGCTGCCCACTTGCTAAACTTAAGGCTTCCATTTGGAATACCTAAATGTTGTGCCAAAATGCTACTAGACAAATGTACTCTGCAGTGTACTTTTTCCTCTTCTCCCCCATAAGCACTGTTCTGTGTTTGAGCACACAGTTTTCTATCCTGCTCCATCCCCACCCTTCTTCAGTGCACTGCCTCAGTACAGGCTTACAGGTGTCATTCCCAGTGCGGTTGGGCCGAAGGGTGTCGAGCAGACTCGTCTCTTAATGCATTCATGTAGTCATGCAGGTCATGTAAGCACATGGATTAATATACATGGTCAGCTGATCTTTAAAATCCTCAGTGTCAGGGTGACAACAACCTGGAATGGGTCTCATTAAGCAGCATAACTGAGGTCACACTCTTCCTTTTGTTTGCTTTTTTCTCCTGCCTGCAGGGATGCTGTGAAGAAATGTGTTTCGGTCTGTCTGTCCTAACAGGAATACTGGATGCTTCACAAAGTTCTTGGAAGTTTAGTAGAGCTATGTTAAGGTCACTGTGTCTACACTTTCCTACTTCTGTCTTAAACATGTGCCTTTCAGCTTACTGTTAGAGGCTCCTTGTACAAATTGCTTGGTTTTGTGAGCAATGGCATCTGGGACAGAGTGCTCATGATCAAATGAAGTTCAGTAGAACTTCAGTAGGCAGAACTGGGTAGAGATCCAGAATTTGTTAGGAGAATCTTTATGTAAAATTGTGTACATGGTTTTGCAAAAGTAATGAGAATATGAGAAATCTATAAAATGGAGACCTCAACTCTACTGAGACTATGCCACTCCAGAGGATTCCTTTTTCAAGAAAAAGAAATCATTTGGTAACTGATTTCTTACTGACAACTTGGGTTTTTGTTTATTTTTTGTAAATAGCCCTATGTCACTTAATCTTTGCACTGTTTGCCTTAGATAAAAGAATACTGGTATTCTTTCTTTTCTTTCTAGACGATCTAATTCTAAATCAAAAGGCTGTTTTATAGTAAGTATGAGATGTTTACATCTTTAATGAAATATGTTATTTTCAGTTTAGAATGATAGTGTTTCCTTAAAGTACATGAAAGGGACATTTTCATTTGTAAAAACCTGTTCCTTTAGGAAAAGCACTTGCAAAGTAAGGTTGATAGAATTTCTCAGCTGTCAGGAACCTGAGTTCTTTGCTTTGCCTACAGCTAATGGCAATACATACAAGGTAGGATACGGAAATTTTTCACATGAAGCAAAGAGGCTTCTCTGCTATCTGTAGCACAGGAGCAGTGTGAAGCTGAGGGCATGATAGGTAAGCAAAGAGAATTTATGTATGTTGTTTCTCAAAGGACAAACTGTTGATAAAGTTGAAGTGAGATATTATTTAAGCAGTCTGGCCTGGGTAGGAGACATTTTCTCCTGAAATTGTAAGTAAGTTAAAACTCCAGCAGGTTTTTTTGTTGTTGTTTTGGGTTTTTTGTAAGTGGGATCATTTTCATTTTTTCTAAAGCTCTTGCATCCACTATTGAACTTGAGAAAGTACAATTTTCTATTCCCTATGTTAGCAAAGAAAGCATGTGACAATCTAGCTCCCAGCTCCAAACAAATGCTGAACAGTTGGTAGCCAAATTTCAAGGCCACTCTGTGTTCTCTTTATCTTCTGAGCTATGTATAATCATTGGTTCCCAAACCAGTTGTTTAATATCTGAGCACAGATTCCTGCTTCTGCTGTGAGAACTGTTTTCATCTTTCCCCTTAAACTGTCTTGTTAGAGTCATTGTCTATGAAGATGACTACCAGCAGACTTTAGTATGATCTTAAACCTATTTTTCTCCATCTATTGAGAGTTCAGTCATTTGACAGCATTGTGTTTGCATGACAGGTGTATCCATGACTTGAATCACAAAGATTTTGGTGTAGCAAAAAATCCTAGATCTACTTGGCAATAAAGCATAAGCCCCCAGGGAAGCCAAATAATTTTATGGCTTACAGAAAGTTACTAAAAACTGAGTTAATTCGAGCTCTTAAACTTAAGTGTCCTTCTGATAATTTCTAAAGTACAGTACCATCTTGCTGTTAGGATCCTCTAAAAAAACCAAACAACAAAACAACTCCCTTTTGAGGATGGTGTAAAAGGGAAATTTTAAAGGTCTTTCTGTGGATTCCAGCTGGCTAGAGTTACTGTTACAGAGGCAGTTGAACAGAAAATGCTGCCTTGAAAACATGGCACAGATGTTGGATGAATCAGTTACATGGAATGATGTTCCAGTTCTATGTCTTGGTGCTTCCCCCCGCCAGGATTTGGAAGTTTAATGTTGAAATAACTAGATTGGCTATTCCTTTTCTTGAAAGGAAGAATTGAAGAGAGACTGGGAATTAAAGAATACTGATAGTTCTTTTCCCTGATCTAAGACAAGTATCTAAACTGATTTGCGTCTTTTATCAGGGAGTAGATTCAAACCTAATTTACATCTGTCAAAGGACCTGTGTTAGTCTTTTGTTAGGACTTGATAATGTTTACAGAATTCCTTTGTATAAGGGCAATTGACATACAACCCTGATGCCTTTTACATTCCAGTATTTCTTTAGTTTTAACATCTCTTGGTATTCCTGGAGAAAGCTACAAATATAGCATATTTCTCCTTCCCCTTTCCAGGAAAGTTACATTAGCTCAGATCATCATTCCAGGCTCATCAGCAGTCAGCATAATGAAATTTGGCTTCTAGTGGTTGTTTTTCTTTTGTTTGGGTTTGTTGGTTTTTTTGATACTTCAGATTAGGAGGAGTAAAAGCCTTTTGCTTACTCCTTGACTAGCATGTGCAGGATTGTGGTACCCTGACTCTTTAGCAAGTTCCTCTAGAAGAACACTAGAATCGGGTATGCTGAATATTAGGTTTTCAACTTGCATACTAGCTTACTGGAACCTTTTAGCTTGCTGTTGTGAGCACAATCACTTATAAGTAGGAAATTTAGGAAACTACCAGTAGAAAGCAAGTAAACTTTAATAGATTATTCTCTTTCCCCTCCCCCTCCTATCCTCTTTAAAGCTATAATTCAGCTCCACAGGCTTTTTATTCAGTAAGAGAGAAGATCAAATATTCATTTGACTATATAGCACATGAGGCTAAGCATTTGTGCCCTTAAAGGAAGGGAGCTCAAGGAGAGATGGCAAAGACATAAGGATCACAAGCGTGCCACTGGGATTTGTGTTGCCCTTTGGTGTTGTATTCTGTTCCTTTGAAGGTCGGGCAGTAGGAGAGACTCAACATATTGCCAATATGTGAAACATACTCAGGGTTTGTCACTTCATCTGCAGGTAGTTTTTGATTTAAAATACTCTTCTCTATCAGAACAGAACTCTTCAGAGTCTTACTCATGTATAAATCGTTGTGTTCAGGTTATTGCCAAGTTTAGCAGCAAATTATCTTTTCCACTTATTGTAGTACTTTATATGGTTTTACATAATTGGGAGGTAAACTAGGGTATGAATTTTCCCTCTTGACCAGTTTCAATCTGAGTTAGATTATACCATTGTACCTTTTTTTTTTGTCATTAAAACTTCTTTGTGTTAACCAAAGCTGATGATATCAAAACTTATCTGCTTGGCAGAACATGTGGTGGGCAGTTCTGAAGCCCTGCTAGCTTTTTATCTTAATGTTCTTTGAGGCAGAAATATTGGTTGTGTGCACTCTATGGCAAATAGAGACACTTGTGTGTTACATCACAAAGTTCCTTCCTTCCCAAAGTCCTTGCTTTGTTGCTTACAGCACTTAACTCAAGGCTGACTTTCCTAGAGAAACTTGTATGATATTGGATGCCCATCTCTGTAGGATTTGGTGTTCTGCTGGAAAGTGCCCAGCCTAAGTCAACTTGCCTATCCACCTTTTCTTTACTGTTTACAGTACAGATAACATAACCTTAACCAAGCAGCCTTACTTAGCACACAGTTCTAGGATGAAATCTGTACATCTGGGATCAGCCAACTTTCCAGATGCAGCAGAAACAGGAAGGGAGGTAGTCATCTCTTCCCAAAGTACTGAGATTCTACACATTAAAGTGTGGAGTGTTCTTTTTAATTTGGTTCAAAGTTTTGCTCTGGTTTATATGATGAGATTCACTGTGAATACTGATTCTAGCTGAGATGGTTGTACAGTGATGATAGAAACTATTTCACCTTGTTGTGTATTTACAGTAATGATTGTTCATGAGCTATTATAAAAACCAAGGAAGACACTCCTGCACCAAGTTGAAATTCTTTGAAGAAACCATGTGGTGGTTTTGTTGTGGGTTTTTGTTGGTTGGTTTTTCTTTTTTGTATTAGGCTTTCTGTGTGAACCCTTACAATGCAAGTTTGTGGGAGGGCAGACTCTGCTATGTCCTGCCTTCCATCTAGGTGCAGGATGACAGGCTTGAATCGGTCGTAACTTGTGGGTAGATTGCAGCTGATGAGCAGTGAATTTGGAGGTTCATGGCACCAAGTTGTTAACATGCAATCTGAAACCCATGTTTTGGGAACTGCCTTTTGGAGCAGTGTGGGCTCTTGAAGCTCATCCCTTTTTGCTGTGTGCTGAGGTTGAAGGAGCCTCTGAGTTGCTGTCAACTTAGTTTTAGTACTTACTCATGTTGATGAAAGTAAGATCACTATTGCTGTTGTAGACTTTCAGAACTGTGGAGGATGGTGATGTTTAAATACACATTTGTCTTAAATACTGATGTTTACAACCATAGCAAATATTGACTGTGTAGGCCAGAAAGCACAAAAATGGTATATTTTTCTTAAAACCACGTGCCTCGCTGTATTGTGACAACACTAAATTTTTTTAAAGCTGTGGAATTTTTTTGTAAAATAAAAACCAAACTCTCAGAAGTGATCCACAATGTGTTTTATACTGTTACAGATTTTGTTGGCTGTTGTGCTTTTTCTATGTATTGACACTGTTTGATTTCTACTTTGATAAACATCTCTTTTTCCTATCTCTACAACTTTCTCTGTAATGAAGTGAAGTCTTACTCAAGTGCTGGAAATTTTTCCTTCAATAAAGTTGTCATTGCATCAAATAAATTACTCCTATGATTAATATGTTTTGTAATGATGCTGATTCTCCAGATGATGTTATAATTGCTGTGGGTTGGTTTCTTGTTTTGTTTAATGAAAAAAGTGGTTGTCTTGTACTCCCTTTGTGGTGTACACAATATGTACTGCTGAGGGGAGTTTGTCAGCACTGCTGTGCAGCCACTTCACCCACAGTGTATATCTAGCTCAACCAACTTACAGGTATAGCTGCATGCACCTAGGCAACCAGTTGGCACACCTGGAGTTGTTAAGGTGGGGATGATGTTTTTATTACTTTATTTATTTACCTCAAGAGTCAATCTATATGTGCCAACAAACTATTGTCTTAGTCCGTGCTACAGAGCAAATAATTCCTGATGCTATTCTGTCAGTAAAGACTAGAGTTGTGAAGCAACATGCCTCTAGCTCTTCTTTGTGGAAAAACTATGCTATGAATACTGACATACGCTGGAAGTAAAAGGCCAATGATTTGATGCATGTGTGTTTAAAAGTAGAGTTAGAGGCAATGGTTTTATTTTTCTCTGTGTCTTTTTTAAACTTTGGGAAAACATGTTCATTTAATTTTGTGACTAATATGCATCCGAACCCTTGCTGTGCTTTTAATATTCCTTGGAAAGGGTGGTGGTGAGACTTGTGTGCTGTGGGAGTTTTAAGTTTTCAGTTACTTTTTTATTGTCCATCTAGGCAAGATCTGTGTCAAAGTTGGCTAAACTTAATTTCTGTCCTCAGGAAAGTCTACATTCAAATTGAGTGATGAGACTTGGTGGGCTACTGTACTCATAAAATCTGTCCCTTTCCCTTCTCCCTCCTAAAGGTCTGATTTCCAAATGAGGATATTTCATGGATGCAAGAAGTTCTAAGTTGGAGGTTGATAGTTATTTCCTTCCCTTGCTTGTACCTTTCCTATTGAGTTCAGTCTTAGTGGCAGTATCAGTGGGGATACAGGCTTGTAACTGCCCAGCCATCAAGAGCTGGAGGTACTTAAAGTGAACAAAATCCTCTTGTTCCTCATGTTTCTAAAGAAAGCTTCTGATGAATTAGAGATGGAAGAGTAATAGCGAAGCTGCCAATCTTTGGGACTGATGTTTTAAGTTAGCCAATTTGAAACCCTTTTAAGTTTTAGTTAGGTTCCCATGTGGCACCTCTAAAAGAGGTTATTCCTGAGAGTTTGTACTTTAAAATCTCTGTGGAATCAAGAGTGGAGTAACACTGGCAGAGTGGAAAAATAGTACATTGAAAGCATCACCTGGCTGACAATTCATTGCAGCTCTGGAGGGCTGTCACTTCCAAAATATGTGGAGTGAAAACAAATTATTTTATCATGCCCAGGTTCTCCTGTGTTATCTAGTTGTGTCTAACAGGATATGTTATGTTCATCACTTGAGAGAATCAAATGCTTCCACAGTTATACTTGCAACTTGTTAACTCTCATGGTTAACAAAAAGCTTTACCTTGCACATCCAAGTCAAAAGTATATGTTTGCTTTTCCTAATATAAGCACTGATCTATTGCTTTTGTTTGGAGATGTTGTAAATGGAACTTACATTTTTGTTTAGCATCTCTTAAATTCTTTATTTTTATTGTTTTCTGGTCTTAAAAAGGGGGTCAGGAGTAGTTTCTTGCTCTAGGTGCATGCTAGTCCATGTCTATAGTCAGCACTGAAGATACTCAAGTAAGAAAAACAAACTGGGGAAAAGCATAATCATTGTTTGAAACTAACTTACATTTATTACCAGCCTGGCTACATCAGGATATTTTTCTTTTTTTTTAAAAAAAGAATAAAGGTTGCTCTGGAAAGCCTCCTGTGCTTTCTGGGCTTAGAATAAATCTTGGTTATAACCTCAGTTATAACACCAGGCAGGGAGGTCCTACTTGAACAAGCTGCCTGCCTCACTGCTAATAACATACCTGGTGGAGGTCATTAAAACTGTCCCCTCACCCCCTAGACATTAATGAAAAGGCTAATCTTCCCTAAGTCTCTTCTAACCCAGCAATCTCTTAAGGGGCTGGATCCATGATTAAAAAACAGAGGGGAAGCAGCTGTCTTTTTATCCTTTCTTAATTATTCTGTGGTAGTTGATAGGTGTTGATTTCCTGGGAGTGTCATGGTGCTGGAGGTTACATTTCCCTGTGTTGTTGGGACTGAATGTCCGGAGGGGTGTTAGTTGTTTGAATGGTTCAGGAGGAGATTTGGAGATGGAAAGAGTGAGTCTTGTTCTCTGCCATTTCATCTGATCTAGTAGGGCTGCCTTTTCTTTGGAAACATGCATCTAAAGGCCAAACCCAGCTATCCAATGTCAAGGCAAGGAAGGCCTCTTTAATTACTTTTTTCTTTCCTGCTGTATCTCACCAGCTGGTGGCCAGGATGGTTTTAGAATGAGTTTAATTGGAGAGTCAAAAATAACACCTTGCTTTTTACTGCTGTAACTCAATGTAACTCCATTAAGTATTACAGGTTTGTTCTTTCACTGCTTCAGTGAATAAACTCCACTAAGTAATACAGGTTTGTTCTTTCACTGCTCTCACCAGTCCTTATTGCCTCATTTAAAATTGAGTCACTAAATTCTTATTGGTAGATCCTGGACATGGCTGGAGATTGCTATGAGTGATGTACTTGCTTTTTTAACTAGTCAGGGTTTTTTTTCTGACTGGCTATGAGCCATGAGCTGTCTGATCCCTGCTCGAAAGTGCCCAGCTCTCCCAGCTGGGTTTTGGGGAAAGTTTACAGCATTGCAGGTTTTGTATGAGATCTCTGCTCCCTCTGACGCCCCTACTGATTTGCTTGTTTAATTAAATGGGAGACTAGTGCAAGAGGGTTAATAGTCTTCTGTCATTTCGCCCTGCTCTGTGCCACTTGCTGTGGCAATGATTGTCAGTCACCTTGTTGCTGTGTTACTCTGCAAGTACAAATCAGTGTCAGGTTCAGGGAGATTCAGCTTCCACCCCAAGAAATAACACAGTTGACATCTGAGAATGGGTTATTCTCAGTGCCCTGGCAATACCTGCATCCAGTGACATTAACCTGTTTGTGCCTCAGCTGCAGTATCTGTATTGAAAAATTAATCTTGAAAGAAAATAGGAGAGAGAAGGGATGTTTAGGAAGCAGTTATTTAGGTGAACAGATTAAAGGATGTCTCTTATTTCTCCTTAAAGGCTAAATATCTAAAATGAAGTTTTCCACCCTTAATACATTTTTTTTTTTTAAGTGAAAAGCCAACAATAAGCAGATAACTATGAATCTGTCTGTTTGGTTTTTCTTCTGCAGCAGTCTCCCATGGCAGCTGAGTGAAGCAGACAATGTACAGCGTGACAAAGCCTGATGTATGGAATGGGATTTGTACTGGTCTGGATGTGTAAAATCTCAGGTCCAAACACATTCAGCTGATTATTTGCTTGCATGCATGCAAATTAACTGTTTGGTTGGCTAATTCGGCTAGGTTGGAAAGGTGTCAGTGGTGAGCTATGCCTTATGGATGTATTGCTACATACTTCACCATTTGCTCTTAGTTTGAAATCTTACAGTTGAATCACCCTTCCCCACAGTGAAAATAGCAGTTGGGCTATTCCCACTAGCCAACTGCATGTAATGACTCTCATTTTGGAAAATGTTGCAGTTGCAATCATCCCAAGCTATGGAACACAGTTATAAAATTAAAGCTCAAACTGTACCAAAGTCAGGTATTTTAAGAGATTAAATTTGTAGGTGGGTTGTTTTTTTTTCCCCTCTGGGAGACAAGACTTTTAAGCATCAGGCTCCTTATGTGAGTCATAACTGCAAGAGCCCAAGTGTAACTTACTTTTAGTATCTGAAAGTATCTTTTAGAATCAGGATGTAAATTTTAGTATGGTACTCCAAAGCAAATGCCTCCATGCTTCTCCCTTAGGGACACTAGCTGTAACAAATCCAATCTTATTGATGAAAAACTTGATTCCCAGCCCATTACTGGAATGGATCCCCGATCTGTTCCTTCCATATATCCTTCCTCTTCCACAGCTCTGTCCCAGGAGTGCTTTGGGTAAGCTATGCACTCAGGGCAGGACTTCCCTTTCTCTGCTTTGTGGCTGTCTCCATTTCCATGTCATCTTTGCTGGTCGTATTCTTTATCTCTAGCAATTCACCGGGTGCCTGCTGGTGAGACAGTTTCCCTTCTTACTGATTTTTAAATCCTTTCACCAATAGTAATTGTTGTCACTTTTTGTGTGCTTTTTGTTTCTGTTAAGCTCTAGGTGTCTTGAGAAAGGCAGATTGGATCTGATTTTTCGGGAGCTCTAATCTGCTACCATTGCACTTGAAGCCTGTGGGAGAGATGGGCAGTTAGTACTTCTGAAAATAAGCTGCTTCCCTTTTGATTTGCCTATGGAAAGAACTGTGTTACTATTGAAATACTACTACTTTGAATCTCCTACTTTCTGAGCAACTACTTCTAAACAGGCTGTGTGGAAATAGGCCTTTGACTTAAAAAACAACCACAAAATCCAAACAAACAAAAGATTTGTTCTAGAGCTGCCTGAAAAACTGAAGTTGTTGAATTGAAATACACGGTACTTCAGCTAGCTCTGATTTCTGTTTTTATTTACATTTATACTATAATGAAACTAAAAAGTCGTGTAGTTTTCTATGCCTTTGCTATGTCATTTGATCACATGCAAGGAAAAATTAGTTGTAGCCTCTCTCCTCTTGGCATTTGGAAAGGAGAACCCAAACATAAACATAGGCCATGTAACACAAACATACTGCCTGAGATGCAATTTTTCCAAATGCAAAGTGGCATGCTTCCAAGTGCTTAAATCCCCTATAGATTTTAAAGTACATTCTTCAGTTGTTCAGCTGGGAAAGGGGGCTAAATGTTAACTAGAAGTTGCTGTTTGGCTCCTTCTAGTGTAACTCACAAAGTGAGTTGACTGATAGAGTAATCTAGGTAATTTTGTTATGTGTTGACAATTTTAAAAACAAGCTGATTAGAAGAGAGGGAAGATGTGTTAGTATGAAGTTTGAAAGTAGTGTTGTTGGGATTACCCAGGTGTAAAAATACCTCAGACTTCTCTTTGCTTGTACCTTCCAATGATGTTGAGATTGCTGGGAGTTGAGGGTTCTCCCCTGAAGTCTCCCATTCTGCAGAACATCCCACTGCTGCACACCTGGCAGCTGTGCAGTTTTGGAGACTCACAGCCAGTATCCTTACTCCATGTAGGGCTTGAGGGATTGGTAGGACTAGTTGCCAAACAAGATGCTGTACAACAGAAATGCTGCTTAGATAGATGATATCTCTCATTTTTTTTAACTGCACAATTTATTAAACCTCGTCAAATGATGAACTTAACTTAAATCCTGTTTTACAAAGTCTGCTAGACTCTTTCTTATCTTTATAAATGATATTAGTAATCCACCAAGTCATTTCATCTTTTAGAAAGAACAAGGAACACAAAAATTCAACAAGGCCTATTGGATTAAACAAAAGTGAAGTTCTCAATAAGTAGCCAGAAAATACATTTCTCTAAAAGTGACTTCTGACAGTAATCAAGTCCCTTACTATGTCTTGTCCAGCAGACCAGAAATTTAGGAGATGCTATCAGAGAAATATAGATGCATCTGGAGAAATTAGGCATTCAAATGGTTTATGTGCCAAAGTCCTGTGGTTACCAGTCACTAGTATTCGTGTGGCCTCCACTTAACCCTTTAGCACGGAACTGAACTCAGGTCTCTCATATCCTTGGTTAAGTGCTAAAGTAGTTGAACTTCTCAGTTAAGTGGTGGCTTCTTTGTGGAGTGTATGTGCAGTTGATTAGACTTGACAGAGAAGGTCTCAGCCTGAGGTGAGAGGGAATGCCTGTTTTAGGAGGTGCTGAAAGAGTTTCTGTATGAGGTGGACATTGAGCTGATCAGCAGTGCCAGGCAATTAGGCTCATGCTCAGCCCCAGACGCATGGAGTTTGTCCCTGGAAATGCATTCAGATTTCAGCTGCTTGTAAGGTGCAGCGGGGGTTTTGTGAATGACAGTGGGACTAAGGGACCAAGGGATGGACACAGTAGGCGTCAACAGTGGAGTGTAGGGATGTTACCTTCTTGTGCATTGAAATCTCATTGCAGAAAGGTTTCTTACTGTTACATTTTAGTTTAGGAACATAGAGGAAGGAGTTTGATGCATTTATTCAACATGTCTGCTGAAAATATTTTAAGACTACCTTCTCTGTGTAACTATCTTGACTGTTACCAGCTCCTTCAGTCAGAGTCCGCAGCAGCGTGAACGCAATTTCCATGTATTGTTTCAGTCTGGAAATGAAACAATTTTCATTAATGGAAACCTGGTTCTCAAGCAGAACAATTAGACCCACTTCAGGTTGAAAAAAGATAAAAGCATGCTAATTTGGATGGAGGACTCTTCTTTCAAGGCAGCCAATTGAGTCATCAGCCTGCCACCCACCTGACCGTCTGACAGGTAATTAGGAGATAGTCCTCTTTTTGTGTGGAGTGTGTGCGTAAACCTCTGCACGCTGGTGTCACTGCCCATTGGGACTTCCAGACGGAAGAGCTACTCAGTGGCAAAAGTGAGGGACAGCACGTTTGTCAGACAGTGCCCAATGAACTGCCTTGGGTTTTGATTTAGCTCACTATTTTTGTCTTTTAACAGCTACCTGAAGTTTCTGGCAGTAAAGTCACCATGACAGACCTGGGCTGCAAAAAACCCAGTGATTGTACTGTCTCCAGGCTCCTCAGCGTAGTGGAGAGCGAACTCCGGGCTGGGAGAGACAAAGGCGACCCCACGGAGAAGCAGCTCCAGGTTGTCTTAGAGGATGCAACGCTATGGCAGAGATTCAGAGAAGTCACCAATGAGATGATTGTGACCAAGAATGGCAGGTGAGTGATCTGCTTCAGCACTGTGGGGTAGGTGTAGATGACAGTCGGGGTTAGGTGGTTTAGCAGTAAACTCTGTGTGCAGACCCAAAAGAACTGCAATGAGCATATTAACAGTTTTATCCCTACAGCCTTAACATCCCCTTAAACCAGCATATGGGGTGTCCCTGCTCCTTTTTGGCTACTGCTAAGTCTAAGTCTTCAGGTCCTGCCACCCTTTATTCCTGCTTGTGAAACATGCTGGAAAAATACATTGACTGATTTGAGGTTGAGGGAACTTTTGCAAGGGAATAGATGGTACCTGTCAAAACCTTTTGCATGACTCCTTGTACTAATAATCATCAGCCATTATTAGCAAGTCCTTACCTTTAGACCTCACTGTACCAAAGCAGACTGGTGGTGTTATCTCTAGCTGCAGTTCCTGTCTCTCTGGCCTTGGGTATTAACAGCTTGTACCAGCAGTCTGTACTAGAATGGGGTACAATAAAACTGTGCCCTCTAAGGCATGTACGTGCAATCCAGATTGCATGGTCCCATAGTGGTATTGCTCAGTAGTTGTTGCTGATGTCCTTAGAAACAAGTGCAGAATATTGATTAACACACAGTTTTAGAAAGACAAAATATTGTGATGCCAGTGGCTCACGTATTTTACTATTTGAGGAGCACAGAAAGGCATGGGAAAAGAGTGCAAAGCCTGGCAAAAAGGATACTAATTCTAATTTAGACACTGGCTTGAAGGAGGCTCTCCACAGAGGTTCTGCTCTGAACTGGGCTGACAGCAGAGCCCAGCTCCTAATAGACAGGCAGCTGCTAGAATAAGTTTCATTGGTACAGTGGTACTAAGGTTTCTATTTCATATACCCTCACCACTCCTCTGCCATGCCACCCCTCACCCCAACCAAACATGCATGCACTTCGTTTGCAAGACCTCTCAGAAGATCTGCAAAGGAGAGAGAAATTAAGAGATGGAGATAAAGATTTATTTCTGTGGGGTGACTTCTATTAATTTTGCTAACTTTGATTTAGCAGAATTTGTGGATGATATTACTGTTAACTGTCTCTTGACAAGGGATACAGGTAAAAGCAGTAAAAGGAAAAATCTAGTCTGTTGGCTCAGCAAGGTTTTTCCGTTGGGAGAGCAGCTGCCTTCCCAGAATATCATCTCTTGGTGTATTACTGCCTTTTGCTGTTCTGATTCCTCCTAATAACTGATAGGGATAGAAATCTTCTGCTGAAGTTTTCTTTACACCAAGAAACTGCTTTTGCTCTATTTAAATTGCTTGAAAAACTGCTGTTAGGCTACAGCAAACTTGTGAGTGGACTTTCACTTAGTGTACAGCACCTTAAAACAACTCCTTTGCAGCATAAGTGACCAAAGGTGAAGTAAAATAGGTTAGCCTCAAATTGAATTGTTACAAGGTATCACACATTACCAACAAGGTTTTTTCAGTTTCTTTCCTCTCAACTAATGTAAATCATGATTGTATGGTGATACTAGTTATCTCTCAAATGTCTAGGTGAGTGCATAGATAAAGTCTTTTGATGATGATGTTGATAAGGGAATCTTTCCTCATTTGAATATGCCTGGTTACTTTTTATTTCATTGTGTAAGCTGCCTTATCCTTATTTTTCTTTGTTCTACCTCATACACTGCTTTACAAGCTTGATCCTATTTTTCCTGAAGCCAGTGACAGCTCTAGTAATGTCAGTGGGGGCAGGAATAGGTTCTTTATGATCAAAGTACAGCAGTCTTCAAAAAAAAAAAAAAAGTATGCCATGCTGTCATCTGCATAAACGCTTTTAACAAAGTTACCGTAGCATCAGGGACTATGACATTTCTGAAAGACTTCCATAACGGACACATCATTGCCCCAGAAAAGGAAATATAAACAGTGATCTGCAGCAAAGCTCTCTGGACAACTCTGTGCTATTCAAAAGGAGACAAACTTGAAACAGTTTCCTAGGAGTGCTGAGTTTTTTCAGTTCAGGATTCTTTAGGAATTGTCTCCACAGGGATTCTCAGTAGAAAAAATACTGATCTAACTTTGCTGCTGCTTAAATCAGTAGAACTAATTCAGTCTTCCTTACTGGAGGGTTTATTAATGCTTTTGAAAACTGTGTTCTATGATTAACAGGAAGAACCAGTCTGGATTTCTGTGTGTGAAAACTAAGAGAGTTTGTGTGGACACATTGTTAGCAAACTTCTGAAATTAAACCGAAACCTAATACAGGAGCATCCCAAAGAGTGAAGGGCTGATTGATTAGTGATCCTCCTGTCAAATTCTAGTATGCACAGTTCTATCTCCTGTGACTGAGTGATCTCTAATTGGTACTAAAGGTCCCAAAATGTCATAATTAGATGAACTAGCTTCATTGTTAATACACAGATATGTCTCCATTGCTGTATCATACTTCATTATAATAATCACTTGCCATAGCAATATGCCTAGGTACACAGAGAAGACAGATATATTCTGAAAAAGATACACAAGTGAAATCAAACTACATGGTGTATCACTAAATAGATCCCAGTGGGTGCAGCTAATATGGTAGGAATCAGTCTCCTATTTCACTCAGATTTATCGTATTCAATTGGCAGTTCAATATCAAACACTGTTTTCTGATTGAGCAGGTTTTCTCTCTCAATGTTTATAAGATATTAGCTATTCAGGATTCTGAGACTTTGCAATCCACATTATTGCCTGAAGGCAGGAAAGTGCTACTGTTCTCCTCTGCACATGGAGAGAATCCACACTGGATCAATGCAGGCAGACGTGAGTTGGGGGAGAGAAGCCCTTTCCAGGCTTAAGTGCTAAAGCAACTTTACTGGTTACTATACATTCAAGTTTGATATCTAACATCTTCCCACTCAACTTCTGTACTGTTGAATAATTGTAGCAGATCTGCTGTAAATAAATCAAAGAGGCTGAAGTGCTTAGCTGTTGCATTAATGGAGGTCACATATATACTGACCTGATCATTGAAACAAACATTGTGACTGAAACAAATTTGGATAAATTATCATTTGCCACGCTAAAAGACAGGCAAATGTGGTTTTAATAGTAGAGCCACTTAATCAGCAGAACAAGTGAGGTGGTAAGTTTTCTATCATTAAAATCTGTACAGTCAAGACATGCTGGTCCAAGTGAGGCGAGGATTAACTGTGTGTGAAGCAGGTTAATGCAGGGAAGTGCTACAATCTGTGATACGTGAGGTTGGCATTGATGATGAATGTATTCTCTTCTGGCATTAGTTTATAGGTCTTTTGGGGATAAACTTAAGCCTCTAAGCTAGAAAGGGAGAGAAGTCTGTGTTGTGGGCAGAGGAATTAATCTGTATGTAACACAAATAGTTCTGAGAAATCCAGTGAAATTACATTTTCGTGTGGATGAATTTTCTCTTCCACTTCAATTTCAGCTAACTATCTAAGCGTGTTTCTTTGAAGACTGATTGTAGGGGTTCTGGGAGGTGCAGGGAACAATGCATCCATACTTTTTATCATATCCCAGTTTGGTAGCTGGTGCATCCTGGTCAGAAAGACATTTTAAGTGTAGCATATAAATACTTGGCTAATCTTTGATTTAGTTAGAAAGATCACGGTTCAGTCTGTCTTTCTCAATGTTGCACTGGTCCTACATCACTGTGTTTATAAGCACTCAAATTTCTCAAATTCTGTCTTTTCCTGTCAGCAGAAAGTGCTGAATACATACAGCAAGAACTATATGAAGGTGTCCAGAAAGGTAGGTTGTAAGTTGGATGTCATAGGACATTCTTAGCAATCTGCAATTGGTTGTCACTGGAGAGTATGGCTTCAGGGGCAGAGACTTTTGGCATCCCTTGAGAGAGCCTGGAGCTTGAGTTCTGTTCTTGAACTGCTCCTAACTAAGCCTAGAGAGCTACTTTACCTTAGCCCCTTGGCCACAAACCTCAGATAATTGCTGTAGTTGCATGGTGTAACTGTACCCCTAGAGAAAAGGAGCTTGAAGATTCATTGGCAGGTGCATAAAAATGTGGCATGGCAAAATGGCAGTTGCCAGGAGAGGTCAGTATGGAGGTGTCTGGAGCAGGGAGGACTCTTACTCATAGCTATAATAATCCTTCACAGTAACAACATTGATTCCTTGACAAGCTAAGAAACTTAATGAATAGGATACCTTTGTTGGGACACTCCTCTGTTCTGCTGGCCACAAATTTTTCCTAGTTCCTGGACCTGTTGGAGCCCTGCTAACTCCATTGCTGCAGATTTTCAGGCACTGAGATGCCAATTCAAAGCCATGTAGTGTGGATCATGCATACGGAGCCAGGCAGAAAGCTGTTGAAAGTCTAGCTGTCAGCTGCTGCAAATCTCCTTTGCGAAAGTAAAAAATAATTAAAAAGGGATTGAGAAAAGGTGCCATTAGACCTTTAAGCACAAAAGGAACATTTTCCCAAAACTAAACAAAGGCAGGATTTCAGTTTTAAATGCACAAGATGATGAGAAGGCTGGGTGATAGATGCTTAGAGCTTAGTAAAGGACAACACTACATCTAAGGTGGAACTGAAAGCAAAAGAACATGATCAAGCTGGAGAGGAGTAGATTTAAACTGGACATTAGGAAGAAGTTCCTCACCACAAGGGTGGTAGAACACTGGAACAGGTTGCCCAGGGAGGTGGTTGAGGCCCCATCCCTGGAGGCATTCAAGGCTTGACAGGGCTCTGGGCAACCTGATCTAAATGGGGATGTCCCTGCCCACTGCAGGGGGGTTGGACTAGATGACCTCCAGAGGTCCCTTCCAACCCAAACCATTCTATGATTCTATAAGCTGATGAGGTCAGGGAACAAAAGGATGGTACCAAATTACTGGAAGAACTGCCAAGTGCAAGGTCTAATGCCAAGGATTTTAACCAGACTTCTCAAACTGGAGATTTATGTAATAGTAGTAGGACAGTACATGAATACTTGCACTTCAGAAAGGGAGAAAACACATTTCAGTCAACTATAGACTTTTAATATATCCCTGTAATAAGGATTCAAGGTGTATTTTGAAGGAAAAAATAATGAAATATATGGAAGACAAAGGAAAATGAGATTAAAGGGCATTTTATTAAATTTAAGTAATACCAGACTAGCCTGACACAAAAAAAAGTCAAGAACTACTTTTAGGCAAGGAAAATGTAGCAGACTTATCAGGGCATTTTGAATAGTACTACCTGTATCCTTTGTTGAAGTGGAAGATGTTGGGGATTAACGCAGGAACCATAGGAAATGACAGAGGGAAGTGCCTGACTTTGATCACAGAGATTATAGACTATGGCCATCCCTTCAAAGGAAGGGTGAAAAACCTTTTGCATAGAGTGGTGTGGTCAATAAATCTAACTGGACTCTGATGAATACTCGGCTAGGATTATGTCCTCATTGCTGGAGACTGCAGGATGATTTCAGAGGATATATCTAGGGTCAGATAAAGTAGGACTTGGTCACTGGACAAAGTAGAGGAGCGTGTGTGAGGGGAATGTAAGCATCAGAGAAATGCATTTTATAATAGGATTCTGCAGTTAATGCAGTGGATCTGTGGTTCAGCTTCACCTTCTCAGCCATTTTCAAGGCTGCTCAATTCTGTTTAGGCCTTCTTGTCCCACAAATAAGGATCTATTTAGCATGTCCAAATATCATGGACTCTGCTGGAGTTATACATAGTTAATTATGTTCATAACTCTTGGCTTGATCAAGACTTTGGTGCCCTACTCTGGAGATAACAAGTATTTTCCAAATGATTGAAATAAAACAAAAATGAAATTAAACATTAGCCTTTGAGAGACATCTTCAACTAGAAGGAGGAAAGGAAGATGTTTTTTACATTAACCAGATCTGTAAACATCTAGTCAGAAACATATTGGGGAGGGTCTTTCAAAACCAGTTTTCAGTGGTGTCTCCCTCTTCTGTTTCCTGGCCAGGAGGATGTTTCCTATTTTGAAGATCAGCGTGACAGGCTTGGACCCAAATGCCATGTACTCATTCCTGTTGGATTTTGCCCCAACTGATGGCCACCGCTGGAAGTATGTCAATGGAGAATGGGTGCCAGCTGGGAAACCAGAGCCACCCAACCACAGCTGTGTCTACATCCACCCAGACTCTCCCAACTTTGGGGCCCATTGGATGAAAGCTGCTGTTTCCTTCAGCAAAGTCAAACTTACCAACAAGCTCAACGGGAGTGGGCAGGTATGGCCTGATGTTTCCCCATACACCTCTTGGCTTCAATTGCAAGCACCTACCAATCAAGAAATATCAAGGGTGCATTTATGTAATTATAGAGGCCCTTACAGGCCTCTTCACCCACAGATGCCAATTATTCTCTGGAGGCCAAATGTAAACAGGAATAAACAGGCCTTAATTGGCGCTTTCAGATTTTAATGGACTTCTTGATGTTAAGAGAGACAGAGTGCTGTGGTTTACTTAATCATCAGGGGCTTTTCAGAGTTGGTCTTGTGTGCTAGGGATTTTTACATAGGACTTCAGAGAAGGGGGAAAAAATGGTCATGGGTATTAGGTTTTTGTTGTGTTCCCCCATGTTGTTTGGTGTAAGTGGAATGTTGGCAGGAGTCAGATAGCAGAATAAAAGGCTGCTCCTAAATGAAATAATTACTATGTCTGCTTCTGCATCATGATAATTATCAATATTCTATTGAATCAGCTTTGGCCTTTGGAAGGAAACCACATGTACCAGAAATAAGTGACTTTCTCTTTGAACCCCTTAAAAATGCAAACAGGAAAATTAGTTTTGTTTTGTATTTTATTTTTGATGATGCATCTAAAGGTAAAATATTGCAGAAGACCTTTTGTTTGCTTGTTTGTTTTGAACAGAACTCCTACATTGGATGGTACTTGTCAATCAATTTCTTTCATGTAAATATTAATATTTTCTCTACCTATTATCTCCATTAGGTTTGTGAGGTACCACCATAAGCCTAATACCCTCATTAGGTAGGAAATTATCTCACTTTTTATAGACTGGGGAAGAGAAAGATGACCTGACTTCTGTAAGTCACACATGGAATCAGCACACAAGATTTGTTGTTGAACATAGAATGGGATCTGAATTTGTAAATTCTTGTTCTGCATCCAGAACTTTGGAAGAGTATGCATGGGGGTGAAAAAAACCCACAGGAAAGCAACTTGGAGAGTCAAAGAGGCCCTGGGGAAAAAAAACAGGGGAAGACTATGCATATGTGGTGAAGTGGAGAGGAAAAAAGTAGAAGGCAGGGGAGGAAAAGCCGTAAGAGAAACAGAGACCAAACTAAAGTCACTAAACTCACTAAATAATGAATGACTGAAGCTCGCCTTGTTTTCTTTTTGAAATCTTGACAACAGAGTTGAGGTAAACTATGTCCCCATTCTGTGCTTCAGCTTCCCCTTTTGTGGTGTTATTAATACGTTATCACTAATAGCTGAGTAGAAGTGCTTTATGCTAATAGTGGTGTTCTTCCATATATATATGTGTGTGTGTGTGTGTAAGCACACAGCACTTTCCATAGTACATATTTTTTTATAAAAATATCTTTTTCTTGCAGTAGAGAGAATTAAGCAATATCATAGATTTCATGAGTAAGGTGTATGGTGGAATCAATGTTGTTCATAGCTTTTAATGCCAGACTGGAGACATCTGCCAAGGCTTGTTTAGTTATGCTTCATCTTGCCCAGAAAGATGACTAAATGACTGTCTTGGCTTACTGTTGGCCTTGATTTCTGTGATGGTGATTCTGAGTCTCAGATTGTAGAAGCAGGACAGGCATTGCCCCTTAACTGTTTCAACAGCCCCTAGTGCAGTGGAAGCCCAGTGGTTTGAAGGCCATAGCTGCTGACATAAATATTCACTGATGCTTCTGTATTGAAAGCTTTAAGTCCAAGTCCAGTGAAGTCTCATTCTGTTCAGCCCTGTGGTTCATCAGAACAGAGGAAGGCACCTGCCCTTCTGCTCTTGGTAATCACTGGCAGGGGAGGTTTAGCAGTGACATCTGCTCTGTTACAGAGCCAGAGCCAAAGAGCAGCTATTGGATACCAGAGTAGCATTGGGGTCTGTCTCTGTTTTGTTTTCTGCAGATAATGTTGAACTCCCTGCATAAATATGAGCCTCAGGTACACATAGTTCGTGTAGGAGGCCCCCACAAGATGGTGATGAACTGTTCCTTCCCTGAGACACAGTTCATAGCTGTGACTGCCTATCAAAATGAAGAGGTAGGCAGATGCCACACTGTGCTTTTGCTCACCATTGATGAGATCTATTAAAAGCTTATTAACTACAAGATTAGCATAGACAGACTGGTCCTTTTCTTGTTTACCCACTAGTCCCATGCAGTGTAATGCTCTATCCAGTCTAATACTCTCTCTTCTCTCTGCAGTAGAACATTGCCTAATCTAGCATCTGGCTGCAGTACTAAGCAAGGTTTAATTAATATCCTGCTACGGCTATTCCAGACTGGTCCATCTGTCCTGGCATCCCAATCCCTTACTGGAAAAAAACTCTACAGTCAAGTCCAATATCTTTCTCCAGCAATGACTGACAGTTACAGTGATAACTCTATCTCTCCCTGCTCCTTAAATTACATACAGTTGTAGAGCAGTACAACATTCCATGGGAGAATTTCTTTCCAACCCCACAACTGTTATTGAGGGATGCTTTGGATTGTGACAATTGCTAACTCATGTACCACATCCCTTCACTAGCGTTGCTGCAGATTTGATTCATACTTGGTAGGAATTCAGTGTTTAAACTCTCTTGAAAGGGTCCACCATCCCACAAGATTTGCCAGACTGGATCATGCCATTAGGCTGCCCCAACAGTATGCAGCACTCTTCAATAAGCAAAGCCCTCTCATAACCAGCCCTAAAAACATCATGTATGGGGATATATTTTGTTAGGCTAACAAAGACAGTTCTACTTAGATTACTCTCGAAGATGTTTTGTCAAGTTTCTCTTCCAAATTGCCTTCACTAACATGCCTTTTTTTCTGTAAACTCAAGATAACAGCTCTCAAAATCAAGTATAACCCCTTTGCCAAAGCCTTCCTGGATGCGAAAGAAAGGTGAGTTCATCTTTTTTTCTCCAGTAGCATTTTGCTGCTGATACAGTTAAAACTGTGGCTTCACAATGTGAAAGAGAAATAATATAACTTAATCTTGTTTCTGCTGTCTTAAATCCAGAATCAGTCTGCTGATATTAGTGGGGAGAGTCTGTATGTAATTATTGCAATAGGTTCTGAAGTAGGTGAATATCCTCTTGGGGATCCTAGGACTTAGCACTGCCTACACAGGAAGAGTGAAATGATATGGTGTGAACTGCCCCAGCAATGTTATACAGTGTGTATGTTCACTACATTGTACTTATGCTCCAATGAATCCTGTAATTAGATAGCTCAGGGAAAATAAAATTGGAGATGACAAAAAGCATAACTACAGTGAAATTTCACTGTAGCTGTAACATAACCACATTGCTGTTGTTAAATCTGTGTGATAATGGATGAAGTGTTCATTAAAAGTAACCTGTAGGCACTAACCATATGTTAGAGATGCTTCCATCAGAAACAAATTTGGTTTATCTCAAAATTTTACTGGCATCATCCATGCTAATACACTGGGGCATCCAAATGATGCATTCCAGTCTACAAATGCAAAGAAATTTTGTTTGGACCTGCTATATCTTCTGACACATGAAGTGTCCCATGTGCCTGCAGGCAAATCTGTGTTCCTTTCCATTCCTCTCCCTGCTTAAGAAGCTGTTGTGGCTCACCATCAGGGTTTCCAGCTCTGGAGAAGAAATGCTGCCTTTGGCTTGCCTGGCTGAGCAGGAGGCAGAGCCCTGCCTTTTCTGGGTGGGAGACTAGACTGAGGGTGTTGGTGCAAGCAGGAATGGTGCCCACAGGTAGATTTAGAATTCTAGGTTCAGCCACCAAATTTGGCACAAACTTAGGAACACTTCTATATATGCCATGAAAGGAAGTTCCTGCTTCCTTTAAGGCAGAGTCCATAAAAGTCTACTGCTGCCTAGAAAGTGGTTAAAGATGAATTTCCTGTCGTTTTAACTTACTCTTCCATCATTATTGTTATTATTGTTGTTGTTATTATTATTATTCTTATTTCAGTGAATAGTTCTGGTTTTCACTTTGTTTTGTAATCTCTCAGTAAGAAGTTTTACCACTAAGTATTTTGCTTTTCAGAAATCATCCCAAGGATGCTCCAGAAACAGTCTCTGAAGGTCAACATATGACATACTCTCACTGTAAGGCTTTTATTCATGTCTGCTGGAAGTTTTGTGTAATATGATAGCTGCTGGGAACCTGAGACTTGCTTAACTGAATCATACCACTCATTCACTGAGTCCTGAATTGTGTTCATAGAAACTTCACAGTAGGAAATAATGTGACAGTTTCTGCAGAGAAATCATTTGCCTTATGATCCAGTTTTTCAGTATTAAATCTAGAATCAAGATGATCTATAAAATTTTTAGGGCTTTCTCCCCCATTTTTTTTTTTGTATTTGTAACTGTGAATATTTTTTTCACCTATAAAATTACCTTTCATTGGTGAAAAGGTAAAAAAAGGGAGGAAGCAGAGGTTGTGATAATTTTTCTTTCATTTGTTCTTTAATGTTTGTGACATTTTCTGTGGTTTTTTTTCAGGTCTTGTGTTTAGGGTTGGTGGTTTGGGGAGTTTTCAAGAGTTGTTTCTTGGTTTTGCTTTGTTTTATTTTCAGTTGTTCCAGAAATCAGTATCTTGGAATCTGCTTGGTATTTCTGGGGCACAGCTGGTTCTGCAAGAAGGCTTGTTATTTTCTTTATTGTATTGCAGTAATGCAGTAATAGTTTTCTTCTCCTTTTCCCCTCAAAGTGGGTGGCTGGTTGATTTCCAACCCAGATACAATGTGTGCATCAGGAAGCTCTAATTATCAGTACAGTGGACCTTTGCCTCTGCCAGCTCCACACACTCCCCATAGCTGTGAGCGATATTCAGCGCTGCGAGGGCATCGAGCTGCTCCATATCCACCTTCCTACATGCAGAGAAATCATTCACCTACAGGTACAACTGTAATGCTGCTTTGCACCCAGGGAACAGACACTCTCTGCCTGCCTGGCTCTTGCTTTAAGTTAGCATAAACATTAAAACAAGCAAGAGCTGAGGCTAGCAGACAGCATGATGAGTGTCTGTAGCAATTTGCACTGAAGCCTGCATGCGTAGAGTACGTTTAAGGCAGCAAAAGAAGAGGTACAAAATGCTGGCTGCACTGTAACTGTTAACTGTAAATGAGAGGGAATGATCTTGCTTAAGGTATAGCTTGCAATTATACAGAAAGAGCATTGCAAGCCTTCTTTCAGTGTCATGCTCATGAAGCAGTTGTACTCTCAAATCTAAGCAGTCTTTAGGAACAGGGTAGGAGCTGACTTGTGATGTGGGAATTTTGGTATTGCCAGAATGTCTATTGAGTCCTTTTCACTCTCTAGATCCAGGAATTGACTCTATTTTTATCAGAGAAAATTTGCCAGAAACAAGAGTAAGGACAAAGTAATCTGCTTGCTAATTATAATTTAGCAAAGCATCTTGTTTAACAGAAATATTTAAGCTCAGGTTATAAGGAAATCTGTATCAAAACTTTGCCAGTCATATGCCAATTGTCCATGGCTACCCACGTTCTGTTGCCCTAGGACAACATCTCTATAATAGTCACTGAGGATTTGTTTGTTGCTTTTTTTTTTCCTTTTCCTCACCCCCAAAGTTAATTTGTTGGAGAGCTCCAGCAATAATCTTCAGGTATTCTCAGGACATGAAAGCTGGACTTTGCCATCGTCTCCACATGCTAATTTGCTCTCGGTGCCACACACAAAAGGAACTTCCAGCCCTGGACCCAGGTAAGGTTATGGGAAAACTGCTGGTATTAGGAACAGTGAGGCTTGTAGGACTGCCTTGGTGTTTCACACTTTTATCCAAGCTTTTAACTGGTGTCCAGGACTTGAAACTTGTCCTAAGCACCTGGATTGAGATTCCTGGACAGATGTTCCCGGCAAACTAATTATCTCCTGCTCTGAAATCAATGGGAGCTTTGTGTTTTTCCTAGCACTGCTGAAAACCAGGATCTTGGAACAACCATAATTACAATCTGTGAGCATTTTAAGGCCAAATTATTTTTCTCTGTATATTCCTCATATTCTCCTGTGCAAAATGAGGATCCTACTCCCATGCAAGGATGTAACAATCTAATTCATGTTCTATTAACAAGGTAGTAAACAGTTCTAGGAATGGCTGGAATTTAGATCTAGGGAGTCAACTGATTATGAAGTATTTCCCCTTTTCCCAAAATAAACACACGCATTTCTTATTTAATTTAGGTGCCAGGAAAATCAGCTGCAATTCTTTAAACTTCTTAAGCAATCACAAAAATGATCTTTAAATCTTGGAAACCTCACATGTATTTGTACATTTCTCTCCATGCCTGTCTTCAAGGTCACTGAGCCTGATAAGTCACTGGTGATTTTTCACTGAAGATCTGCAAGGCTAATCTAGTTCAGTAACTCAATTTGAATAGCTGCCTTTTAGTAGATAACACCCTTGGCTTTACTGTGTAAGTCTTGTGCAGGGAAAAATGCTTTGAAATAAGTAATTCAATTTTTACTGCTTTTTTTCCAGCCACTACCCTTGCCTGTGGACAGTGAGCAACAGTGCTGTAAATGTTGCCAACCCAGGAAGTGAGGTGAACAGCAGCCCTTCAAGCACATTTCTAAGGGGTAATGTCCCCTTAGCCACTGCATCATCAGTCCAAATGCCTCGGCAGGGATTGATGTCTGGCAGCATGGAAACACAAGGGGAAACTGCTCTAGCCAGACTAGCTGACTCTGCATGGACATCCTCACACTCCTTTTAATGGGAAGGTCAGCCATACAAAGACTGACACAAATGGCAAATGATCCCCTAGAATTGCAGATTAGAGCAGGGATGTGTATGTGGAAAACCAACTTCATCAAAGATCACTTTCCATAATGTACCTCTTGTATGCCACAGAGGCCAAAATGCATAATGCAAAAGCAGGAAATGTTATGGGAACCAGCTTATTACTGTAACCTTTATGTCATTCAAGATTATGTCCAGAATGAATGTTTATTAGTTTTGCTTCTGTATCACATAACAAATGGTCAGAGACATGGGACTGAGCGAAGCAGACATGGCAGCTGGATATTCACATGTCATTTTAAAACTCCTTTCTGTAACTACCAGCCAAGCCCAGGGAGAGTTGTGACCAAGTTCACAACTGGCAATGTCAAGGAACACCACGTCTTGAAAGGCTTTCTGAATGTGTCACATAAAGGTTTTCCCAACACCTGAAACTAAACCCTTCAGGGGATTAAATTAGTCTGACACTCTAAAGCCACCTGCAATATGTGATTCTCTGTCTCCTTCCCTTCTCCAGCTTCTGTTTGCTGTTTGTGTGCTGTAGGGATAATGGACATACTTAAGCTGAAAGTGGCTGCATTGTAGCAGCAGAATGAAGGGCATCTATCTAGTTTAGCTTCTATAGTCTGATGTGACAGTCTTTGAAATGAAAAGTTTCAGCGTTTTCAATATGTGCTATTTTTTAAAGGGTGGAGGGAAAAGAATGCTAGAAAAAATACTCAGCTTGCATTTGCACTTTGCTTCAGGTACAGAGTACAAATAAAATATGAATACATGGTGTATTATCTCCCCAGTGCCTTTCCAAGGTGTAAACACACATACAATCTTTTTCACCTAACAGCCTCTGAGCAATTTAAAGCAGGTCTGCCACAAGGAAATTGACTGGATAGGAATTTTCTGTTCCTGGGCTAGTGACTGGCTGTATGCTCTCGGGCATGGTATCTCATGTCTTTGTACCCATTTCACTGATGAACTTTTGCCTCTTTCAGCTTCCTTTTTCATGCTTCAGCTTTTCTGGTCCTGTGTGAGTGTAAAACATGTAGCATAGTGATCCTGTCTGGGATTTCTAACCACTAGTGTGATGCAGATGGTTGTCCTCAATCTTCCTTGTCCTCTCACGTACCTCCTCAGGCAATTCTTATCTTCTCAGAGAAGAGTGTTACCATTTGATCTCTTGTAGGGGTAAATTAAAAACCACAAGCTAACTCGTGTAGATATGTCTCTGTATAATAAAATACAGAGCAGTAATTCAGCTGTGTTTACAGTGATGAGCATTGATAGGGGCTGGATACATAGCTCTCACAGAGGCCATAGATATAGAAGAGGATTCACCAAAGCTCCTGTGAGCTGGTGTCTCTACAGAGGTTTTTTCTGCTTCTGCCAGATACAGCAACATTCCCCTTGTGAATACTTGTTTTTTGCATTAAGGTTCTAGGAGCAGCATTTTATTTTGGGTAGACATTAGGGGCAGCAATAAGGAGAACATTTTCATTCAGGCCATCAAATGTGCATCTGTCTGGTGAACTCAGCAAGCTCCTGTTTCATATTCTATTACCTTGGCTCTGAACCATCCCCTTAAGGTGCTCTGTGTTATGCATTTCATGACTTCCCCATCTGGCCTTTCAGATTTGCTGCAGGCAAGACAATGTACTAAGATGCACTCAGTAGCACTGTTAGTTTCACTGACTTGTATTGTTTTCCCCTAAAAGCAAAGCAATGAATTTGCTTTGGATGTGTATTTTATTAATAGAGGTCAATCAGGAGCTAATAGAGTGAAAAAAGCTTTGTGGCCCCTTATCAGTCTAATCCTTGTGACTTCTAACTGTAAATCTGCCTTTCCCCATTCTGTCAAAAGCTTAGTGATTCAGTCTCTCAATACAGTGTTTCTCTACCTGGCAGCCAGAAACATCTGTAGGTGTTTTTCTCAAGAATAGCTCTGCTTTACAGATGAGGTTCATTAACTAACTTATGCTACCCTCTTCTGGCTGTTCAGTTCCACACATACACACCACATGCTTGAATCTATATTGAGATTCCTATAGATGCTAAGGAACAGGCAAGTGGTGACTTCTCTATGTTCCAACACTTGCTATGTGTCCTTTGTGGTTAACAAGTTGGATAATTTTCTAGTTTTCCTATATACTGCATTACAGCAACAGAGGAGTGATTATAAGGTGTTACACAAACTGCATTTTTATTTCACTAATAATGTAGGAGAAAATCCAGTTAGCTTTCCTGATAGTCCCACAGGATTGAAAGGATAAAAAAGGACCAAAATGAACAGAGTCATTTTTCTTTCTTACCATTGTAAGAGCAGCCCTGACTCATGTCACAGGAGGCAAAATGTTCTGAGATCTCAGAAACAAGCTAAGCTTTTGTCATTACAGACAATTTGATTTAGCCAAAGCCTGAGAAATGACATTGAGGGATAAAAATACCCCAGGCTTGCCCACTACCTTGATATTTTGCTACTTTGGTTTTAAGAATTGCTATCTGGCTTGGGCAGATCACTTCTACAGAGCAGTAGAAGCAGTGGAGAAAGCTTTTGGCACTTGTTCACAAGAAGTTGTAGACTTTGCAGATCTCCTTTCTCAGCACAGCAGAGCCCCATGGCACAGTAACAGGCTTGGATGCTGGCTGCACCACTCTCCTGTGGGAGGCAGATTCGCTTAAACTGCATATAAACCATTCCTGTTCAGATAAACCATTACTGTTGATCTAGTTTTGCACATACAGTGCCCTTGATCTTCAATAGATGTCTGCTTGCCATTAGAAACAATACAATAGTAACTTCTGACAATATTTTGCGGGTTGCTATAAGAAGTAGCTGAAATGGCAGCAAGAGATGAAAGTAAACGCACACACACACACGTTAAGTACTTTGACAAAGTCACTTCTTGATTTTGTGGAAGAGTAATACAGCAAGAGACTGGAAAAGCTCTTTTGAGGTGTCCAGGGTAAATATGCTACCTAGTATTAATTCATATTTTTAAAATTGACTAGATTATGGAGTCTCCTCGCCCACAAAACACAGTAGGTTTTGTCCTGGCTGAGAAGCAATGCTGGGTGCACAGGTTCCAAGGAAGTCATGTTAGAGACCTGTTAGACCTCTCACCTGGACAGCTGGAGGGCAAACACTTGGCGACACATCTCCATGTGAATCTTCATGTACTTAAAGGAGAAACTGTTTGTTTTCAGTTTCTGCGGGGTTTTTTCACTATACTCAGCTACTAAATGTGAGGTTGCAAGGTGGTTTGTGTGACACCTCATTTAATGGAATTTAAAACGGGGGAAGAAGGAAGGTTAAAAAACCAGAACTTTTAAAGACAAGCTTTTTTGCCTCCAGTGCCGCAGTCTCTGCTCGGTGGTCTGCAGCTGTAATTGGGCCCGTGGGGCTATCTCACCCATCGGTGTTCCTGCTGCAGGGACTGGTTGGGTGTATCCTGGCAGGGCGGGTAGTGGGCGATGCTGCCTTTGGCGGTTCGCGGTTTTGCCTCAGCACCGCCTGGCCCTGCCGCGAGGGCGCGCGCTCCCACAGCCGCAGTGCATCTCCCGCCCAAGCAGCGCCACTTTGGGTAGGGGACCTGTCGGGACGGGAGGGGTGGCGGCTCCCTCAGCTGCTACCGAGTGTGCTGCGCGATTTTGAGGCCCGAGGTTGGGTTGCCTCTGTGGAGCGGTGAGCAGCCCTTCTCTGGGGCGACAGCAGGCTCTCGCAGGAACACACAAAGCCACAGCACTCACTGTGAACCTCAAGCCCAGACTGAGGCAGCTGCCTTTTGTCTCAGGCTTTTCCCACCGGGTTTATTTTCTTGGTACCGGGGCAGGTGTCCTCCCTGGCTGTAGACAGGTGCCTCTGGCTATGCTTATAGAGAAGCTTTTCCCTCGGAGGGTGACCCGCAGCTCCCCAGGTAGCTCCCATTTTAAGGCTGAAAGGAGGGCTGATGGCCTGTTGATCTCCATGTGACACGGCGGGTGCGGCCAGCAGTCTGGGCGGCCCCATCCGAAAAAGTCTCGCCTCCGGCGCTTTGCTCTATCTGTCTGGCTCTCCTTCCACGACGTTGTTCCAGCCCTCATGTCTCACCTCAGGCATCTGCATGTATGCCAACAAAGGAGCTCGACGGCTTCAAATGTTCCCATCCACGACTATGGAGCTTTAAGGGAACGCTCCTTGACGGGAAGAAAACCAGAATGCAAACACCAGCATCCTGAAGTTCCCTGCACCACCCCATATGCTTCTTAGCGAACCGTGAGCACGCACCAAGTCAGACGTCTCTGCCTCTATTGCCAACAAGGAACAAGCAGCAGGTAACCTCCCCCTTCACACCCTGTTCGCTCACCCCGAGTGGGCTGTAACCTCTCTCCAGGAAATCCTGCCTCTGTGCTTGTACTGGAGCCCATGTTGTCACCACCCCTTTGGGTCTGCCCACTTTGCCTTTCAGAACAGACTTGTCCAAGGTATTTCTGAGTTTCGAGATCATCGAGAGCTCTCAAGGTTGCAAATTTTCAGGTGTTTTGGGAATTATTCAGTGAGGATGTCCTGCCTGCTGCAAAAATGCTTTAGAATGACTGTCCAGTTTCCCCTAGTATGTACTGATGCAAAAAACAGGTCACATAGTTCAGCCAGGTTTGTGGTGAACAGAATAAACCAAAGTGCCACAGCCTGTTTCCCAAAATGCTTCCGAGGCAAGGGCAATCTGTATGTAAAGGCCACTTTTGCTAACAAAACTCTGCTGTGCAGAGTACTTAGCTGGGGCATTTGATCAGCACCAACAGATAGAAGGATGCTCCGTAGTTAATCTCCAGCATGATTGTTGGGAGGATCTCAGTTTTTCCTCCTCTCTTACTTTGAACTGTTTTGCTTTTGGTCACACGTTATTTCAGCCATAACACTAAGGGAATTCAGAGAGTCAGCAGTACTGATGGTGAAAAATCCATCCACCTCTTTTCCTGTCAGTGAGATGGCTCACAAAGGGCATGCTGTGTGCCAGACTCTTTGCAAGTTCTAGCCTTGATCTTTTATTTTTCAAGACATCCTTTTAAATATCAGCTCCTGTTAGTACATGCTGTCCTCTAGGAGGAAAGTTGTATATTGCAGTTTAGAGACACTCTGCTGTAATCTCTGTTTGTTCATCCTTGCTTTCCCAGCATGGGCTCTCCACAGTAGTGTAATAGTCCCATTAAAGCACCCTGGATTGAGTTCTGGATTTGAATTTTTTGCATCCCATGTTCCTGGAGTATCTACAACTTTGTATTCTACACAGACATGAACACTGGCAAAATAAGGCCTTGTCTCACTGAGATCTTTTGACGTACTCTTATACATAAAAATTACAGAACTTTGAATGTTTGAATATCTATCACCAGTGGAGGCAGCAGTCAGTAGCACTGTGACCTAGCGCTCTAAAACCTCTGAGCTGAGCTCTGAATAAGACATAACCTGATGCCCAGAAGGAAGCAGTCTGTTTAAGTAATCTGCAGTGCTGGATGGTGCTACAGAAAATCTTTTAAAATGTTTTAGAAATCTGTTTGCCAAGCTGTACATCTGCAGTGACATCAAGGTAAAGCTGTCTTCTTTCTAGATTGCTCTGTGAAAAAACAGAAATATTCCCATGTAATTCACCTCACCTTTACTTCTGTAACAAACCTGAAACTCAGGTCAGATTTAGACTTATACCAGGACAGAATTTTGGGCTTTATAGATTGCACAGGATTCCACCCAGATGCACCAAATATTGGGAGGATGGGCAGGACCAGAATCCATGTCCCCACATCATTGCAATCTCTGCAGCTGTAGCTGGCAAGTCACTCCTAGCAAAGGAGTCAAGAGTCACATTTCTCAGGCACAGGGTGCTTGCTGGTTGCTATAGCCTGTGCCTCCTGTATTTTATATCCCAGCAGCTAGATTGCTTTTCAGAGAGGTTGTAGTGAAAACAAAATAGAAACCCGTAACTTCCTGATGATGAGACATTAACAAGGCACCTCATTTAAACCACAAAAATATATTGTAACCCTTGGTTTTGTCAGAGGCCTGGGAGCAATGAGCCTTAATTGTCCTGATCAGCTTCACCTGGAGCCTTCACCCACACCCCACCCTTGGGCCCAGGAGCCTCTTTCAAGGTCAGCCTGAATGGTTCAGTGTTTTGCTGGGCTGCATGGGATGTTTGACTTTTCTAGATCTGGCTTCTCATCATGTCTGATGCTATTGCTAGGACATGTTGCTATCACAGCCCTGCCCTCATCTGCTTGCAGGGCTCAGCTGCAGTGGGCTTGTGCACTCCTCCCCATCCTTTGGAGTATAGCTCTGCTTTTTCTGCTGGAGAGGTTTGTAGCAGTTTAATTTCTGTCTCCTTTTATGTAATCCTCTCTGGTGAATGAGAAGCTCAACAGGATGGTCTTGGTGCTGTCCTGACCAGCTTCAGTTGTGTGTGGCTTTGTGTTTAATATGGGTATGACACTTGAACTTTCAGAATGTTGATACTGAAAATGTCCCTGGTTGTGGGGTGTTGGTTGGACATCAGGCTTATGTGCTATATGCATCTGAAACTTTAAATGGAGAGGGTTATTCATAGGCAAAAAGCTGTTTTCCTGTCCAAATCACTCTACTTGGTAAAGAGGGGTCTGGGGGCATCTGTTGAGTGTGTGTGTACTCTGTGAGGCAGATCTCTAGGGGAGCACAGGAGAAACAGGGGTAAACCTATTTAATACCTGTGTTTTGCCTTTTCATTGTCCTGTCTTTTAGGCTGTGAACTCCTCTGAAATAAGACAATCTCTCCCTGTGGTTTTTTTTTTTTGATCCCTTGTTGGTTTTTTTTTTGGGAAAACAGGGCCTTTAGTCACAAAGGTAATCATAACTACAGTGGCTTAAAAATGGCACTTACTAATAATGTGACCAGTTAGGTGTGTATGTATGCAAAGGAGTGAGGGTCTTCATGCCCAATATCTATTGTTGCTACTACTATAAAATGCCAGTTTTGTAAAAGAATTGGAATTTGTTTTTCAGGGAAGGCCCACTTTCACTGCTATTTTAAAATTGTTTTGGAGAGATCAGAGTGTTGCTTAGGATGTCAGAAGGGGTAGTAATTTTAAAAAGATATTGCATAACTTCTTCAGCAAGTCATTTCCTATAAAGCCAAATAACATATTTATGCTTGATTTGAAAATAAACCCAACCAACAATAACAAAACCCCCCAAAAATCCAGATCAACTCTGCCTTTCTCCTCATGTTTTTGTATGCCATGCCACAACCGTTATGACTTTGCTGTTCAGATGTTGTATCTCTAAATGTCTTTTTCTTTCTCTTATTTGCTTGTTGTAGAGGACAGTATAAAATACAGAAGATGCAGAATGTATCTCACCTCCAGAGAAGTAAGACATTGTCAGAGCAGAAGTGTGGCAGTTTAACCCACTGGGAGAACGAGTGTGGAGCTGGTAGCATATGGGCATGTGGCAAGATGAGGTAAGCTGAAGGCAGCTCACATTTTGAGACAAATGTTCCTGTTGGTCCAAACCATCTTGCTTTGGAGAAGCTGACTTTGCAGTGGCTGATGGTACAGCCCACAGTGTGCAACTTGGATAAAAGCATGGAATGCCCCTGCCCTTCTCACTGCTTTGGCCTTTATTTGCCCACTGTTTGTGAAGGCACTTCCAAGGGGTACTCATCCTACTCCCAGCTAGCTGTGGCATGAGTCTGGACAAGGCATTGCACATGCAGTGTTCAGGGAGAGAAGTGGTGTTTGCTGTACAAATACATTAAACAGAGAATCCCTGCAAGTGAGCAGGGGCAAAGCTATACAAGGCACTACTTTTTCTGAAACTATCCATAGGCTCTAGGGAGCTGTGTGGTCCTAGGATGGTGGTACTTCTGTCCTAGCTGCCTACATGCATGGGAGTCAGCTTGTTCATTAGTGCAGAAGATCAGGTGAGTACTCAATGTAATGGAGTGCTTGTCTTGGATAGGTCTGGCTCTATATGAAGTAACTGTATAACTTGGCAGAGTAAAGGGCTGAGCTGACTCTACTGGTGATCAGGGAACCACCTTGTTCTGGGGCAAGCTTTCAGTTACTGTGAAATTCCATTGTGCCAGTTGTGTGTGTTTCACTAGCTGAGTATCTTTCTTTCAAACACTAAAGTTTAGTCTAAACTACAGATGAGTCTCCAGAGTAATCAATTTTAGCCCTAGGACAAGCTGTGTACGTGTGTCTGCATGTATACCTGTAGATAATCTGTATTTGTAACCCTTCCTATAACAGTAGCTGGCAGAAAAGAAACTGACCACGTTCTTTATTTGATGTGTTTGAATGTCCTCCAGCCCTTGCTGTCCCCTGCTATAAAAGTACCTCTCTGCCCAAGTAAATAACCAGACAAAAAAAAAATTTCTGTAACGTATGTTGGTCAATTGAACCAATTCTGCCCTGAAAAGTTAAATATCCAAAAGGGACACATTGCATTTGATCTATTCTGTCAGCATGCAATAAAATGCTTTGTCTAGATTTATTTGAATTGCCTAGAGCACACTTTCTTTTTCACATTGCTTATAACAAGAAATGTAGTTTCTGGAGCCTTTAAGTGTTTGTAATAATTACTCTATTAGAAGGTTTGATATAAATAGAAAACTAACCTAGGAATGTATGATTGGTAGGGAGCTCCAGGAAGTACAGTCTCTTCCCCTGCATTTGATTCATTTTATAAACTGATCAAGATGTCTTGGAATATTAATTGAGGCTTAGGACTCAGTGAGAAGGCTGACATTTAGAAAGCTTATTTGAAGCTAAATATATTTATGGATAAATTATAAACATTTGTTCTTGTGCTGAAAATACTAATTTCTTTTTTTGGTTTGAGGGTTTTCTGGTTTTTTGGTTTGCGTTTTGTGTGTGTGGTTGTGGGCTCTTGGGTTTTTTGTGGTTTGTTTTGGGTTTTTTTGTTTTGTTTTTTTCTTCTGTACTTAGCACTTCATAAATTGCCTTCTTCACACAGTTCTACATCATGCTTCATTTGATCTTGCTTCTGCTGAGAGAAGAGATACTTGCTTTTCCCTCAGCTGCACATGCCTGCTACTTCCTTTGTCCAATCTAGCTGTGCCACAGCAGCAGAGTGAGCTGTATCAGCTCGTGATCTCACTCAACTGATGCAAGGGTCTGACGGCAAGCTGCTGTTAGATTAAACCTATTCAGAAACTGTAATCTCAGCCTTAATTTTGCTGGTTAACTAAGCAAAGGTTTGGTTTTATTTCATACTCCTTTCCAGTATTTGTCTTAGAGCCCTTGTCTGTGCTGACTCAGTTGCAATTCACCCTTCCTGAGCAAGGTGAGCAGAGTTGTCTGCAGTGTTTCAGAGGTAGTCTTACCAGTGTGTTGTACAGAGCCACAAAACCTACCCTTTCTCCTTGGAAGATGTCAACAAAATCATCCTGTAATTGCCTGTATCTGAAAAGGTAAGCTTCCACTTTGGGCAGCACTGATGCATGAAGCATGACCTTTATTTCCCCTTACTGCTAAGAGGATCTTATGATTCAGGGCATCCTGTAGCTTTTACAGCATTATCTGGACTAGCCTGCCTACTGCTGTGAGATTTGCTAAAATACTGTTGCTTCCAAAAAACATGGAGCAAAGGAAAACCTTGAGTAAGGGAGCAGATGCATTATTAGCTACACAGGGTAAAATCCTGGCAGTACTTTCACTGACTTAATAGGGTAAGCAGTCAATAAAGATTATTTGTCTTTTCACACAATGTCTGGCTGACTAAATTGAGACCTTGCATAAAATCTGATGTATAATAACTGTTGAGCATGTGATTCATCCCTAATTTCAGTATGAAAATAAGAAAAAAGTGGGGAGAGAATAGGAGTGGGAGGTAGGAAACACAAAACCTCCACAGCATGTTTTATACCTGATACAATTTCAGCCAGGCCTGTGTTTCATCTTAGTGAATGCAGCAGCTTAACTACTGCATCCCATGTTGTAAGGAGCTAGCTGATATGTGAAGTAAGTTTGACCTGAAGAAACAATAAAGAGTGTGCAGTCTCCTGCCGTAAATAATTTAAAGCTATTATCTTGCATGTGACAGCTGCCTAATTGAATGTTAAAATTATCCCTGCCAGTCATTGTAAAGTACATGTTTGTGTGGTGGTAAGATAACTAGTACTTTGGCCTTTGTACAGGCTAGAAGAAACCAAGGTCTAATGTCTGTTCTAATGTCTGAGTGTGTAATGGCTGATTCCTCTTGCTGCATGGGCTCTGCATCCACAGCTTCTGACTCATGATGTTTTCTGCAGTCCTTCTCCTTCAGAATTATATCCTGACTTTGCAGAAGGCTTGTTTTCAGGATAGCTTGTTTTTTTCTGGTGTTATTTTCTTTTCACTTAATCAGGAAGGGGTAAAGCTGGTCTACATATCAGTGGTGATCTTGAAGCATAATTGCAAGGCACAGTCCCCTGTATAATTTACACAATCCAGACCAGAGGACTTTTTGTCTTTGTGATTGCTTCTTAGTGCCAGCAGCCTAGATTTGCCTTTCAAAAAGAGGAAAGAAAACAAAAATAAAATGTGGGGGAGGGGGGAGGATCCAGTCAAAGCCAAGCAAGACACCTTGATTCCCCCCCTCCCCCTTCCTTTTTGCTTGGCAGTAAGCTGCTAGTGTAATTTTTTTCTTCACAATCCAGTAGATGGTGTTAGATGGCTACTTAATGACTCACATGGGACTGAAAGATCTTGTTGGTAATAGAACTGAAAGGATGCAAGAAAAGTTTTGCAGGGATGTTCAGTGAATCTGAAAACTGTGGTAGGGTCCTGTTTTAAGCACATGTATAGATGCTTTCAGCTTGCTACTAGTGAGGGATGGGGAGCTTCATAGCTTTAGTACTCAATTTAGATTGAGACCTCTGTGACGTCTATAATACTTCTTCCTCCAAGGGTTTAGGTGTGTTTGATTCCAGTGGAGCAAAATGAATATAACCCCAAACTCCCATGGAATACTTTGGGTTTGGGAAGTGTATAAATTGTTTTGGGTATTTTTTAATTGCATTTCCTCCTTGCATGCACCTGAAGAGAGAGTGAAACAGTATTGCCTTAAGTGCAATGCTATGATAGAAGTATTTTCTAAATCACACTGTCCATATAAAGGAAATAAGTGAGGTGGAATGAATAAAATGTGAGCTTAGCATGTTGTATATTGTCTAGCTAGGCTAAAATATGACATCAGTTTCTGACTGCTTTCTGTTAGCTGGTGTGATGAATGCACTGGGTCTTAGTCAAGCTCCTGGAGAAAAAGTGTCTATCTACCCTGTTGAGCTGGATTTGTTACAGATAATGATACTACCTGTGGAAACTGATAAGTGTCAAGTGATGAGTGCCTCTGGCTGGAAAAAAAAAAATCACCTTGGGAAAAAAGATATATACATGGACTGTAATTTACTACTGTTTAGGAAGGATCTTGGGATCAATGTGGATATGTCATAGATGGGTTAGCATACAGCAGTTAGGAAGCTACGAATTGTAGGGAAAGATAACAAACCATGCATTCCATTACCATATAAATCATAGAATCATTTGGGTTGGAAGGGAGCTCTGGAGATCATCTAGTCCAACCCCCCTGCAGTGGGCAGGGAGATCCCCAACTAGATCAGGTTGCCTGGAGTCCTGTCAAGCCTCACCTTGAATGCCTCCAGGGATGGGGCCTCAACCATCTCCCTGGACAACCTGTTCCAGTGTTCCACCACATTCCTGGTGAGGAACTTCTAATATCTAGTCTAAATCTACTAATTTCTAATTTAAAACCATTGCCCCATGTCCTTTCACTACAGACCTTTGTAAACTGGCCCTCTCCAGCCTTCTTGTAAGTTCCCTTTAGATACTGGAAGGTCACTAGTAGGTCCCCTCAAAGCCTTCTCTTCTTCAGGCTGAACAATCCCAGCTCCCTCAGCCTGTCTTCATAGGAGAGGTGTTCCAGCCCCTTGTCATTTTCGTGGCCCTCCTCTGCACCCGCTCTATCCTTTCTATATTGAGGGCTCCAGACCTGGACACAGTATTCCAGGTGAGGTTTCACCAGAGCAGAGTAAAGTGGCAGAATCACCTCTCTTGATCTGCTGGCCACGCTTCTTTTGATGCAGCCCAGGATGCGATTGGCCTTCTGGGCTGCCAGCGTGCACTGTTTGCTCATGTCCAGCTTCTCATCCATCAGCACCCCAGGTCCTTTTCTGCAGGGCTACTCTATGTCATCTCAAAATCAGTGGTGTAACCCACCTTTTGAATACTATAGCCAGTTCTAATAACTCTGCCTCAAAGTTTCTAGAAGAGCTAGGAAAAATATGGAAATAAGCAACGAGAATAGTCAAAGGCATAGACTCACTACTATGTGAAGAGGGTATAAGTGGTTTGACTCTTCAGCTTGGGAGGGAAGGGACTGGGATAGGATATGGGGGAGTGCTATAAATGATACGGTAAAGATGAACAGGGAAAGAATGTTGCTACTTATCGAAATGCAATTGGAGGCAATGCCCTAAGTTTGTGTGGTCTTTTTTTTTTTTTTCTTTAAAGCCTGCTGCTTCCTTTAGTATGTAATGAAATTGTGGAGCTCAATGTCACCTGATTTTTTTTTGTTTCCTTTTACTTTTTTGTGGATATTGGAGAAATAAATAGATCCAACATAGGTTGAGCAAATTCAGAAAACCTCTTGCTGGCTGTAAAGTGACTGTATGAAGGTAGGCTTTGGCAGCATATCATGACAAGGGTTAGCCTATATGTTCCCTTTTCAGCCTTTTGCCAAGCTTACTCTTTGCTGGCAGGTCTTGGTAGGTCACCTGTAGGGGCATTCAGTGGTTACTCAGGTGACTAGTGGAAATGGAACTACTGACTTGTGAAGGTCTTCCTGTCCTGTAACATGATGTATATTTAAGTGATGGGTTTAAGTGGCAGAATTCCATAGGAATGCCACTATGGGCCTACAGGTAGGCTACTGCACCCTGTAATTCAGAGAGCTGCTTATAAAACTCATTTTAAATCTGCTTCTGCCTTTTAAGGAGCCTTCATTCTGGACACCAGGACTGGGTTCACTTGTGCTGGTAAAGAAACACCTTAATACCAGTTAACAGACTGACATGGAACAGCATCAGCAGAACAGGCTTGACATACCAGTCAAGGGCATAATTTATGCAATTCCAGGAAATTCAGTTTATAAAGTGACAGCTTTTAGTGATGGAATAATGTATTCTACTTGGTAGACTTGTTCCTGAGTAGTCACTAAAAATAGCAAGCACTAGGGTATACAAATGTCATGGGTAGAAGCACAGGAAATGAAAGGTAGAGCAACGTGACTTGTCTGCCAATAGACTGCAGGACTAGTGGGTTTGGGGCAAGTATTTTGTGTGTTTTTTTGGTCTGGTGGGATTTTCTTAATTTTTTGTGTGATGGGACGGAGGGCTGGTTTCTGTCCTGCAGTCCATGAAAAGTGGTGCATAAATACATATCCAGTAATGAGAATGATTTGTTACTATGATATTTAATCTTGGAACATCCCAAAGCGATTCACAGACTACTAACCACAAAGAAGCCTTCTAAACATCTGATCTGGGAAGCTGAGTCACCCCTAAGTGTGACCAGCCATTTGATATGATGCTAACTGGAAAACACATGTCCATTCTGGCCTTTGGAGGAGGAAAAATACCCCCCAAAACAACCAAACACTCACTCCCCATGAAGCCCTACTTGCTATTTTCTGGTATTCCTGGCCAGCTTGCAGTATCCTTCAGAGAATGGAGGACTGTGATCTTGCCTCATGCCCTGAGTTTTCAGAGGCAATTTTTCTGCCGTGTCTTTCCTTTTGATGGATTGTAAGGGAAAAATCATGTAAGGAAAGGCTTTCTGGTTAGTGCATCTCAGAGCCCTTGCTGTTTTGAGGGGGGACATAATGGCTGGTAGTATTACTTTGATGTCTGATATATGTGCAATTCTGCATTGCAGATCCAATGTAGATGAGCTAGCTGAGTATGTAATATACTGTGCTTGGGCACATTAAATATTTCTCCTTAGGCTTGCGTATCTCTTAGTTACTTTTTAAAAATCTCTTCACTGTTTTCATCCCTTCTGGTTCATGTCCATAATCCCTGGTAAAAATGAACTCATCCTCATGCTTACAGTACAATAGCTCTCTTAAGATACTAGGGTTTGTGGAATTTTTGTGTGGGATTTTTTGTTTTGGTGTGGGTTTTTTGTTTGTTTTAATTCTGCTAGTGTCAGTTTAGCATATCAGCTTTTGAGGCAGCTATATGTGTCCTTATCCAATGTGGGCTGAAGGGGAACAGGCTTTCAAAATGGTCCTTGGCAGCCAAGAGGGTGCAAGTTCATAAATAACTGTTGCTGTGGTAACACATCAGCACTGTCCCTGGGCTGAGTTTTCACTGGTAGGTGCTAACATTTGAAATTATTAACCTGGACTAGGAGCTGTGTTGGTTGCAGAGAATTGCAAAATGAGATTAACTACTTGAGGTATGTTAAATAGATGTTTAGTACTTCCCCAGATGACTCTTCAGTGGTCCAGACAAAATGTGGGTATATGAATGCGATAGCGAATGAAGTCTACAGACTCTTCTTCAGCTTCTTGTTGACAGTCTTAGCAGGAAGTCCAAAGACTGATATAAGAAATTGGCACACTTCAGATATCTTCAAAATCCTCCTTTCCCTGCCAGTTACCACTAACCAGAGAGTGTTGGGCATCTACACTAGTACTGTCTGTACTGAGACCAAATTGTCAGAACTTTGGGATGGTTCAAGTTCAGTGTTAGTGAAAGATTATAAATGGAAGTGTTGCTCAGAAATCCAAGTATCTTACCCCCTCCTTCCAGTTATGCTTCTTTTAAAACAATTGGCTCTATATTTAGAGGCCATTTAGTGAGATTAAAAATGTTATTTTGTGTGTAAATATGTCTCTCTGGACTGGAAGAACAGCATGCATTATTCAACTGGCTTGTATGCTCTATGTTTGCTTGTTTTGGTGTTCATTATCAAATAAAGCTGAGTTAAATTAGAAGTCTTTTTTCTAAAAGAGCTCCTATTTTCAGAATTAATTAAATCATATGTCCTGTTTCTATATGAAGTATCTTAATTTTTTTTTTCTGGTGACAGCTTTGGACTTAATGGGTTATAAACTTGTTTAAAAAAAGTCTGTCTTGTGATAACCTGTCTTGTCACTGCTACATCTTTTCTCATAGAAAATGTTTTGTTAATATAAAATGTGATGATTTCATCTGGGCTTCTTGGTGACTTCTTGATATCTTAAGATATTTACTCCTTGTACTGTGCATGTAGTATCATATTAATGCACCTTAAATAGCCAGATTTTTCCTCATGACTTGGTACAGTGCTTTCACGTGTTCCAGATATGGCAACTGCTATATGACATTGGATCCTATTCTATTTTTATAAGCTGTTGATCTTCTGTGAACTTCTGGTATCAGCAGCTTTTGCTTGAAGAATTTTGCTGTTTTTCCCTTATATCTCCTTGTGATAACATGTCTCAAACTTAGCCTAACCTCTTATTTTCCATAGTAAAATGGTATTCCTGTCTGTTCTTGGTGATGCAGGAAACTGCTTGTCTGCCAAGAGTGTAAAATAACTGCAATACCTCAGTAGCTTCATAGTAATTCAGTGTCTGAGAACTGACTGCTGGTAGTAATTGTTTGCAAACATGGGTAGTGTAAACCTGCAGAGCTCCCCTGTGACTGTTACTGAAGTATGCATACACTTTGGTGGTATGTTTGAGTCAGGGTGTTGTCTCAACATAGTTTTTAAATTGTTCAGCTCCATATTTGCCTGGAGCAGGGGAATTAACTTTTCTGTCAGTCTATGATGCAGGCTGTCCATTCTGCAAAACTTTCTGAACTTTGATCAGCTCAAAAAACCTGTTGTGATAATTTGCTCGTGGCTACCTTCAAAGGTAAGCATCTTCTCATGGTGTTGAGGAAAGGACCAAGTAAAAAGAGCTAGTAACCTGACTGGATAAAGCCCAGAGCATCCTTGTCCACACATCAAAGTGGATTGTGTCTTGAGCAGCACTAGGAACCTCCTGAAGTTTCTTCCAACTTGCATTATCCTGTGAAGATGAAACTCCCCTGAGCTGCAGGTAGTGTAGTCATGTTTGGTGCAAGACTATATGGACAAACAAGATCCCAAATTCACAGCATTGTACATCTGTACAAGTTCAGTGAAGGTTTCAGATCATGTCCTTCTAGGATGTATTCTTACTATTGTAAAGGAATCAAGTTACTGCTGCTCGTTTGGAGTTTTGGTGCTTTTTGTGTGTTTTAATCCCGTGGGAATAGCTGGAATACATCTGCACTTCAGATAGAGCACAGAGCAATAGCTCTATGTTTTCCTGATCCTTACCAGTAGCTTGCTCTTTGGCTATCTATGGTCAGCTAAATAGTCCAACACCTTTATAGGAGACACAAAAAACTCAGAAGTTCATGTCATCTCTTCAGCTGTTCATGCTGAAGTGCTGGGCTTGAAAGACCGAATCATGTTCATGATTTGCAAGTCTTTTCCCGCTCACTTCTGCTTTCTTTTTGCTATGATCACCTTGCTGAGTGGCTTAGGGGCTACTGCCATTCCCACCCTCTGAGCTCAGGGATGCTCAGCCTTTTCCATATCACAGCCATCTTCTTACATGTTCATTCTTCCAGACCTGCAGGTACCATCTGCCTTTTGCTGACAGGACCCTCAGGTGACAGTTTTTCACCTTCATGGCTTCCCTGCTCTGTCTGTGGGACAGGCAGCTATGGTGAGGCTTGGGCCGTGACTCACAACAAAAGTAGCTGCTTTCCTTGACTTCCAATGGTGTATTCCTTATGCTGGTAGGAAACCTTAGAGCAGATTAGTTTTTGTTCTGACAGTGTCACTGAGGTTTTGTGTAAGTTGGACTGGAATGCTTTGCTGAAAGCATTTTCATGGTGAGCGTGCAGAAATTCTAATTCTTCATGTTGCTTTTTCTTGTCTTGCTGCACTGTGTGGCTTGTTTTCATGATTTGATTACTGCATGATGCTGGAGAAGAAACAGTATGCTGTTCCTGTTAGAGTTTGCAGCAGCTGGGAGATGGTCAGCAAGCAAGTCACAGTCTACATGGTCAAAACCAAAAACTTTTGGAAAGATGATAGCAAAGATTTTTGTCGAAGCTATGACTTCTTTGCACAAACCCAATTTTAAATAAAATGAGCCATAGTCTTGTTCTTGCACAGTGATGTGATATCCAAAGGTAAAGAACAGAAATTGAAACCATTCCTGAAAACAGTTTCATAGGAGAAAAGAATAGGTTACCCCCTGCATCCTGTCACAAATGCCTAAATGTTGTACCTACACTGCTGGAAGATCAAGGCCACTCTGAGAGGCCAAGTGTAAGGCAAACTGCCTCCTGCTGAAAGTGCAGGTCTCTACTGGATTGCTTCAAAGGAGACAAAAAAGGGAGGAGGAGGAAGCCTTTTATGTCTTGCCTTCAGTTGCCATCCAATTGGTGTTGTGCTCTAAGTTAACCTGTTGTGCCAGTGCAGAAGTTCCTCTTCTAGGGAATTTATGTACATTGGATGCAAGGTTATTGTCCTTGCTTCAGATATTAATCTGAAAGAAAGCCTGGTAAATGATTTTTAAGTAATTTAGGCCTTTATATGCCTATGTGACTTCCTTTCAACTCTAGGGAGACTGAGTCAAAAGAGGAGGTTCTAGATGGGAACTATACCAGTGTTCACCATTCAGTTTCCAAATAGCCAAGGAGAGTAGCACCTGATGTTTGTTAAAGGCTCCAGCTGATGTGAATGGGTAACAGAAATGAGAGCTATGTGGGAGGTCTGAGGTCTAATGTTCTTGGTTCCAATGTGTCCACTATCTGAGTACACAGAGGGTGGGTATCAGTGTTATAAATTAGCATGGCAAACATTGATCTTGTCTGTTTGCTTGCAGCACAAATACTGCCCTGGCTGACTTGTTTTTTGTCTGCCTGGCGGGATTGCCTTATCCCTAGCTTTCACGTTCCTGTAGTTTATCTCAGACAAGTGAATGTTGGGGCCATTCATTTCATTGAGCCAGCAACATCAGGCTCCTACCAGCAGCCATTTTAAGTTGCCTTCAGGGGATAAGTTAGTTAATTCATGACATAAAAAGGAGAAAACAAAAAGGATATCAGACTAACTTATTGAGTAGGATCTCTGATAGCCACATAGAGTAGATAAAGACTCAGACTTCCTTGTCTCATGAGAGTTCATTTAACATCCAGTAGGATGGTGGAGAAGGGTTAACTTTGGCTGTTGTTTAAGGACTTTAGTATTGAGTAGCAACAAGGTTTCAGCTCTCTTCAGCCCTATCTTTGCACTTGAAAGGTGATGACTAGGGTGTTTCAAAGATGAACTAACTTGCCTGGGGTCATTTGGTCAAGGCTGGAGGTAAGGGTAGGGACTAGCAACCTTAACTCGCTGGCCAGCCCTGGATCTGTGCACTGGGCTGTGCTAGCCCCTGCTTAGAGCAAGCGTTTACATTATGGAGCGTCTGACACTGATGTTGAACATTGTCGATTAATGTCTAGGACAGGATATTATGTTTTATTTATAGGCCTTGCTTAGTGGAAATGGTAGTAGGTTTTTTGTTAACCACGCCTGTCTGGAAGCAGCGTGCAGCTTGAATAAAACCAAGTGTTTGCTGTCTCTGTCCTTCTGCCTCAACTGCTTTATTTCTCCTTTTAGTCCCAAGACTAGCACATTCAGAATGCAAATACTTTTTGATAGGAGTTTTCTGGGAGTTTGTTGCATTATCTGTGCAGCTCCTGGTTTCAGGGGACCTTCACACAGACAAAATTGATCAGCAGTAGGAGGAGGAAAATAGCTGTTGCCACAGCAACCAGTGATGACTCATCCTGGGGAGCAGGCAGCAAAGGCTGTGAGGCTGCAGTAATTTTCCAGATGCTTAATCCAGCTCTCGATTCTTTCTCTTGCTGACAGGCAGAAGTCCTCCTCTGCTTTTCTTTGCTCAGAAACCCACGCAGCCTGCAACTGTACGTGATGCAGAGTACTCCTTTGTGGTGCTTGCCTGGAATGGTGTCATGGTAGCTTGTCTGGGTAATGCAGAGAAACTGCTCCACAAATTGAACTGTAACCCCCCAAACGTAGTAAAAATAGAACTGTTAACTGCCCATCTGCAAAAATACCCCTGTGTGTCATTGGTTGCACTCAATTCCTAGCTGCCAACTAATGGCACGTTTACTGTAACTCAAGCTATGGTATATTAAATCAGTTCATCTTGTTCCTTTTCAGTAATGAGGGTGTGCCTGTGCTCCAAACAGAATGTGCTGAAAAAAGTAAACTACATTCAGCAAGTGCATTTCCATGAATTGGCTTCTCTTTTTTTTTTTAATTTTTTTTTATTACCCACTAGTTTTTGTGCAGGAATTTGAGTCTGTAGGTGGTAAAATAGTGCAGGTTAAGAGGCTTATGCAGGAAAAGAGCAGCAAAAGGAGCAACACATTCAATGTCACTCAAGGAATGTCTACCTTGCAGTTTTCCTGCAGTGACTGCATTGTAATACAGGCATTGCCCATTTAGGGCACTGTTCTAAAACGTTCAAGTAGTTATTTACCAGCCCTTGTGGCAATGTGGAGTTCTTTGTGATTGCAGTATGATGCTGAAAAATCCAAGTGTAACAAGTGTAACTAAGGTAGCTTCAGCTTATTTACATGGGGAAGGTACACATTCCCCTCTTGTTTGTTTTTAGCAGTTAGCATGAGGTGGAAGTGCAGTTTGGTTTCCCTGTTAGATTTCATCTAACTGGGGGGGAGCGGGGGAGAGCGAACATGCTCTGCAGCACAGGATGAAGAAAGAGCGTGTGGGCAAAACAGGAGAAACAGCAGCAGACCCCAGTGTTTGTTTTGGAAGGGAGGGGAAAGGTACTGATACTGCCAGCTGCTGTCTCTTGCAGTCCCTGGAATGCAGACGACTTTCTGCTGGTGAATCAAGTGAGACCATTGGCTCCTTCTCCCATAATGCAGCCTCTTGCTTGCCAGACCTCATTAAAGTTTTGTCAGGGTATGCAGCTGAAACAAGCTGCTGTGTTGCTGACAAGCTCTGCAGAGTATTGCTAGCTGAAGCCAAATCCACGTGAAACCACGAAGTGTGTGGAGCATGAGGAAGCTATGTGATGTTTGTTTTCCATTTCTCGCTATGGTCAAGTAAACTGCTAATAAATACATGAAACATATTACATGAATATGTATTGCCTTGAATCTGTCTCCTGTCAGTAAGTGGATGTGTAAGCATTTAATGAATGTGCTGTGGCTGGTCTTTAGGGGAAACCCAGTTTAAAAGGCAATGATAGAGGCTTACCTTGTTACTGTGAGATCCTGAGCTATTTCTTGGTGTGTAGCTGTTTCTAATGTGGCTGGGGTTTGTATATCCAAAGGGAGAAGTGTTTCATGGTCAATGCCTGATACTGCAAACTTGTTCATGACTTAGGACACTAACCCTATTTTGCCTCCTACCCTTTGTATGAGAACAAATTTTATTATGTAGCAGGTTGATACATGCAGTGAATTTGCTAAAATGTTGTCCTTTCCAGAAGCACATAGTTTTGGAGGCATAAAAAAATAAAAGCCAAATATGAGATTTTGATTTGCTAATCTTGCCTGTCAAAATAGGAATCATTTGCTACCTGGGTAGCATGACCTGATAATAAAAATGCTGCTAGCCAGACCATATTCAGTGTCAACAGCAGCTATTGCATAGTTGTGCTAGTTTTATTCTGTATAAAAAAACCTATATAATTAGCACCAAAAACTATCATTAGCACCAGAAGTTTTGCAGCCCTAGCAAACTCTTATGTGAAATCATCAAACATCATCAGTTGCACTAAACTCATATATTTTGTAGGTCCTAGAAAAGGTGCTGGTTTCTCTGTCTTTTTGGAAAAGCAAAAAAATAAATTAAACCCACCTGCTTAATGCTGTAATATTCAGGATTAATAAGGATGCATTGACTTGCTAATGCATTTTGTAATCAGGTAGACTTAAGGAGGTTGCCTGAAACCTTGTGGAAATGAATCTGCTGCACTGATTGTAGATAAGTGTTTGTAACTAGTTGCATGCTAGTTTCTTGGGGTTTTTTTTTTGTTGTTGGTTTTTTTTGTTTGTTTGTTTTTAAGGCCACTGTATCCAGTGAAGGTCCCCAAGGACTCTTTGGCCTGTGGAATAATTTAAGGAGTGATAAAAGCTTGACTCCTTTTCAATGTAACAATTTATTTCCAGATGCCTTTTTGCTTTTGGAAGATATAATTACTAATAAATGTCACTCAATAAAAACCTTAATAATCAGGGCAGCCTTGAGATGCTTGAGGCTGATGCACCAATCATACATTATTAGCCGTATTGCTTCTTAGAATATGTACAATTGCTGGCAGCCTAGAAGCTGCTGGAGCAGGAGCACCATCCTGTCTTTGTACAGGGACCACAAGCCTAGCTTTTGCTTTGGGCTTTCTCCACTGCTGTAGCACTGTGTGTTCCTTAGCAGGACTTCTGGCTGATGTGAACAGGAGGCTGTTGGTTGCTGCTGCTTCCTAATGGGTGGGCAAATCCAGCCTCCACTTACAGCTGCCTCTTGCTTGTACAAAGGTAGTGATCTAAGCCAAAATGAAAGTCTTTAGAGGCTTGCTAATGGATGCTGAAGCATTTTTAACTGTTCAATCTGATTCAGACCACTAATTTTGCCTTTCAGGGTATTCTGCTCTATCCTGTGAGAATAAGCAAAGTCTCGATACCATTTTCACTCTCATTCTGAAAGGTGTCCTTAATTATGGGTTGCCAGAACTCATATATCTGGCAGATGTTGTCAAGGGCAGAAAGTTTCTGAACACAGGCCACCTAATCATTCTTAGTGCTAACAGAGCAGAGAGAACCATCACCTCCTATCTTTTTTTTTATGGTTAAAAACTAATTGAAAGAAAACCAAATGTTGGGAGCAAAGGTTCAGGGACAATCCTTGATTTAAAAAATTCCCAGGCTCTAGTTGGAAATGCAAGTAGTAGTTAATTTCACTGCAGTTTTCTTGAGTTCACAGAAAAGAAAATTCTGCCAGAAGCAGATGCAGCTTAGGAAACTCAGTGAAGAAGGTATTCTTTGTATGTGTTTTATTTGGTGTATTATCACTTTGAACCCAGATGCAGGGTTTGGATTACCTCTAATGCTGGAGATTTGGTATAGACCTTCAGGAAAAATGTTCTGGTATGAGACCAAGCAATGGAAGGAAGTTATAGATTGCTTGATATTGGAGATGCTTTAGAATGGATCATACTAACATGGTGGGGATTATCAGGGTAAACTTGATCTTGTTTCAGAGGAAATGGATGGACTAAATGCTTTGGAGGGCTCTTTCTGCTTCATTTTTGGGATAAGCAGTCTCCCTTTGATTTGATGTGCAAACACGAGTACCTGATGAGTACAGAAATGGCTTTAAATATCTAGGAAAATAGTTGGGAGGTGTATTCCTGCTCTGCTAATTGAACATTGACAAATCCTTTTACTTTCAGAGCAAATCACCCTCACCTTATCCCTGTGACATCTCTCTGATGGGTAGATTCATTTGTGCAGGGCTGATTCTCAGCATGTGCTTACAAAGCATGGAGCACAGCACAGCTCCAGTCCTCCTTGGGGCTACAAAATGATAATAATGCTGATTTCTGGTTTAATTTACGGATGAGGGAAGTATAAAAGACAAATGTGAATACTTGAGGTGTTCGTTCTTAATAAGCTAGGCCACTTATTAACAGAGGATATTTTAAAACATTGGGAACCATTTCTGAGAGCAGGTCATGCAGTAAGACATGGGGCCAGCAAGAAAGGCAAATACTTGCCTTGTAAAGTGGATATATATGCCAATTGATTAATTTGTTGTGGGGCTGATGGAGGCTGTAGTGCTGGCAAATGGTTAGTGAGTAATCAAGATCCAGAGTCAAACACATGAGTTTCTAGAGTTAGCAGCTGGGATTCAGCCTGCAGGTTTGCATTCTGAGTTGTGCTGATTTTTGTCTTTTGTGCCTGTCGTCCAGCCTAGAGGAACATCAAAGAGGTGCATGTAAACTTCAGCCACAAATGGCAGTAGAACTGTGTAATTTATAACAGATCTTAATTATATGCAATTAATGATATCCCTTACTTTATCAGTAAGCAACAGTACATAGCTGATGACACTTGTGCTCTTAACAGTAGTGAGGCTATTAATAAAGCCTCAGATGTGAGACAGACCATAAGGTGATGTCTGTAAAGGAAAAAAAATCTACAGTAAGAATGACAAAAGCTATTTCTGGTTGTTCATTAAATACATAGGCATAAAAAAAATTAAATACTCAGTTTGATTGCTAGAAAAGCACAGTCAGAGTGGGACCAGCCAACTTAGGTATGACAAAGACTCCTACAAAGATTTTTTTGTGATGAAAATACAGTAAAGGCAGGCAGCCATTAGAAAATGGCTTTTTATACTCATTCCTGCTATTTTGAATACACTGCATATTTCTGGAAACTATCTTTCTCTACCTTGGGAGAAACAAAAGCATAAGCAAGTTTGCCAGCTATTACTATCCTACAATTGCCATCTGGCCACCAACTTCAAGTAACTATCTAAAATAATGGAATGGTTCCTGGGACATGTCATCTGTCAGGGATATCCTGGCTGGAGAAGAGATGTGTTACTGCCACTCTTACTGGGTAATTCGTTGTTAGCTCTTCTGTGACCCTGCAGCAGAGTTCAGAAACTGAAAGACAAAAGGAATGACTCCCTTGTCAATTACCCAGGATGGAAACTACCAAACACTTCACTGAAAAAGGCTTTCAGCAAAGTATTACTGTTGATAAAGAGATGTCTTTAAAAAAAATGCAATCTTTCTACTAAAAAAACCATAGCAACCTGAGGCTTCTCCTTCTGTATCAAGCGTGTTCATTCTGTGAGTAGGAAACTGGCAGCTTTTTTGTCATTACATCCTCTGCAAACTCAGACACTGCTGTGTCTGTGTGATGATGAGCCCCATGTCAGAAAGAGATATGTGCTCAGTCTAAGCAACAAAAACTGCTGAACTGGCACAAACTCTGCCAGTAAAAGTTTGGTTGGAAAAAGTCAGAGGCAGTTTCATCTGGAGCATAGCTTTTTTGCCTTGTTGTTTCATCTCTTCTGCAGCTGGGGTAAAATAATAAAGCTGACTGACAGTATCATGCGTTCTGTGTCACTTAGAACTGCATCTGAGCAGCTGTGCCTAATCCTGATCAAATTTGTCTTCCTGACTATCTAGTTGTGCACAGCTCCCTTTGTTGAGGGACATTTTATAACTACTCTGCTGTGGCAGGTAGTTATAAAATCCCAACATCCTTCTGTACAGAGGAGTTTGATTTTTCTTTTTTGTCCTAAGTGTTAATGCAGAAGAGCCAATACTGTGAATTGAGCTCTGTGGCTTTTCTTTCTAGTGTACAGGCTGCTTTTCTACATATCAGCTGAGCATATTCTAAATATCTTAAGCCCAAATCTGTCAGAATATGGGAACAGTTGCACAGGGTCAAATGTCCATCTAATCTAGTACCTGTTTCTGACAACCACCGAAATGAATGTCAGAGGAAGTACAGGAGAACAGCAATAATAGCACAGGCAGCACTTTCCCCAGGCTGCTGTCTCAGACCTAAAAATGGATTATATGTATTCGAGTAACCCTCATTGCTCTTTTTTTGAATTTGTCTAATAGCATCTTGAACCCACATGAGTTTATACTGTCCAGAGCACCCTGGGCAGTGGGTTTGGAGAGCTACATGCAAAGACTTTCTCCTCTGGATTTTTTTCTGGCCTGTCTCCTACAAGTTCCATTTGATGCCTGCAAATTTTTCTACTGGAAGACACAGTGCAGAGCCGAATCTCTTCCACACACAGTGTCTACCCAACTTGAAGATTTTACAGACCTCCCTCATATTCTCTTCTTGGACATCTTTCCTGAATTAATTCCTGTCACAAATCTCTCCTCTGTCTTGCAGTGTGACATATTCCTGTTACTATACTGTAAAAACAGAAGCGAACCAGTCTGCTAGGGCTAAATTTGTCTCCAGATACTGTGACAATAGGAGCCATGAAAGCACTGATGATCTCTGAGAGGGGAAGTTTCTGTTCTCTGGGAGGAGAGAAGGTGTTTGTTCCACTGGTGCTCTGAGCACTATTCTACTGTTAGCCTCTTATTTCATGCAGAGTCAGCCTATTTAGCACACTACAGAAACATAGCTACTCTCATCCCAACTTCTTTATTGCAATGTAGACACATTCTGCTGCTCATATCTTAGCAAGCAAAGCCAAAATATTTGTGAAATTAACTTTTGATTTTGAGTGAATAAACAGTGGTAGGTTCACGGATGGCTTTCATTACAGGCACAGCTTCTTGGACAGTAAACTGATCACAGCATTATTGCTTCAGCCAAAGCCCTGAAAGCCTGGCTGCTCCCTGAAGGAAGGCAGTGGGACAGCAGCCACTGCAGAGTGGGCAGGAGAAGTGGCATCTCTAAACAGCAGACCCTGCTCAGCTTATGTTTGATACCCTTGAAACCAATGAAAGCAGTAAGCTTGTTTTCCAGAGCTGTGTACTGTCTGGTTGAGTCCTCCCTTCCTCCTTTCTCTGCTTCTCCCCTGTCTGTGGAGTAGAGGCCCCGCCCTTCATCTTGGAAGCAGCAAAAAAAATAGTTTTCCCTGTGCTGCTATGAACTTCTGGAAAAGAGGAAAAGTTCTAGCTTTTTACAATATGGAAAGATAATATTCTTAATTATAGATATTGCTGAGAAAGAGTAAGGACTGTGAATAGGTCTTCACTGTCTGTGTAAATCATATGATTGTAATGTAAAGAATGGCTGTTTTCCATCTGCAGTTATATCCAGTGTCTGTTTCTCCCTTCTTTACCTCAGAAATTAAGGTTAAGGGGCATTATGTATTCTTCAGCTACTTCTGACTTGAGTGCTATCTGGCAGAAGTGATGCTGGATGTCCCAGAAATACAAAGATCTTACCAGTCTTTATTTTCAAACATTCTCTTTCCATCCAGAGAAATGACATGCAAAATTAAATGCTCACTAGATGTTTTCCAAGGTCTCAGATAATCACTGCTCAAGGGATTCTCTTTAGATCACTGAGGGACACCTGCAGGCTCCTCGTGTGGCATTGCAGAGAGCTGGGCAGCTCCACAAAGCTGGGCAGCTCTTTCTGTGTTTGGTTGTTTTTGTTTTTTTTCAGGAGAGCAGAGCAGAAGAAATTCATACACAGATGGTAGGGCAACACTTAGCTGCAACCAAGGTGCCGGAGGGCACTTTGCTACAAGTGAGATGCTGGATGTGCTCCAGTGTTTTCAGAGCCTATAGGCAGTGCAGGCTTGAGCTGGTGTTTGGTACTTTCCAGGCTCCTCTTTCTGGCAACAGCATTGGCTGGAACATGTGTGACTGCTGTGACATGAGAGGAACCTTGTTATGTTTCGTTCTGATGATATTTTTAAAAGGTGAATGTTACCAACATTGTAAGCAGAGAAGAAGCTACTGCAGAGCTATTTGCAGAGTGAAGCTGCTGCAGGAATACTGATGAGCAGTGGTCTGCTTCTTGCTGGAGATGCAGAAGAAATTCACAGGGAAAAAGCGATGAGGGGCCTGGAAGGTTTTCTATATAGGGATGGTTAAAGTGCTCACTATATCAGGCTAGACTAAGTGGTAGCTGAGAATGGACAAAACAAACAGTTTTGTAGATGTACTAAGAAGAATTATTTAGGGCCCCTCTTGAGGGCAGAAAAAGGGAGGTGAAGTACTGAAACAAGGAAAAGGGAAGTTGCATTGGATACTGGGAAGAATTTATAAATAGGGCTGCATATTCCAATGAAGACCTCAGTATTCACTGAATACATGACATCAGTCTCACGCTTTGGAAACTGCAGTCTTGGATGGGCCCTACTGCTGGTAAATTCCAGTTTGCTATTCTGCAGCAGCTTTCAAGGAACTGGATTAGCTGAAGCTAACCTTTGTTGCAGGGCTACATCAGAGACTGCCTCTTCTGGACACTATGAGCTCCTAGTAAGAATGTCCCTAGGTGAGAGTGTGCGTAAAATGAAAGACAGATGCCAAGAATGGGTAGTGATGTGCCCAGGCTCACATCGTAAGCAGCTGATGCTTTATGCAACAGTTTAGGCCCCTGCTACCAGATCTGGTACTTTGCCCTTTGGGTCACTTTTTTCAGTCTGAGGTGACCTGTCTCCAAATCTGTGAAATTACTAAAGGAAGGTGTACTACTAGTTTAGCTGGAGCCATTTCTTCTCTGGTCATCTTTGAGACCACTGTGCTTGCCTTCAAGTATTACAAATAATTTTGCCATTTTGACTTCCTCACCAAGTGTTTGATTTGTTCCATTCCCTTCTGTTCTCTTTTAATGTCATTTCTTGGTCATGAATTTAGGCTACTGGAAGAATTTCCTGACATCCTTGTGTTAGTCTCTTTTCTGCTTTGACTTTCTTGTAACCTCTTTCACTCTTTCAAGGTAAAAGCTGTCATGATGTCAGTATATTGTAAATATTGAGCTGAGATGTATGATCAGGTCATACTTTTCTGGTATTAACAAATTGCTTCCTAGTGAGGTGTCCAATTTAGTTTTAACATTCTCAAAGCAATGGTCTTGATATTTCAGTGATCAGCAAGACTTTTTTCTCACAGCTGTTTTTGGGGTTTTTTTGGTTGTTTTTTTTGTTTTTCTTCTTACTGCTATTACCCCGTTTTTCTTAATAACGGTCTCTTGTGTGACACTTGCCTATTTTCTTGCTTTCTTGGCTTCATACTTCCCAAAAATATGTTTGGGGAGTGGCATGCTTTAGTGCTTTACTAATGAGATCAGTATTAGTGTTCCCAGTTTAGAGGTGAGAAAATCGAACCACAGATAGGAAACTAGATCACCAAAAAGCCAGGGACTGAAACCCCAAAGCCTAATGGCCAATATGCTGCTAATCTGGCCCTGCTTGTTCTATTACAGATGCTCAGCTCTCCTAGCTGCATTCATGGAGTTAGCCCTATGCTGCTACTGCTGGATACATCTGCTGTCTTTACAAGCTGTTGTGAAGATTTGATTTGTTTAAGTCTCAGCTTTCTCAAGAGGCTAGGTCACATCTTCCTGACAATGGAGATGGGGATCATGGTGGATCATGAAACTATGTCACAACAAGCCAAGCTGAGTACTAGTCAGGCCTATGCAACACATTGTTGTCCTCTATTTCCGTATTCTGCTTCTCTATGATAATGTCACTGCATTATCTTGTTGCTGTTTGTTCTACAGTAATACCTGGAAATCTATCTGGGCCACCTCTTTACACCTGGCAGGTCAGCAGTCCCATCCATCACACCCTTCTCTGTGCATAAGAAAGGCACACATGGTCATGGAGAGCTTAATCTCGTGCTGCAGACTCAGAGCACGAGTTGCAACTCATGTTGTATCAGTCTGGACTCATCACAGCCACTTGTTACAATTTCTGAATAGGAAAACAAAAGTGACTGGATATCATGACACCTACAGCTCTTCCCTTGTTTGCCATTGCTTTTAGAAACAGGTATGACTTGTCTGTTTTAATCTGGAGGAGGGATGCTTGGAGTCTAATATGACTTCCAGTAGTATCTAAAAACTACAGTTGAGGACTAAAGTGCTGTTGTCTCGGTGGTTGTATGAGTGAGCAGAGCAAATTTTTCTGTGTTAAGTGACATAAGTTTGTCTTTGGTACCAGTTCAAAACTCTGCTGGTGCCAAGCTTGTCACTAGTGCTAATGATTCATTACTGCTGTCCTGCTGGTATGGAGTTTTCTTTTCAATTTGGGTTTTTAAAGTTACTTACCTAAAGTTGTCAGTGAAAGAGTCAGAATCAGGATTCACACACAGCTGAATCTTTTTCTTCAGTGTAGTTATTGACTAGATCATTAGCTAAATTAAACTTTAGGCTGACTTTACTCTGCCAGAACATTATTATCCAACTTGGTCTCTGTCCAGAGTGGCAGAGGTAATGCACTTTTTTAATGAACAGCTTAAAGTGTGTTATCCTACTATGCCTGCCTGGTATTTCCTTCCTTCCCGGGTGGGAGTAGCTTTGTAACTGACTCTGATTAGCACAGATGGCTGTGTCTCTGTTGATCTAGCCCTCCCAGCAGCTTGCTCTGATCTCAACAGATGGAGTAGGCTTGGTACTCCAGTGTTAGTTGCTGCAAAGGACATGAGTATGCTAGGTGGAAGCAGCAGACTGAGTCACTCAAATATTTATGGAGTCCTTCCTATTGAGGGACAAAAAAACATGAGGAATTCAGGAATTCTGCAGAGCTCAGTCAAATGATGACAAATGCTAGGCTACGAGGAAGGCAAGCTGCTATTCATAGGGGGACACAAGGCCACAGCCAAATTCAAGGGAACAAAAATGAGTGTACAAAATGCTGGCTGAACCTTGCAGAAATGTTCTGGGTGGTAAGACCTTTCTTCTGTTTCCTAAGGGGAGTGGGAGAGAGCCCCAGCCCTCTGAATAGATTGGTTTTGTAGTCAATAATAGAGTGCAACACAGTGTGTTATAACTTGATGTCTGTGCAGGGATGTGGGAAGGCAGGAAATGTGGCCTGTTCAGATCTGGCTGTGCAAAGGCAAGTATTTCTCTGCTTTGGAGCAGATATGGAAAGAGCAGCCGGTAGGAGCTGCAATTTTCTGTCCTCAAGTATCTCCTCCTTTCTGCTTCTCTTGCTGAAATTGGGAAATTACAGTAACTCCTGGCTCTATTGTGAATTGCCTTTTTCTTTCCTCAGTCTGAGCTAGTTCTGGCTTGCATAAGCTGCAGGTTTGTCCTCATTCCTGGAAACTTCAGAAGGGATTACTGTTAAACTGAAGCCAAGTGCTCAGGCTTTCTTCTCATGACAAATTAGCTTGGAGATTTGGAAGGGAAGGCATATGAAACACTTTGGGGAAAAACTCTGTGGATCTAGAGTCAGGTTACCCCATGCACATATGCCTGCATCTCTGTGATGGCAAAGATCATTCTCATTTAGCTTGCCCGCTAGGAAATCTCTCAGTCCCCAGTTTCTGTGGAAGAGCTTCAGCTCTGTTCCTTCGCACAATATAATCAGTGCAGTCATACTGATTCACTGAGTGAATTAGGTGACATATCAGATAGTTTATCATGCAGGTGGAAATCAGCAGTAATGTCAATTAAGTCAGAAGGTGATCAAGTTTGAAGGCATGGAATGAGACACAACCATTTAACAATGAAACAGTAATGATCTTTGAAGTTTTTTTCCTTGCTGGGAAGCATCCTAGAGCAATACATGATAGATTGACAATTAACAAAGTGCCAGAAGATAAAAAGATAACATTTTGGAGAGTGACGTGTAATTCTCCTTGGCACAGAATAATCTTAGTCTCACTCAAACACTTGTTTTAAATTTATTTCTCTACTGTACCCATATCCTAATTCACATGTTGCTTTCTTGATAACTTGGCTTCTTACTTTCAAATAAACAAATGAGTGCATTAAATGCTTTTCCAGTATCTGTTTTATTCCTATATAGAAAGTACCTTCTCACATTCAGCATCCAGCGGAGATCTGCAGTTAGGTCCTGATGTGCTCTTACCATTTTAGAACATGTTTTCTTGGGGAACAGCAAAGCATTACTCAGTTCTGATTGTGCAATACAGAAGCAGACCATATGTTCAGTGCATGTCCTGTGTGCAAACATAGATGCTACTACACTGAACAGGGGCTCATGCATGTTCCTTAGAAGTAGGTATAAAAATTGGTTCTCTCTTTAATGACTCAGGTTGGATCAGTAAATAACACTTCTTTCATACACTGTTGAGAGCAGCTTTACTGTCTCAAATAAAAAAACCTTAAGAACAAACTAGGATTTTATTGCTATTGGTTAACAACATGCATGACTTCACTGCTCAGTGATCTCTGACCTTTGTTGGCATTCACAAGGTTACTGTACTGCAGCCTTTAACATTAGGTTCCCTCCAGTTCTCTGCCCTTTGATCTGGACTTTGAGCCAGACAAAATTCCACAATGTTAGTCTGTGGAAGACTTTGAATGTCATATTGGTGAACTGAGCTTTTTCTTCTGCTCTGTAAAATGTTTCTCTAGGTTTCTTACTCTCTTTTCAGAGCATGTTAGCACATGATGAGGGAATTGTACAGGTAATAGGTCCTGGGACTATCTACTCTTCTTCTCTTGATAATGTTACAGAAATTTGCACCTGGCCTTTGCCAAGTGAGCAGAGAGACTGGAACACAAAGTATAAAGTTACAAGAGTAAATATTTATTCATGTACATGAAGCTTCCCAACCAAACTGTGGCACCCTGAATGGTTTTACACAGGGTTCTTTTACCCCTCGAGTGTTCAGGTACTTTCCAGTACTTAAAGGGAACTTATAAGAAGGCTGCAGAGGGCCTGTTTGCAAAGGCCTGCAGCGAAAGGACAAGGGGCAATGGTTTTAAACTGGAGAGGAGGAGATTTAAATTGGACATTAGGAAGAAGTTCCTCACCACAAGGGTGGTGGAACACTGAAACAGGTTGCCCAGGGAGGTGGTTGAGGCCCCATCCCTGGAGGCATTCAAGGCGAGGCTTGACAGGGCTCTGGGCAACCTGATCTAGTTGGGGATGTCCCCTGCCCAGTGCATGGGGGTTGGACTAGATGACCTCCAGAGGTCCCTTCCAACCCTAACCATTCTATGATTCTATGAATGCAATTTGACTAATCACTAACACCCACACTACTGATTACTAATCATAGCAAAAATTTGCAAAGCAATTATATTTTTGCAGCATTCTTGCTGCTTGTCTATTGATCCAGACATCCCTGGAGTCACTTCTGCTGCAATTACTTATCTGTGATGCCAGACAATTTTGGGAGAATTTCAAAGATGTATTAGAGGAGCTAGCATGCTGGTGTTATCTTGGTTGTCCAGGGATATCTTTTATCCTTCATGAATAGCTCTAAGCTTCCAAGAAGCAAAGCCCTTATTTCCAGGGCCAGGCTGTACTTTAGTTTGTTATACTTAAGTATGACCAGTACCAAAGCCTCCGGTAAAATTCCACTACCTTATTACATTGCAGTGTATAATGTGAACTAATACATACTAACAAAGTTAATACACTGTTTTAGTATAAAGACTGAATGATATTAGTTAGGGAAGTGAATTTTCATAACAATAAATCAGTTTAGATATTTTGAGAGACATTTCCAAGGGACCCTGAGGATGATTTAATTTTCTTGTCCATCACTGTCAGATTTTTGTGACTTTAATCCATGATGACAGTATTGAAAGTTCATATTTTTCTGCCAGCACTAACCATGCTGTTTGCTTGTTGTGCTTTTTATAACTGTCTTGCTACCTAGCACCTAATATTGCCTTTCCTCTTATTACATGGCAGGTAAAAGTCTTTACATCTTTACCTGTATTGGATGGATACCTTTGGGACAATGCTAGCTTTATATTTTGTCTATCTGCTATTGATAAATGAAGTCTCTTATGAGGTTTCATGTGCTAGCAGGAGTGACTCTTTCTATTCAGCAGTGTATTGAACAGATGTAGGCAATATCACCTAGATAAGTTTTGGAATATTCCATTATGTTTCTTACTCTCCTATAATGATCTCATCCTCTGTGGACTGTGACCCAGCCCACGCAGAGAACAGTAGAGTTGTTACAGGCTCTTGCTAAACTTGAATTGTCATTGAAGACAGCTGGCTGATGTTCCAATCCCTAAATAAACATTGTGGCACACAGTCCTTTAAGGCTTAATTATTTTTGCTACTAACCTATAATATACTTTAATATCCCCAAAATTTTGCCTCGTTACATGCTTTTAAAGACCTTGCAGGAACTTCTTAGCATTTTTTGCAAGAGGTGCCTGCTGCTATACACTTTGCCAGTAGTCGGAAAGCAATGGTGTAGTTGGCATCTGAGCTCCCTTTTCTGAAATGTATCTCTCTTTTTCAGACCTAGTGATTTTTTATTTTTTATATAATGGAGTAATGTGTGCCTTCCACTTGATACTACGCTCAGGCAGGTCATCTGTCTTTGGCAGCTTCCTTCCCAGTGGCTTCTGTTTCTTGTTCTGTGTCTTGTTTCAAAGTGCAAGGAAACTCTGGTTTTTTTCTGTCACTTGCTTGAAGCATCTCTCCAGCAACAGTTTCCTCTCCAGCCACTTTCCCATTTTTATGTTTAATAATGAAGTTTCCTCAGTGTTACAAGTTAATTATGCAGAAGCTCTAAATATTTCAGTCTGTTTTTCCTTTGCTGTTGTCTTTTCTGAGACCTCTCTGGAGCTTGCTTTGAGGGGGGAGAAGAGATGGCTTCTCTTGTTACATTTTTCACTCCTTTGAGCATTGGCATTCATTTTAATCCCAAAACTACATGTTATAACCTTCAGTAGCATTTGTAATCAGAAATAAAAAATAATGATTATTATGAGGCAGTTTTCCATGCTACAAGTATGATAATTCATGACATAGGAATTTCCTGAAGTAATAACTTTTGGGTATCTTATTTCAGATGTAAGTCAGATATTGCTTCCTACTTCCCCCCCTCCTACTTTTGGATATATTCTTTCTTGAAAATTTTCCCATTGTTGAATCTTCATGAACTTGAAGGAGGATTTGTACTGAATGATAAAGTAGGAGTGTTCTCAATTCTTCAGTTGAGGTACAGGGCTGTACTGTGTGCTGCATGCCTTCAAACACAGATTATGAGGTGATCACACTTGGAATATAATTGCTCTTTATCGGTTCACCACAGTCAGTTCTTGTAGTAAACTGTGGGTTGTCCAGAAATTAAGTTGTGAATAATCTTGTTCTTGTGCTGCTCCTAGAGCATGTGTCTGATGGCTGGAGTCCTGCATGAAAACTTGGGAGACATTATCCAGCAAAAGTGAGGATGGTGTACAGCATGGCTTGAATCAATTTTTGTGGTGGCTTTTTTTCTGAGTGTCCTGAGAAAATCAGTGGGCCAGTAAGGCACAGCTGATAGACAGGAGCATGTTGCAGGCCCGCCACAGCATGTTGCAGTGAAGAGCTGCTGTGCCTGCCTTCATCTGTGCCGGTGCTGAAGAGCTGACTTTGGCCCCTAAACCCCGTCTCATCTCAGAGTGAAGTGAGCGCCCAGCACTCAGACTCCTTCCCACCCACAGCAGTTCACTTGTACAGGATTTAATATCCTTCCTTGCTAAGCAATCCCCCCTCGGAAGCCTCGGGAAGGGTTTTATCCCGGCGGGGGCTGAGCGCGGCAGACACGTTAACGGGGAGCTCCCTCTCCTGGCCACGGGCTGTGCTCGGGCCGGGACTCGGTGGCCAGCGCCGGGGTGTCCGTCTCGGCAGCGCCTCCAACGACAACTTGCTGCCCCTCGCTTTAACTTTCTAGAGCTGGGGAGTGTTGGAAGTATTGACAAGGGGGGTTAGAAACCCTCATGCACCAGGTTCTGCCTTTTACCTCACGTAGATGAAATGCAAACACGGTGGCACCATTGGGTTTTCTCAGTCTGATCCCTGCTCTTTGTGGTTACCACCCAACCTGACTTTGTCTTCTTCCATGGGCCAGGGAGCATCTTGGCTTGGTTTTTTTTGTAGTGAGAAGCATCACAAGTTCTGTCTTTTCCTCCTTCATACTTAAGACAGGACACAAGAAAACATCTCTGTCACCTCCCTTCTCCCACATCAGCTCTTCAGCCTTGCCTTTCTGGGTTCATTCAGTGCTTTGTACTTGTTGTCCTGTTACAGACTTGGTGTCTGTAGGATGTTTTGTGAAACAAAATGGTCTGGATGCAGACCAAGTTACCAAATCTGCACTGTTTAACAGGTACCTTCAAATGATTTTTTTCATGCTTTTGACTATTGCTGTATATAACTGCAATCTCCACATTATTTTCCATTATTTGGAAGAGCAAAAGACCTAATTCTAGCCATGTACTAATTTTGGATACCACCATAGTAAGTCATTTCCCTACTGATTATCATTTTAAAACTGAGCAGAGAAAAAACTTGTTGCCATGAGGTCAGGGATGGTAATTTCTGCCAGAACAGCAGAATGGATATGGTCCCCTCAGGTGTGGGAAATAAGGGACATGTTGAGGGAAAAGAAGGATAATTTGGAGGAATTTTGTCACTGAAGGGTGGAAGGATATAGTGAGCAGAGTGGGCCTGTGTGTATGAAAGTTGGTTGGTTTTAGGAAGACAAAATGTTTTTGTGGTCGTGACAGATAACAGGAGTGTGCCCATCACAAGGATAGCATGCCTGAGCATGACTTGCAACTTCTGGCTTTCTTTACAGACCTGTTTATCTAGTAGCCCACAGTGGCAGGGAATGATTGTGTTGCTGTCTGCTTTTAAGGTGGTCAGGTTAAGTCTGGCCTCAGCTGTTTGTGCTGGGCCTTATGTCTGTCAGGATAACTGAAGGCTCTGTACAGGTTTTTAAGGGCTTATGTAAGGCTTTGGGCATTGAGTGAGATGAGGAGGATTACTGAAAAGATGAGTAGCAGCTGACAGCCTGATGCTGAGAGTACCTCTGGTAAGCATGATGCAACAGAACCACAGTGCTAGACAGGTTTTCTGTGTGGGTAGGCTTCTGACACTGGTGGAGTGTCATGGAGTAAGAGTGGGATAGCCACAAGAGCCACAGGAACAAGTCACTCTATGGCTTAACTCTATTTGTTCAGGAAAAGCACTCTATGGAACTCTGGAGCTTTTTCTTGCTTATGCTGAAAATGGTAAATGGGTGAGCTGAAGAATCAGGAATACATCCTTCGATGTAGTAAAACAACAAAGATCTTAGCTCAGATAAGGCACAGTGCTAAAATCGTCATCATGGCTAGGCTTCGTGAACGAAGATCTAGGGAGGGCTCCACCCACACTCCTCATCAGCACCTTTTCCAAGCGCGCTGATAAAAAGAGGATAGCGGATAGCACCCTCGAGCCTGCGCAATAGTTTTTGGTTTTGTTTTTTTTTTTAGGTGAGACACAGCATGCGCAGAGCTGGACCCACCCTTTAGTCCTAAGGTTCATCTGCCAGGGCCTAGCAAGCTTGGACGCTGGCAGCGAAGTCCTTAGGATGGAGGTTTAACCTCTTAGATGGAAGGCCCTACAGGGCTAAACGAGCTCCATCTGCCCGGGTTTGGAATCAGAGTTGTCCTTCTCCTAGGATGACTGCCAGAAGGCTAATGAGCACATCCTACCCATACAAGGATTATAGGAACATGGGTATCACTCCCCACACTTTCCCGTGGGCAATGAGTTTAATGCTCCCACTGCTGTCGGCACACTTATTGCACCAGGGGCCACAGGAGACCCCAAGTGATTTTCAGACTGTGCCTGAACAGTGCTAAAATAATACTAGCTGTATTCTACATGATGATGGTGCTGTGACAAATATAAGTTGCTAATTAGATCTGGCAAATGGCTAATTTGAAGGCTTTGCTTTCTGGTGACAAGTGCTGACTGGTTAGGGCTTCCTGAGCTTGGAGACTTGGTAAGAGATAAACTTCACATGAGAAGAGTGGTGATGTAGTTGTTTTCACAGCCTATCTGAGGAAGTTGTACCTCAAACATGAGACACAGCCCAGGCACCATTCATCTGGGAAACAAAGTGGAAAGCCAAGACACACTGAGCAACAGAAAGTTGATTCTCATTCCTGGTTTATGTATGGGGTCCATATAGAGTGGATTATCTTTAGACAAGGATGTCACCCAGGGGATATGAAAGGAATCCTTAACAGAAACAGCTTGTGGAAACAGAAGAGTATGCTCAACTTCTCTTGAAAGAGTAAGCCTTTCACTATTTCAGGGAAGTGGCTGTTTTCCTTCTTTCGCTGCAGTGCACTTTACCTCAATGCTAAGGGCTCAGGCCGAAATTTGCAAGGCACTCTCAGGTGTAGAGGACAAGGTGGAATATAAAATCAGAGCTGTGCCAGAGACACAGAACTGTATTCATTAGACCACTGCTCTAAGATATTGAATTGAGGGAGAGAACCAGAACAGAAGAATGCACTTGGGAGAGAAGGGGAAGTAAATGATTCCAAGCCACTTATGTCACTTGTGCTGTATGGCTCATTTAATCCAGCAAATCTGCTACAGATTTTTCTGTCTCTAAATTCAGCATTGCTAGCTGAAGACCACTGTGTTGTTGAGATCACTCCTATCATGATAAAAAAGTAGAATGATGCATGAAAAATAACTGGGCTTCATCACTTCAGTTGTATGTCTGGGAGAATCATGGCTTCCTGTGGTTCTTTCCATGTATGTTTGTTTCTCGAGATGCCTCGGTTCAGACACACGATAGCTGGCAACAAAAGTTTCATCCAGAATCATGTTATGACAGTTTTTCACTAACGTGGTATCTGTACTTCTTTGAAAATGGATGAAGAAAATGATCCTAGGAATTGGAGAGAAATGGCCACCTGATACAGGGCCAGGTCATTTGGATACCTGCAACCCCAAATGTGTTAATGTCCTAATGGATATCAATTTCTCTTAACTTCTTTCCATCCAGTTAATCTAATTATTTAGTCATTGGTCTTGGAGCTCTCTGTAGCAAAGCCAGCAGGATACAAAAGGGGGTGATGTTTCTAATCTTTCGTTTTCTTTGTTTTGCATCTTTCTGTATTATGCTACATACTTGCAGCTAGCTGCTTGAATAGTCTTCAACATGAAGCCAAGGCTGTTGCATCCTGACTTGGGAGGGTCTGGTTCATTAGGTGTCTGCAGACTGATGTGGGTCTGGTCAGTTGTAGTCTGTATCCTCATTAGCAGTGTGGAGAAGCAAAGAGAGTGATCTAGGGAATTTAGCTGATTGTGTCAATTTTTTTCAGTTGGTGGAAGCTGTTGAGGTTTGTTAGACACTCCAGGAGGAATTAAACATCTTGGCAGTGCAGTGAGAGATGAAATTTGACATGGATATGGCTACAATAATTTCCATTGGCAGAAGTAATCCAAGTTTCTCTTCACCTGTCTAGGCTCTGAATTTGCAGTCTGCACTGAAGGCAGAACATTAGGATAGATGTTATCACAAACAGCTTAATGAAGTGCATAGCTGCACTTTTAAAAAGGGAACTAAGCAACTTGCATGTTTGGGAAAGAATAAAGTAACATAAAGAAAACTCTGTTACATGGATATTCTGATAGGAAGCTAATGAAAAACACACCATAAAACTAAAACTATGGTTGCCTCTTCCTGAGAACAAAAGCTCAGCAGGTCAAAAAGAATTATCTGCTTGCATGGATATTAAAAGTGCCTCAGATTAAATGACACGAGAGAACTACTTAGAAGGCTATTCCATAAAACATATAAGCTAGCTCCTCTGAGGCACAGAAGAAAGTGTTATGGCCATGCTTATTTTTTCTTAGAGGTTTTTTTTTTACGTCTTTCCTTTGAAACATTGGTACTGGCTGCTGCCAGTGGGACATCAGAATGGTCTTCAGCATGATCCAACCAGGAAGTAAATTATATTTCCATAGCAAAATTACAGTGATACATACATACTACAGTGATCTGCTGTATCAGTAAGCTCTCAGCTAGTACTTAGTTTTGGTCATCCCACCTTTGAAGAAATGCAGTGACATCTTGTTAAATATTACATCTGTGAAATTTTGTGTTGAGTTGGACAATATTTAGTTCAATTGGGGATAAAGCAAGTCTTCAGAAAGTCTAAAACTCAAATGTAAGAGGTGAGGTTTTAAGACAGTCTGGAAAACTCTGCACTCCTGACAAGAGCAAGATTTTGGCTGCCAGATTGGTCAGCCCAGGAGTGAGGCACAACAGAAAAGCATTTTGACCTCTTAAGGTGAGGAAGCATAAGGAATTACCAGAAAATACAAGGAGAACCAAGAGCAAACACTACACTTAGAGCTTGCATAATACTCTCAGTGTTTATAGTGAATATTTAAACCCCATAAAAGTAGGAAATACAAACATTTTCAAAACATAGTTCTCTCCTTACAGGTGCACAGGGTAGACAATACTGCCTTTTCATAAGGTGATCAAATGCCACTGGCTTTTAAGTACTTTGCTTCTTAATTTGCCTTTTCAATGCCAGGTTACAACCTGAACACTTTTTTCCAGAGCAGTAATCATTTGGGAGCCATTATCACACCATACGGCATTCCCAGTCTAGATTTGTTTTTGTTTTGCCAGCATTATTGTGCTGGGGAAAAGTGTTGTTCTAACTCTCTGGAGGTGAGATTCTCCTCTTTCTAGACTAGCAGCACAGCAAGAGTCAAAGCAAGTTCCAAGTAAGCACACCTGGTGTCTGGGCATTGGAGAAGAGTTCAGCCATCAGGGCCTGGCCAGTCCTTTTGCTGGTGAGTGCATTATGAGGACTGCTGAGAGGACAGTTTTGCAGTATGGACTCACAGGCACAAAATTGAAGCCAGTCATTTCACAAGGGTCCTTGGAGGTTCAAAGCTCTCTCATCACAGATCCGTGTGTTTCCTACAAAGTACCAAGATGAACACGTCAGGGCTTTTTGTTTTCAGCCTGGACCTGCCAGTGTTGTGCAAGTTGGTGCTGGTTGGAATTTGAAATGACTTGTGCAAAATGTTCTAGGGCTATATTTTGCAAAAGAATCTCATGCTTTGCTTGTTCCCAAAGGGGGCAGTGAGAATTGTTGGCTAGTGAGCATTCTAGTGAGGGGCACCACTGATCACTGACAACTGTGCTTTCATGGTTCTGACCTTGTATCGATCTTGTTCCCGAGACACTTGCCTCTGATGTATTTAGTTGTTTTCTTTGAAGAGGGAAGATATGAAGAAACTTGTCTCTCCAAAGTCTTGTTGTATGTATTTATCACTTAAGTTTGCAAATTGCGTGCATTCTATAAAGCAGCATGGTATGTTCCTTGAATCTATGTTGTCATTTGTTGAGGAAACAAATCGGACTGTGACTAGATCCTCAAGTGATGAAAAATGGGTTTTGAAGCTAGTCAGTTTTTGCCAGCGAAAACTAGCAAGTCAATTTTGATTTCTTCTCTTTAAGAGCCTGCTTCTTTTTGCTTCTTTATCACTTCTTGTCATGGGAGGCAAATATGAAGTAAAAAGAGAAAAAACATCCAACTGTTCTCATGGTGTAACTCTTCCAAAATATAACCAAAGGGTGAAAAAGGCATAAATAGCATTTGGATAGGGAAGCAATAAAGCTTTTGTCACCTAGCCATTTGCTGTTGTACTGCAATAGAGCAAGGACTTTGAAATCTGCTGCTGCCATAGAGGAGTTTTGTTCCTTTAGCCAGCAACAGCTATAGTCTTATCGTTGTGGAGTAAGGCTCTGGGTGTTTTGTCAAGCGCTATGGCATTTCCACTGAGTACAAGATACTCATTGCTGCAGTCAAAGCTGTGCCTACAAGCAATGTCTAGTCCTTAGTGACTCTGCTGCAATGTAATCGAATTCTGAGTGGATGCTGTTGATTTTGGAAAGAACATTTAAGTGTTTAAAAATATAATAGTATCAGCCTATATTGATTTGCAGTCTCTGCTCTGCACTTGCACCAAACTGATGTTTACAACTGCCTGTGTGGTTAACCCATGGGAGTGGAGCCACAACTGTGCTTCTGATCATACAAAAGAGTTAATCATACATTTTCTGCTGAGGATCTTGGAATTTACAGTAAAGGTTAATGGGCTCCAGTCAGCTGGTACCTTGCAGCTACACATCACTGCCCCTAGGTCAGTAAGACCACCTGTGCCACTCCATTGGCTAGTGTGTTTGATATAGCCTGGCACCAGAATGATCAGATGCTACAGTAACTCTGCTGTTTGATGAAGTGTTTTGTATCTTTACTCTGCTCTAGTGGGACCACTTCTGGAATATTGTGTCCAGTTCTGGGCTTCCCAGTTCAAGACAGACAAGAAACTACCTGAGAGAGTCCAGCGGAGGTTATGAAGATTAGGGGACAAGAGCATCTCTTATGAGGGAAGTTTGAGAGAGCTGGGGCTGCTTAGCCTGGAGAAGAGAAGACAGAAGGAATCTTTTCAATGCTTATAAATATCTAAAGTGTGGGTGTCAAGAGGATGGAGCCAGTTGCTTCTCAGAGGTGCCTAGTGATAGGACAAGGGGTAATGGGCACAAACTAGAACACCAAAGTACCACCTAAACACTAGGAAAAAAGTTTACTTTGAGGGTGGCAAGGCACTGGAACAGGCTGTCCAGACATATTGTGGAATGTCTTTCTCTGGAGACTTTCAAAATTTCAAAATAAAATGCTTTAGTAGGGGGGGTTGGACTAGATGATCCTCAGAGGTCCCTTCCAACCCCTACCGTTCTGTGATTCCTAGTATTGCCGTGAGATGCTGGCTTATCAAGCAATTTTCAAGCTACTAATGTAATGATCTAGTTTTCATTCTCTCTTTTTCATTGTGCAACTTGTCATTCAAGCCTAGTACCTCACAAGCTGTCCTAGTGTCAAAAATAATGTCATTTTTTCCTTTCTTTAAATGAAAAAAAAATCCAGTCATCTTTTATAAAGATTGATGTTTTTCATTTATGAAATTATTTCTCCAAGTCACATTTTGGGCCTGTTGATATTGCTGCTACTTCCTAGTATGTTTTTGCTGATCAGCAGAGGATTTTATTTTCTGAAATATGTCATTGTCACTACAGTTCACTCAGAGTATCACCAGCTCTCTTGAAATCATAAGGCTGGGATCCAAATACAGGAGTTCCACGTGGACTAGTCACTAGTGTTTACAGGAGTTTGTTGCTGTAACAGAAATGGCAGCACAAGGAGGGTCTAGGTCTCATAAGTGAAAGCACAGCTTGCTAAAGAGTGCAGCAGTCTCATGGCCAGGAAATAGTGTTTCTCATAGTGTGAAATATGTGGTAGAGTGGGGAAAAGATGTATGTGATGCCACATAGTTGGAGGGGAAACATTAGCTGAGTGGAGGGATGGGGTGTGTGGGGAAGGGTCTGTGTGAAGAGCATGGGTAGGAAAGGGTTTGTGTGCAAGGAGGTTCGTGAGAATTCTGTGAACTAGTGGAGAGTGGGCTTTGCTGCTGACTGCTTTGTGTGCTTAGTAACACTTTGGCTTGCAGAGGAGGAGAAAAGTGGAGAAAAAGTGATGTCATAGGGCTCTTCTGAAGTAATAAGTAACCTATGGTTTGAGGAGACTTATCTATAACCATGGGTGGCCATCTGAATGGTTAGAGTGGAGACGATACACACTGATTCAGTTTCCTTCCCTTTCACTAGTGTCTGTAGTTTTTCAGCAATGGCTTGTGGTAGGGCCTTTCAGGTGTAGGATCACAAATATCAGAAAAATTGACCCCAACCTTTTACATGTTCTTTCCTTAGCATTTGAGCTGTAGAGAATATTCTCTGAAGTGTGAAAGTCTCTGGGAGGCTGGTATATACCTCAGCGGATGGTTTTGAGCACTAGAGAACAAGTAGATCAGGCAGTGAGTTTTAACAGCACTTGAATGCTTAACTAATCCCAGTTTCTGGATCCTGTGATGATTCTTGGGATCTCCACAGTCTTCTTGACTAAAACCCTTCTGAGTGTTCCATTTTGCAGAGGTTCTTTGTGCACTGCAGTTGCTAGGGCTGTGCTCTTCCTCTAGGACAGCTACACCTCATTGGCTTGGACATCTGTTTTGCAGTTAATTGCATTGTCTCCAGAGTAGAGTTCAGAAGCACTGTTTACCTGGCAACGTATTCTCGAGCATCTGTGGCAGATCTGTGGTGCCTGGTGCTCTGTGATATTTACCCCATTGCAGATACTTGACATAAATAGACATGAATAAAGAAAGAAATGAATAAATGAATAAACAAATTCTTTCTTCCTCAACCCAACCCAGAGTCATCCCATGCTTTCCTACACTGAAATTTGCCCTTTCTTCCTGAATTAGGAGCTTTACTAGTCCCTGAAATACATCCTGTGAAAGCCAGTTTGTGAGCTGAAATTCTTCTAATTGAGGCTGATAGTTCAGTTAAAAGAGATGGGTCTGCACTGGAAGGGACATTGAAAATCCATAGACTGAGGAGGTAAATTCATGTGTATTACTTAAGACAGGTTTATACGATCCTGCCAGCTTCAGTGTGAGTGCCATGGTGCCTCCTCTCTGTGCTTGTGGTCTTTTTCACTAAATTTTCAGCCTCTCATTCCAAGTAGGTCTGTGACAAGCCCCCTGGCTTTTAGCTGTTGCTGCATGCAGACTTTTCCAAAACAGCAATAAACTTTCCAAAGGATGAATACATGGAGGAATATGTGAGGGTTTTGTCTTTACTGCATGCTACTGGCTTAGAGGCATACAAAGGGAATGTGTGATGACTCAGTTGCTAACTGTAAATCGTGTGAAAGCAAGACTTCAGGGGGCCTGGTACAGGCACTTGGAAGTCTTTATTTCTAGAGCACATTCCCAAATTCAGGTAATAAAGGACAGTGAATCAAGGTGAAACAAAACTTGCCAGCTAATTACAGTGCTTTTAGTTCCACTGGTTTACGCTGAGGATCTGGTACCTTCTGCCTCTGTTTCAGGTAGACTCAGTTTTATTGAAGCTGGTTATTATTGTTGGCATGGGAGGCAAGGGAGCAGCTGCAGGCTTTGCTTGCTCTGATTTTGAATTTAACTTCTGGCAAAAGCAATTTTGCGCCCAGAATCAGTCATTTCTTTTCCATCCATTTGTGATAAAACCAGATAAATAAAAGTCTGTCAGCACAGAAGTTGAGGGAATGGAGTCATACCATTGAATGAAAAGCCAGGGAGGATGAAATGAATTAGATACCAGATTTAATAAAACTCCCTTCAATTATGAAATGACATGTATTTTCTGCCCTGCCATAGAAATGGATTGTGTTTCTTTGTTGTGTAAAGCATGGTAATCTTCCTTCATGTAAGCATAAGGGTGGACAGAAGAAAGTGATTTAATTCTCAAGAGAAAAAAACCTTTCTTCTCTTAGTCTGCAGGTCGTAGTCAGGAACCAGGAGAGCAGCAAAAATGTGTGCAAAGAGGAGAGCTAGAAAGCTCATGACCAGGTTGGATCTGGAGTCAGTGAAAGAGAATATACCTAGGATCAATTGTGCTGTCACTTGTTTACAGAGACCTCTTTTAGATGAGAAGTAAGAATGGAGAAGGGTTAGTGGAGTGAGTATGTAGTGGTTAAGACTGGCAGTAAGTGTTTCACAGCTTTGCTAGAGAAGGCCTGAGATGAATTTTGACCAGCTAAACTATTACTAAGCTAGTTGTCTATTCATCTGTCTACATATTGGAGTGCTTAACTAAATGATATATTGGGACTTCACTGTTGATGCATACCCCCTTGGAAAGTAAGTGGTTATCTATGGGTGTTTCTTTTTACAGTAATATACTGTGAGGAGGTAAAGGAAAAGCAAGTAATTAAAAAATATTTTTGGCTCCTTAAACTGCATTTAAACCCAGAATGAATTGTCTGAATTCCATGTTATCTTAAAATAGTCAGCCTTCTAACAGACTTTTCCACATTCAGCCTTGCATAGGCTTTCTGCCATATTGCCTATGGTCTGTATAAGATGTATTTTGTATACCTATTTGTGCTCTGTGAATTCTCACCTGTGTGTGCTTGGTCTTTCAAGCCTATTTCAGTACAAACCAATGACTTCAGATAACATTACCTAGGCCTGCAGAACACTTACCATATTGGAATCCATTAACTGACCCAGAGCTGTGTTACCACCTCAAAATCTGTTCCAAGTCCAGAAATAAAACTTTTAATTTGCATTTGGTGAAACAGTTAAAAGGTGACTTGACCATAAGCAGATGTGACATATCAATGACAGTTTCTGCAGATGAATAGCAAAGCTCTTTAGGAGTGCTAAAAATAGCCATAAGATTTATTTGTGAAGAGGCAATCCCTAGCACCCTATCTATAAATAAGCTAATGACTAGTCTGGTAGGTTTATATCTTTCATATATTTTAAGCACTTTTGAAAGCAGAGGCAGCATGATCTGGAGGTTAGAGCAAAGAAATGATGTGAGGAACTATTTCCAGTATCTGAGACCTGGTTTATGAGACTTGCAGCAATCACAGGCATAGGCTTTTGGGATCTTGCAGAGCAGTGGTGCTATTATTAGCCTTCACCAGTTTCAAAATGCAGTCAGCATGGGTGGGACATTTTAAAATGCAAACCCACCACTAGATGGGGGGAAATAGTTATCTTGACAGTACTTTACAGTCCCCCTTATTAAAAGGAAAACCAAAAAAGCCTTACTGTACATGCCACTTCTTTACCCTATATGCTGTTTTTAAGCACAGTTCATCTGGCTTAGTGTGGATGGCTGCATCCTGAGTCACTTGGACTCCCTTTACAGAGAGGACAATAACCACATCAGCAGTTCATTTTCTCTTTTCCTGAAGTAGATCTCTAAATATATAGGTAGCTGAATGACACTGTAGAAGTGCTTATTTTCCCCAGTCCTAGACTATAAAGGGGATCTAACTGTTCCCTGTCTCCATCTAAGATGATGATGTCAAAAAGTGGATGAAGCAATCCCCATACCTTTTCTTCACTACTAGCAAGTGCTGCCTTTCACAGTCTTCCTTTCTGGGGACACACTGCTAACTACCAGACTGAAAAACTAGAAAGGGCTCTCATCTGCCTCAGAACTCTGAAAAATTTGGGAGAAGTCTATGTTTTCTCTTTCACCATCTGTGTCCTCTAAACCAAGATAATCTCGGGGAACACAGTTGCTTTGCCTATAGTATGGGGGTGCCACTGTGGCCAGGGATCCTACATGCTACAGGTTGCTCATTCTTTCTCATCAGCATCACGTATGCTCCAGCTCTGTGGTTGTAGCTGAGGGAGACATAGAGTAATTTCCACACCTACGCTGTTCTCCAAAGAGCTTTCACTTCAACTCATGAAAGTGTTTGGAGGGCCTTAAAGATGGATTTTTGGAGACTGTGTTTAGAGTTTAAGACTTATGTCTATTATGATACCTAAATCAAGCTGAAAATGTCCCCTCAGGTAGTTCTTAACTTTCAAACAGTTATTTCTGAGACACTTTAGGGTTTGATTTAGAGAAAACTAACACCAAAGTTCTTGAGAGTTTCATTGACAAGGGATGAGGCTCAAGATTCAAGCAGCAAATCTAGATGGGCTCCTGTATTCAATGTTTCCAGAAAATTGTTTGCAATTACAGTTTAGTTGGAATCTGGTGCATTATAAAAAGCATAAGAACAACCCCAATCTGTATCTTGTCAGGCTGTTCAACCTATCTGCTTCCATGATCTTTGTTCATGCTAAGTTAAAAGGGCACAAGTTATTGCGACCTGGATTGCTGATTGTTTATATTCATCTCTCTTCCTACCTTGAGACAGAGCCTTACATGAAGATACCACGATATACCTGCCAATAATTTACACATTTTGCAGAGGCTTCCTGCTTTTTTCTGTGATCAGAGGTTCAGTTGAGAAGCTTGTAGGATCCTTGCTATCATCTCGAGACAGAAACACTTGCTGGATAACATGCAGGATTAATTTTCCTCAGCTTTTAGTTTTTCATCACTTTTCAATTCTACTAATGGTGGAAAAAAACCCAACAAATTAAAAAACCCCACAAACCACTGTTCACTGCAGAACAGGAATTGAACAGAAACTATGAATGAAATATGCTGCAGTTTCATAATGGAAAGGTGATTTTTCTACCTGAGCTATGATATAATAGTACTTTTAAGCTTTCTATTTTCCATCTTTCACCATCTCTCAGCCAGGACAGGATTGCTCTTTGAGGCATAAATTCCCTTGATCTGTCAGGAAAGTTCTGAATGAGGAGAGAAAGCATGATTTAGGAGCTGAGCTGAAAGCCAGGAGATCTGTATTCAGTACCTTGGACTCTTAGCTTCAAGTCACTCCTTGGCTTTATGCCACCTAAAAAATGGGATGAGAGATGCATTCACTTGCTGTTCGTCTCGCCTTTGGAGGTTGTGGAGCATATGGTGCATGGATTGCCTTTTCCTTAGTGCCAAAGACACCGAGGACCCAAAGCCTGGTTGCAGCTTCCAATGTCAGCCATAAACAATAACAGGAAATGAGATTTTTGTCTTGCCTCTGTTTTGGAGAGACCTTTATAAGAATTCCTTTGTGTTCTTACATGTAATTTGTAAAGATGCCCAGCTTTTTCCCAAATGGGGGTTAGCAATTGTAAAGGTGAAAGGGGTATTCCAAAAGTCTCCTTCTTGCCAGGAGAAAGCTCCTTCTCACCTAGCCCTGCCCTCTGACAAGGGACTGCTTGTTTGTCTTACTAAGACTGACCCTTGAGTCTTGGACCAGCAAGGAAGGAGGTGTTTTACTGAGAGAAGCCAGCCAAGTGGGTGTGTCAAGAGTGAAGAAATGGGAAATGCATAAAGCAGTATAAGTATTAGTGCTGGAGAGGATGTTGGAACAACATGGGAACACAAATAGGACAGGCAGGGGTCTTTCATAGAGGAAGAGAAAGGATTTGGAGGAAGTGTGTATAGCATGATGGTCCGATACAGGGTGAATTAAGAGCTGCAGAGTCCTGTAGCTTGTTCTGCCACTGGCAACACTGATGCCGTATCCCCTAAAGAATAGACATGCAGTACAAAGTTAATAAAGATAGTTACCTTTAATTGGAAGCTTCCACACCTTCAGGATCCTGTACATGGACACATGCAGTCCCCAGGGATTACACCTTTTTATATGTTTTATTAGTAATTAACATATAGATATCTATAGCCAACCTTGACACTGGGTTTTCCAACCCACTCCTAGTGGTCTTCAGCTCTGCTCCTCGGAGAGAGCCCATGTGGGGCTTAGCCCTCTTCTTGTGTTTTGTCTTCAAGTTATCTGCAGGTGGCTTCTCCAAAACATCATGTCCTTGGCAAGGCATGAGAAAGTTGGAGATGTACCTTAAGAATATGCTTAGTGGCTTCTAATATGCGAACAATCCAGGAAGCTTCACATAATCTTAAAAGTCCTAAAGATCTACAGAATACACTTAAATCTTTAAGCATCAACACAGTGATTCTGCTGAAAATTTCCACAGGAAAATGCTGTCTTTAAATAAGAAATTGGGGTTTCCTTTGAGGAAAAACTACCTGAAAAATTGCAGGTTAAAGCAGTGTTTTGAAGCGAAGTGATGATTTTCACTTTGCTTTGTCTTAAAATGCTTCTCTTTTCCTATTTTATGAATAAAAATATAAACCACAAAAATCATTGTTTTATATCAAAACTACAGTGTAACTGTGAAATCAGATTTTTCTTTTCAGAATTTATTGGCTTAATAGTTGTGAATAAAAGGTTTTTTCACTTGAGTTTAATCAGAGGGGAAAAAAAAAATCTGATTTTCCAGCTCATTTTTAGCTATCACTAAGTTGCAAAGTACTGTTTGTGCATACATAATGTTTCTTGATATTTACAAAGAGAAAATGTTTTGTTGTGAATTAACAGCTGTAGTGCTATGCACTTATGACTCACTTCTTGGGTAATCATGGCTTGCCTGGTCTCTATTCTGCTGAATTTGAAGGCATAAATGAGGTGCAGAAGGACCATCATGCAAACACCACAGATGGATAGGACACTGGGAAATGGGTGGCCTGAAATCCTTTTGCTTTATGGTTATTTGTCCTTATCTGCAGGGCCAGTGGTAGGTCTAAGAGAAGTAGGCAACTGCCCAAGATGAGTAGCTGTTGTGGGCATTAAGACAGCTGCCTGCCTGGCCTATGCCAAAGCCCTGCAAGGCCAGGCTGCTGCCAGAGAGGTATGAGCCCTGGGAGGCTGTGGCTGGCCTTTCCTGGGACCACAGCCTCCATCCAACCTGCCATTGGCTGTACCGGTTCTTACCATCTTTTCCTGTGTGCGGAAGCAGCTTGTCCATGATCTCTCATCCAAACTGACTCAGTGTATACAGATGACAAGCCTTGAGCTGGCTCCGCTTGCCTGCACAACCAGTCTGCTTCTCACTGTGTTAGACAGTGCTGAGGCATTCATCACCTGCAGCTGCTGATCAAAGAGGAAAGAGACTTTTCCTTGAAAACACTTCCCTGCAGATTAAACTCTGCACATTGCCTGAGTCAATCTGATTTTTAGCAGACTGCCATAAATCTATGCGTGTTTTTCTCTTTTTAGAACAGTATCTTCAGTTTTCCTTTTAAGATAAAAAGCTAGAAGAAAGTCAAGCTGGCAGTAAAAATATATGTATATACAGTTTGCATAAAATACATTCCAGCAATGTTTGCTCTGTCAACTGGAGAATAGAAGTAATTTTTTTCATTTACTCTTTGCTTTTTGAGCTCTGACATACCAGATACTCTGGAAGTGAGTGTTAGCCTAGTTGTCTGTGGGTTGAAGCAACTTACAAATGGTTCCATTTTTGGTGCAGATCTAATGGCAGAATGAAAGTCTTTGAGCTGTCAGAAGAAACTAATTATGGTCATGAGTTTTGAACTGCTACACTGTCTTGATAAATGGCATGTATAATTGGAAGCAGAGGAATAACCTATGCACTCTCTAATTTTGTTGGGGAAAAATGCAATCTATAATCAAATAAATCTCTCTTCTTGCCAATTGACTGTTGAAATGAGACTTTTATGTTCTCTAGCATTTGCTGTGGACTGTATGGAAATAAGAATACAAAGCAAATTGGGTATTGGCAGTATATACATACAGGAAGCTGTGAAACAAGTATCAGGGAAAAGGAATTATAATTTTAAAAGTAGATTTGAGTTGGAACTTGAAGAAATATGTATAGTATGTTGGTCTTCTGACTGTTGGGAGCAAAGGCCATGTCTCTTGTACTTAAAAACTAATGTGTGCTTGGATAGGAGCCATTCCATAGCAACCATACTTAACCTGGCAATGGTGGTAGTGATTTATTTTCTCTCTCATCCAACCCCAGGATGATGCAAAAGGGGGTTTTTAGATTGTCACATGAAATAACTATCATTTAAGTGAGATCATTTTATCATTTCTTTCTACTCATTCCTTCAAAGCTGTGTGTTTGCTGTATTTTTTCATTGTTTCTTACTGTGATAAGGTCTGATTTGTCTAATATTTCTTGTTTCCACTTTTCACACTCTGTTTTGGACATGAGTTAAGCTTGAATTTTTTTAACTTCAAGCTTTTCTCCCCAATGCTTTTGTTATCTCTGTGTTAAGCTGAAGCCTGTCTGCTTTAAGAACCCCTTTTGAAGTTGAATGTAACAAGAGCTATGGATGTCACAGTTACTTTCTGTTTGACACTGCTTTCTAGAAGTTGGCTTGAGCTGTTTTGGAGTACGTTTCCAAGCAAGCCTTTAGCACAGTCTTTAGAGGGCTGGGTTTGCCTTTGGCTTGTGTCTGCTACTCCTGACAGTATGGGTGTCTGTGCCTTTCCCAGCTTGCCAGGGACCGTGCAACCTTGCAGGGAATTAACTTTACCTAATATGACCTTGATTTTTAGGACAAATGTTTCTGCAACACAGAAGGATTTTTGCCTGTTGCTTAGACGAGAGATGCATCAGGCCTCTTTCCATCTCTTAGAGGCTAGGGGAAAGACACATTGTACAGGGGTACATTGGCTGCTGGAAGCAAACAGGACATGGGGCTGAATCCAGCTACAGGGTGGTTTGGAGAGCTAAGTGCCTCTTCCTGCACTGTGCTTTGAGCAGTGGTAGTGAGAAGGCTTGAGCTCCCACTGTACTTCCTGCTTCTCCTCCCTTCTGGTTTTTCATTTTTCTTAGTACCCCACTGGCTCACATAGGAAAGATGGACTGTGGACTGACCTGTGAAGCATAGGGACTCTGGTGAAGGGCTAAGCAGCAAAGACTAAGAAAGGAGCTCAGGATTTGGCTGTAAGATATGTTTGGATGTTTCCTCTTGTCTTGGGCAAAGCGCAGTGTGGGAAGAGATGGATCTAAAATAAGAAAATGGAAGCTTATATGAAATAGGAATAACTAAAAAGAGGATGACAAGGAAAGCAGCAGAAATAAATGGGACAGCAACACCAGCTTGAAACAGAAGGTGTGGTAGGAAAACTAAGGTGAAAGCAATCACTGAAGTTCCCTCTTCCTACATCATCTTATATGTAGTTCTACACAAGGTTCACCTTGTGTTCACACTAAACATAGCCTACTTGCTGTAGGGTTTTGTGTAGGTGTGGAAATCCATCCTCAGAGCTGCTTGCCACTTAGCTAGCTCTGCTTGAGGAAAGGTACAGTTGCTAGGAGAGAACTGGGGACAGGTACAAAAACTAATACATGGATGTAGCCATACTTGCAGCATCTTAGCACTAGGAGAGGACAAGGTCAGCTCCTGTAAGAGAAAATGAGCTTGCCACTCAGAAGATTGAAGACATATGCTGGTCTCCAGAAAAGCCAGAGGCTTGGCAAGGTGTGTATGTATGGCTAGGCTTCGCGAACAAAGATCCAGGGAGGGCTCCACCCACGCTCCTCATCAGCGCCTTTTCCAAGCGCGCTGATAAAAAGAGGATAGCAGATAGCACCCTCGAGCCTGCACTATGGATTTTTTTTTTTTTAGGTGAGACACAGCATGCGCAGAGCTGGACCCACCCTTTAGTCCTAAGGTTCATCTGCCAGGGCCTAGCAAGCTTGGATGCTGGCAGCGAAGTCCTTAGGATGGAGGTTTAACCTCTTAGCTGGAAGAGGGCTAAACGAGCTCCATCTGCCCGGGTTTGGAATCAGAGTTGTCCCTCTCCTAGGATGACTGCCAGAAGGCTAATGAGCACATCCTACCCATACAAGGATTATAGGAACATGGGTTTCACTCCCCACACTTTCCCGTGGGCAATGAGTTTAATGATTCCTCTGCTGTTGGCACAGTTATCGCACCAGGGGCCACAGGAGACCCCAAGTGATTTTCAGACTGTGCTTGCTTGGCAAGGTGAAAGCACAATGTCAGCGCTGTGACCTAGTGCTATTTTTTTAATCCCATTAAAAGCTCTAAACTGTATTTTAGTCATAAGACTATAAAAGCTTTCAATGAACATTTGCTGTATTTGGGCAGGTTGAAGAGACCAACCTTCAGATTTCAGTGCCTGGGATGAGGAATCTGCTGACAGAGCTTTAAAATAGGTCACAGAAGAACAGACTGTCTTGTGAACCTGAAATAGACTGTCAAGGGAAAATACCCTTGCCTACTCACTGGAAAAGCTCAGGATAAAAAGCCTGATAATCACTGTGTGGCTGAGCAGCCCATTCAACTCCTTTGTGGAAAGTTAAGATGGAATGTCAGAAACGTGGGGATCTTGGCTTGCTAAATCTGCATTTAATGATAGACCTTTTGTATAGGTACACACTGTGGGCTGGTTTACAGTTACCAGGAGGCTGCTGTTCCTCTTTCTGGCAGTGCACAGTGGCAAGAATCTTACCCTGTGTATATGAATGCATGTAAAATGTATCTGTAGCTATTTATATAAAATGAGGAGGAGGTTGAAACAGTGCTGGTTATTTCTGAAAACTCTACTGAAGCAAATTATCTATGCTTCTGTCTAGATGGTGTGTATCTGTCTGTCTAATACATAATTTATTTCAAATAGTTTTTCAGAAATAGCTGTCATTCTAAAAACACTGCCCTCATTGAGGATAGAGCTGTTGTCTTTTTTTTGGAGCCACGATTTATCAGTGTTTTTAGTTGCAGTTTGCTAATATCATCAGAGACAGGACATTCAGTTTCTGTGAGGACACAGAAGGAGAGGTACTGCAGTGGTACAAGGGGACAAGGGGATTTTGTTACATACTTGGCAATATCTGAGTTTTCTACATAAACAACCTAGTAGGACTTGCTGTAACAATTTACAGCTTCTGAAAGCTTCCTTAAAATCATAAATTTCCATTAGGCTTGCCACCTTAGACACAAAACTAATAGAAAATGTGAATAGCCACCCAGGCTGGAGGTGATCTGCATGTTTAGTGAGTGCAACACTGACCTAATTAAGTAAGACTATTTATCACATTTTTATGACTTTTTTGCTTCTGAATTTTGAAGCTGAAAAAAATAAAAATCATTGATATGCTCAGTTAAAAACCATTCGTGAACAGCTTTGAGAAAACTTGTTTGCTTAAAGTTATAGTGTCAGTTCTTGTTCAAGCTGACTGTTAGACACCACTGAATCATGACAGTTTTGTGACTGATTTACATGTGACTGATTCTACCTACAGGATTCACTCTCTCTTTAGGAGTGTAATGAACCAAAGTACAGAACGATGGAGAATCAAGTCCATGGTCACTCACACAGTTAGACTGGCTCTCTGCTTTCTTCCTAATGTTACATATATTGTTTGTTCATAATCCTATTTTTTTATTTAGAAATTATTTCTGTTCTCTATGGATGTGTATAAAAAACTGTATGAAAAATACTTAAAACTGATGTGTAGATGGACTGCAGTAAGAAAGCCCTTGCATACAGACAGATTAGAGGCCTCTCTTCAGCAGATTTTTTCTGGAGATGAGTGAGACTTGACACATTTAGAGAATCTGCTAAATAGTAGGTAAACAACTGATAAATTATAGTACTTGAAATTCTTGTGTGGTACTTGGGATATTTTAATTAGATTTCTATGTAAAGAAATAATAAAGACAAGGGCCTGAGAGATGGGAGCATTTTCTAAGACTCAAGAAAGATTTGGAACAAAGACTTCTGTTTTTAAGTCCAGTGCTTACTAGTAGTTTAATAAAACCAGTTAAACTACAGCTACTAGTGCCACTCAAGCTCTGTATCATTTTACTCAATACATAGTGATAGTAAGATTTAGCAATACCTAGGTCATAAAGTCTTAATAGATGTTCATTATGCAAGTAGACATTCTCAGGTAGGAAAAGCTATCAAAGTGTTAAATTTTTACAGCTCAAAGTAGTGAAAACTCAAGATATTGATCCTTGAGAAATTACAAAATTCAGGAAAATAGGGGGTTTGTTTCCAGTAGGAAACAGAAAAAACAACCTAGAACTCTCTGTACAACAGAGAACATTTTTCCATTCTCAGGAAAAAAGTTGAGACATGTTCTTTGTTTAAAACACACTGCAGCGTCTCTAGAACTTCAGTTCTAGGATTGTCCAGGCTGCTGCCAGGAATTTAAGGATAGCTGTTATACCTTGGTGTTGAGTGTGGATTTGGTAAACCAGTATCATGCTGCCTTGAGCAAGTGTGCTTTGGGGCTCCTAACAAAATCTGTGTATTCAGCATACACTTACTTCAGAACAATGCTAAGAACAATGCTTCCCTGTTGGCAGGGACTCCAAAGCTTTCATAATATGAAACTGTGGGCTTTCAAAGTACACTGCTCCAAGAGAATGGCAAAACACATTGGCGGTCCTAGGGCCAGGCCACATGCAAATCACGCGTGATGATCTGCTGAGAAATAAAGATGCTTTGAAAAGTCACTCTCTTCCCCACTGGCCCCATGGCAGGAACAAGGGAAGCTCTGAGAAACAACATTTAAGCCACAGTAATCAGCACTTTTCTCTTTGCTGCAGCGTCCCACCAAACACCTGGTCCTGCATGCTCTCCTGTTAAACTTTTGGGGCAGTCTGAGCTTGAGGGAGTCCTGTGGAAGCCTGTTGGAGTCCAGTGGAGTCTCTTGATATCCTGTTTGGCCAGTGGGAAGGAAACAAGCAATGAATAAAGAAACATTCTGTGGAACTGTGCCATTTCTGTGTTGAATTTTTATCTCAGAGGACCCCAGTTTTCTTTGTTATGAAAGATATGTCAAGTTGTTGAGTTTTGGAATAGTGTGGCTGAATAATCAGTGTGCTGATCTCTGTTAGACTAACTTCCAGGCAGCTCTGCCAGCATTCCCCAGCTCAGCAGCAAGCCCTTAGCATTCACCTCTCTGTGCTTTATTGTTAGAGAGTGTTGCCAGAGAACAGTTTCACACAGCTACAGAATTTCAGTGCTTGTTAATTTTTCAAGTGTTTGTATGGAAGAAGTAAAACACTGCATTTACTTCAGAAGCATTTTTTAAGACTTCACTTGCTTGGAGATGCTTTAGGTCAAAGATACTGTAGATGCAAAGTAACAGTAATAGAGGCCTATTGTAACAGAACTCCTAGCAAAGGTATATCATTATTATTACAAAATTGTTCAGTTGGGTGTACTCTGCTAAACAATGAGTAACATAAGGATGTGAAGAAAAAACTGACTTGAAAATGAAAGAATAACAAGCTCATCTTAGCATTGATTACTTAAATATAGAGAAGATGATTATCTACCTCTGGCAAATAGCTGAAATGAATATTTCAAAATAAGACCTCTCTTTCTACTCAGCAGAAAGCATCTTATATACATTATTAGCTTGGCCTCTCCCTGATGCTCATCATCTGGTTCAGAAGAGAGAGGCATTATGTTTCCAGTCACCTGAGCTTATCTGGGAAAGTGCATAACACTCAGAAAGCAAGCACAGATTGAATTTCCAGCCTTGCATATACCATCCCACCCTCTTAGCTGTAAAAGGGATAACGATTGTGAAGATTGCTATAGAAACACTATTGGCATCTTTGCTGCTTTTCCTTTTAGTCATAAGCTGGTGACCACAGAGACTATCCCTTGTGTGAAAAAGTAATTTGGTTTTATAACTGAATATGGTGGTATTGAGATGATTTAAACTGAGAGGCCTAGAACCCAATGTCCTCTGTCCATGGAGTCATTCCAGCCTGAATACTTTGAAAACTAGCCTTCATTCTCAGGATTTACAGCAGTGTTTAATGGGTACCAGCAGAAGCAGCAAGAAGGGAGATCAATCTAAAGTGTCTAGATCCATGCTACCTGAACTGTGGGCTATGAAGAGGGATTTATGAAGAATGTTAAAAAGCTGAGTGATGATCATCGCGGTTCATCCAGAGAATGACTGTGTAGGGAGGTCAGTTCTGGGCCTTGAGTTAGGGCTAGACCTTCCACTAAATTCCAAAAGTATTGGCATGAATAGCTGTCCATTAGTTGGCCAAAGGCACTTCCTTCATAGTAAATAGTCTGTCAGGTGTTTTCACAGCTTCTTGTTGCTACTCACCTACAAAATATATGGTCATACCATTACTTTGGGTGTAGTACAGTCTTATTAGCCTATTATCAGTCCTTTGGCCATCAAATCCTATATGTATCCATGGCTTGCTAAACAGAATTCTTAATGATTTCAGATGTAGATTGTATAGTTCCAGTTGTTAGGAAGGATTGCTAGCAGCTGTCCAAGATACTTTAAAGGCTAAATCATTCCTTATCACTGTGCAGCACACAATATATGCTGTTTTCCTCATCACATTCTGTATGAGATCTGCTGTTGTTTCAGTGGAAAACTCCCCTGCTGAATAGTTAACAAAAAGAAAAATCTGCTTTTGATGACACAAGGACCATTTGTGGTTGTGTAAGTAGGGAGAATTTTGCTTACGCTCAGCTAAGCAAGTACATTTAGCAGCAAATTTTCTTCCGTAGTAATGGCTTGCAGAGACCCTGATGAAAGGACTGTGACCTGCATCCCAGAGGAAGCACAGAAGACCCAGATAGTCACTGTTCCTCCAAAATGCACATTTCTTTCTTCCCCTAGCAAGGCTGAGCTTCGTTAGCTATTTCAAGTGATAGAATGTACCTGCTTCTATCTGGGTATTTGGAATGTCTTCTTGAAACCTGCTAACTAAAATGTGTTCAACAAGTGTTTTTAGAATTGAGAAGGAGATTAAGCAGTTAAGGTTGTAATCTGTGAGTTTAAACTGCAGGAATATATCCATCAGCTAAATTAAAAGTTAACAAGGTGTCTATTATACACCAAAGAATCTGACCTATGGTAAGGAGAGACATTCCTTTGCGTGTCTGGAATAGGTTTATAACTGGGTACAGTTAGCTCTGTAGTTCTAGTTAATTTGATCTGAGGCCAGAAGAGAGAGATGAAGAATCTCACATAAAAATGTAGTCTCATGCAGTATTATTTCGTTCTTGGCAGTTCTTTTTCCTTCTGTCTTACCTAGCTGTATGCAGAGGATCACTGACTCCTCTCTGACTGCACCAGCTTGCATTTGGAGACTTGGAAGGATGGCTCTGGCTGAAGAACATAAGAATTTTGTGCAATTGTGGTTGCCCATACCACCCAGCAGCAGAAGCAGAAAGGCAGTCATTCATACAGTGCTGAATAAATCCACAAGAGAACTTGGCAGAGAAAAGGAGCTAAGTATTAGCTGATCTCAACAATCTCAAACTAACACACACCACCTCCCCATCTCCCCCCGTCAGATCTGAATCAGCTCTTCTGAAGTGTGGAAGTGCTTTCCAGTAACTTGCTTGAGCAACAGTGAAAAGAATTCCCATGGGAACAACTGGCTAAAGCAACCATAGCTTAAAAGGCCAGTTAAAACCACTGAGGCATATTCAAGTCCTTCATCTGTATCTGCCTAAATCCTGTTGACATCAAAAGGAATAATTTCACTTGAGTAAAAGTATGCTGCTGGTCTGGGTATTTTTGGATCTGTTTACCATTTGATTGCAAGAGCACCAGCAACACTTTTCTGCCACAAGCAATGAGCAAAAGCTACAACTGGTGTTTGTGAAGTGAAAAATCACACTAAGTGACTAGGCAGAAGGACATTATTTCAGTGCTTCACTGCTGCCTGTGAGGACTGCTCTGCAAGAGCAAGCCTCAGATAGTAGCACATTAGTGAGTATAGCCAGACAGAAAGGGAGGCTTCATGAAGCCTTTAGAACTAGCCTTGCTTGCCCCAGATGAAGTATGGGATAGGGCTTTTTGTTTATCATGAAGCAGGAAGGGGTAGATAGAGACTATGTCCATGAGAAATGTAATCTGAAATAATAGAAAACGGGGGGAAGTCTCCTAAGGTTGTACAAACTTCTTCTCCAAGTGTTTTTGTCTGGTGGTGGGCTTAGACTACAGTAGAACATGCTTCTCCCTCCTTTGATGCTGTTCTGTACATGAAGAGAGCTTGTATTTCGTGGAGGATCTTAGTTCATTTAGCAGCTTCTTCAAAGTTGTAAGAGGAAAAAAAATGTAGGGTAGTTGATTTATTAAATATATTATTTTAATTGATTCCTAGAATTGCAAGCTTCCTAGGTTTAAGGGGTATCATTTCTTCTTTGTTTACTGAGTTCCCTAAGGGATGAGCTAATTATATTACAGCAAATTCAAAGCAGCTGTGTGTGTGCCCTGGGCAGCTCTTAAACATTTGCTGAAAGGTAGAACAGGTGGCTAGGTAGTAGGTGGTCATAAATAATCCTTTACTTTATTAAGTTAGGATTCAAACATGTGGCCAAGTTGTGTCCTCTGTCTTCTTTCCTTGCTTTGTATGTGTTTTTTATTGAGGGCAGTGCCTGACAGGGATCAGACACTACACTGAACACTGAAGCAAGCAAGATAATTTCCACAGTTATCTGAGTAAAAATAAGGTCTTTTTGGACCCTCCCCCAATCCCCCTCATGCAACTGTTGTTTTATTCATTGTGGCTTCCCTGTTTGATGTATTTTCCCTTCCATTAGCCTGTTTGCTAGCCACAACTTTGTCATATGTGTAAATGTCACGTGGCTTCAAAAATGAATCAGAACATTATTTCTATCGCCCTCAGTTATCTGATCACCTTCATCTCTATTCTTGCCCTCTAAAAGCTCCCTGTAATTACTTGGTATGGGCTAAGTTGGACTAATTTAGTAACAGATAAGTGTAAAGTGAATTACTGGAACTTATTTGGTCCCTCAGCCAGATTTCAGACTTCCCACACCTTTTTCCTCAGTTGTAACAACTAATATGTTTAGTAGCTCATCCCACACCATATTAGCATCAGTGCCAGGATTTGAGAGGATTTGCAAGTGTACTCATCCCTTGTTTGGTCTCAAAGAAGGCCAAAATTCAAACTTCATAAAAAGAAACTAAAATCACTTCCTAGGAATTTAATCTTTGTAATTTATTTCATTTTCAAGCTTTTAAAGATTTCTAGATTAAACATTATGTTATACCTAAAATACATTAAATGATAAAAATTATTGAAAATATAAATGCAAATATAATTTTAAAATTTAAATATGAAATACTAATATAGACAGTTGAAACAGCATTTTTCAGGGATTTTATGGATTTAATATTTGTTCTCAACCCAATAGTTTACCAAGATGAACATGAATTTGCAAAATGCTTTAGTCTACCTAAGAATTCTTTTTTTAATTTCAGTGTTGTCAACCACCAAATGTTATGTTGAGCTGTGTGAACAGGATTCTTTAATAGAGTGAAATATTATAATGCTGTAGCTTCAAGGAGCTTAAGACTTATACATGGATTTACTTGAAGGGCTGTGGAGGCTGAGAGAACTTTAAACATCATTTTCCATCTAACTAGCATCTAACTAGCAATGGCCAGTATGGCATATACATTCCCCTGTCACATGATACAGTTACAGCTGGATGGCTATTAACCTCACAGAGCAGTTAATACCTGTTTAGTCATCTGTTGTGTAGGTTTGCACTGTCACTTATGAGTGGATTTAAGAGAGACTGTGCTTCTGAGAGAGCACTTGGGAGAGACTGTGTGGTTAGGAGTGGATATAACTCTAGGAATGGTCTTAGCAATGGATGTGCCTTGGGAGTTGGTTTGGGAGAGATCATGGCCCTTAGGAATACATCTGGGGAAGGATCTAGGGCTAGGAGAGAGAGTGGGCTTGGGAGTGAGTGGAGCTTTATGGATGTATTTGGAAGATGATGTGGTCTTGGGAGGAGTATCAGGAGTGGGCATGGTCTTTGGAAAAAATGCAGTCCTTGGTGTGTTCTTGGAGGTAGTCTTTGGACTGACTTTGCCTGAGAATTTCAGAATTTGCCTTGCCTTTTGTGAGTGTTTTGGCTCTGCTGGAAGGTCTTATTTTGACTTGTCTTTCATCTGGTATTTCCATGCCACCTTGCACCCACTGGAGATCTTGTGGTGTGCGGTAGTGAAGAATCTGCAGAAGAGAAGCAAAGCCAGGCAGCCATTATACTCCTGGTTTCCAACCAAAGATTGACTGTAAATGTTACAGTGAGACCTTTTAAACTCACTTGCCATCAAATAATTCCATACAAAACCAGACAGCAAAGCTATTCCTGTGTTGCACATGAGTATAATTATATAGACTGTGAGTATAGGTAATTACACTCGTGCAATGTATGAACAGTTGGTGTTGCTGTCTGCAACTGTGAACCACTCTGGGGAGTCTCATATAAAAGAGCTGGTGAACAGCTGATGAAAATTAAGTTGAAGGATGAAAGTACCTCGTAAAAAGCATCATCTATGCTTAGAAAATAGGTATGTGTGCGGAGCAACACTAAGTACCACAAGTGGGGACATCTCAAATTAATGTTCAAGGACAGATCAATGGTTTCATAGAATGAAAACTGTGCTCCCATTTTATCCCATTGTACAAACTACAGTGGTTTTATTTTGGGTGCTAACTTCCAGTACTATACAACACCTATAAATTCTATATGTACAGCAGCTCCAAAAATGAAGGTTAATTTGTCTTAAGGTAGGCATCCAAAATATAAGCTGCCTCCTCTTGATAGGCTGATTTAGGAAAAAAAAAAAGTGTGTCAAAAGGCCAACAGCTTTGCAGTGATGATGATCCCACTCATTATTTCTCTCTTCCCTATACAAGCATGTTCTGCAGAGGAAACACACTGAGGATTTACTGTGATGTGGATGACAGCCTTTAAGTCTGGGCAGCTCTTAACAAGAAGCTTGTAGTATCTATGAGCATGTTGTCAACTCGTGCTGCTGCAACCAACCATCGAAGGGAAACCAGGAAATGCCAATGAGCATCAAGCTCCACACCTATAATTCCATTTCTCTCCTTTTACCTTCTGTCATTCACTTTTCTGATCCCTTTTTCCCCTCTACTCCCTTTGCCTCACACACCTTTGCCACTACTATTCTTGTCTGTTGTTCCCTCTCCATTTCTTCTTTTCATGACCTGATCAATCAATTTTTTTCCCCTCATAAAAGGTATGGCTGCCTGCTGTGCCTTTAATGCTGGCTTCTTAGGAAAAAAAGAAGCAACCTTGCAACCAATAGTAGATTCCTTGACAAGTATTCTTACCACATGGTCTCCAAGCCATGGGTTTTTTTTGTCTCTTTTCCACTTTGTTTTTGGCAAAATCTCTTTTTGTTAGCATTTTAGTCAACAGAACTATTAGCTACCTTGGTTACTCTTCTAAGCCTTGTCACGTCTGCATATCTCTCGTACTTAACAACAAAAAATCCTGGGATATTTTTTGCACGTGCTTTCTCCTGTGTACCTCTCTCCCCACAGGAGAATGTTTTATAGCAATTTATCCCTCTCAGAAAACAGAAGTAGTTGCCTCTGAGAAGCTACTAACAATGTTGCAAATAAGGAAGATTGGATATAGAACTACTCTTCATGAAATCATTGAGAATAAGCAGCAGGAAAAATGTTGGCAGTAACCTCAGGGTGTGAGTGGGTCACTTAATGGAAAAGTTAGAGATAACCTTGGATTTTGCCTTCTCTTGTATTGTGAGTGTGTATTTTTTGTGTTTTGGTGGGTTTGCATAAGGCTTGATGTGATCAGTTTGTGCCTGTGATTTTTGTGCTCTCAAGGCCATGCAAAAGGCTTTCTTCTATTTGTATGTATGCACACTATGTGAGAGCTTCAGCAGCAGGCATGGTCTGTGGATCTGAGGCTATATCACATCACTAGTGTAAATTATGGGTAATAGTGGTCTTAAGGTCTTAACTGTACAGTCAGGGTTAAGGCTTCATTGTATAATTCACTTGTACCCCCTTGTTTTCAATGTTCTTTTTATTTCCACTATCATCACATCTATAATATATTTATCAGTAAGATAAGAACCAAGCAAAAAAGTAAGAGACATTGTCAGGAGCTGATGGAGTGATAAGTTAGGATACTGGAAGAGTAGGTCTATAGAGAAGGCCAAATAAAAGGTGAAATACAAGTATGCACAGCAAAAAGGGAAAGATTGTATCTGAAAGTGACTCAGGAATCTTCATAAAGTGTCATTAACTCATGTAGCTTGTTGCCATAAGACATCAGTGACATTAAATGACATTATATGGCTTCAAGATTTCATAGTTACAAGAACTCTTCTTGCTTTAAGGTGGAAGACCACCACTAAGATGAATCTCCCATACAGCAAAGTTATGCTGTAACTGCCTTCCTCAGGGTTTCTTGCTTGTTTGATCACATTAATCAGCTTTGGCTGAGAATCAGTCCTGAACTTACTAGACTTCAGGTGCAATGTGCTTGGAAATTCCTGTCTTTCTTTTGGCCCACAAGTGTGCATCTCACTTTGGGTGCAGTGAAGATATCAAGCTGGAAGATGGCCAGAATTGCTGTGCTATGGAGTCTTATTGCTGGTGGCTTCCACGTCAAGGCAGAAAAGTGATTAACATGAGCCTCCTTTCATGGAATTTATGTACTGCCATTCACTCATCAGGTACTAGTTTTGCCAAAAAAGATGGTGGAGTAGTGGGAAAGGGATACATATGTAGAAAATTCTAATTCTGGTGACAGAGAACCACATCTTTCCTGTACATTATCTGTTAGTAGCACCTCTGTAAAGGCCTTTCCTGCTCAAACCCTGATGTGGCTGAAGTTCTCTGAACTGGGTTTTATTTTAGCCTGTTGTAATTTAGCTACTCTGCATGATTGTGCTGTCTACATTTTGAGCATTGTATTTAGAGAGCTCCACAGAAGCACAGAATGACATGGTCTGACCAACAGACCCCTGGCAAAGAGAACATGCAGCAAAGGAAAATTAGTTTTATTAATGGAAATGGGAATGAGTCTTGGTGACTGTGTAAGTCAGCAGTTTCTCTCAAAGCTGTCTTTAGAAGCAGCTCTGAAAGGGATACCACATACCCCTTCCACCCTGTGGGGTGGAACTTGTCAGAAGTTTCATACTTTCTCCTGACCCTCCAGGGAACGCAGGCTGATACCACAAAGTGCTTGAGCTGGCTGAGGGAAAGAGCAGAAGACATGCTCTCACCTGCAGAACATGACCATCACCACAAATCACCTTGTGAATCCTGCTGTTGAGCAGGGGCTCTGTTAGGCAGCCACAGGGAAGTTGTGGGGCTTCAAAGCAAAACACATGTTTTAGAGAGTTTACAAGTGTGTTCATGTAGTTCCAGGCCATTGGATGAAGCCCTAAGGTCTCTTAAATGATTTTTGAGGTGGAAAAATCCACTCTGCTAAAGATCTAAACACAGTACATCTCTTCAGTCTCTTTGGAAACTGTGAGTGGTGTGTGACAGAAGAGAAATGATGGACTTATTTCAAATAGTGCTGCTCCCTGGTCTGCCATGTGTATTTGGAGGGTCCTTTCTCTCAAAGTGGTGCACAGATCATACCAAAGGAGTCAAAGGAAATCAGTGTTTATATTGCAGGCTGTAGTCTAGCAGAGGATGAGCAGAAAGCAAAGCAGTCACCGTGAGCCCCCTGTTCCCTACCTAACTTGGAAAAGAAGTGGTGGGCAGCCAGGTGCAGTGAGGACATCAGTGCAACCACAGCCCCAGATCTTCAAATGTACCTTGGAGCCTAACTTCCTGTTTTTCTAAGCACGATCTTTCCCAAGCATGTTGGAGAGACCAATGCTGTGGTTCTTACTTGCCTCCAACATCAGCACTCTAGTTCTTCATTTTGAGCATTTCTTTTGTGTATGCGTGTGTGTGCATGTGAAAAGGAGGTTTAATCATATTTTCTGTTCTTTCTAAAGAATTTGAGAGCCTCAGGAAAAAGTGCAAGGCAGGAGCAGTGCTGTTACGGATAAGCTTCCAGATTGTACACAGCTAGAGGTGACAACTGGGATCACACCAAGGGCTAGGGTAAGAAATAATCAGGAAGAGACAGGGAAGTACCTAGGGTTTAATAGCTAAAGTAGGAAGAGATGCTGAGAGCACTGATCACTTATAGTAATAAACTCCCAGGAAGGATGCAAGAATCATTACAGATCTTGCAAGGTAGGTATAACAAACAAGATGTAATTATTAAGTAGGATGATTCACTGTTCAAAACTATTCTTAATCATGCTATGAACTGTGATGAAGATGAGCAGATGTAGAGTATTAATTGCTATGTGATGGTTAATTAATATATCCTCAGGTTGTGTTAGTCCTAATTAAAAAAAATATATTCACTTCAGCAAGATTAATTCCAGGATAAGATGCTACTGAGTATGAACAAAGACATTAAATTTCTGCTTTCCAAAAGCATGTTAGTTGGCCCAGGTGCTGGATGAATTTGATCATTTGGAAGCTGGAAGATATTCATCTTAGAGAGCTTGTCATAAAAGTGCTTTAATAGGTGACCTGGTTTTGTAGCCTGCTGATAGAGCTAAATGATGATGCTGAAGGGAACAAAAGTGTTTCTGTTGTATGTAATATGAGGGACTGGGGCCTTGAGATCAGCAATTCAAAATGAATGAACAACAGTTTATATATTACTTGTGCTCCAGAAACATCTTTCTTTCTACCTGTAAAGCTCTTCTTACAAAGTTTTTAGCAACACCTTTTTTTTTTCTATTGTGCTTAATATCGAGAACTTCAGTAAGAAAGTATCACTGTACAAAAGAGGCTCAGTAGCCTGCCTTGGCTCTGTTCTGTAGTGTGACACATGCAGTCATCCTTCTCTTTCCTGCCTGAGCAGCAGCACTGCTTGAAAACCTGTCCTGGCTAATGAGAACCTATTGCATTTCCTTACACAGGACTGAGAGCTATGACAAAACAAGGGCCATGGGAGACAAATTGTGTATGCAGATTTGGCCAGAGCAGGGAACTATAAAGGCTGGCTTTTAGAGTAACAGGAGCTTATTTCTCAAGTGTAGTTTGCAAGAAATGTAGTTTCATCTGTATCACTATGAGATTATTTGTGATGAAAAGCCCATGGCATAATAGCAGTGCAGGCTACACCCATGTGGCAGTATGAGAGGATATTTATTCCTGGAGCTCCGCTGCCTATAGCTCTTTTCCACTCCTCAAGCTCCTTAAAAGTCATTTTTTTCTCTCCCTGCCCAGAGCTCTTTCAAATCTGCTTCTGATCATACTTCTGATCATCCTAGTGTTGTATGAATTCTGACTTTTAAGTCCTTGAACTTTAGAAGAGTTATTGTCTGAAATATGGGCTTTACAGCTGAAATATGGTGTAGAAAGCTCAGAGTCAGATTGTTCAAAAGCAATCTGAGTCATGAGTTGGAAGTAGTGTCAGCTCTAGCTGGCTTGCCTAGAAGCTCTCAGATTTGTGCTGTCATCTTGGTACCTGTTTCAACAGTCTTCATCTGCATCACATAGAAGATGACAAATACACCATTTTTTTCCAGGTTTATAGTAGCTTTATTAAAATTCAAAACCTTCTCTTAGTAGAATTCATCACTTTTAAAAATATGAGACATTTACATATACATAGTTCTCTAGGGCAGGGAGTTTCTGTGAGTTTGTGAAATACAGATTCCAGACATGGTTTGATCTTGCTTATTCAGAGAAAACAAAAGGAAAAAGTAAAATAATTCTTTCAGGTTTGCCTCCCATGAGGGTGAAACTGAAGTAACATCACAGAAGTCAGTGGGTAGGGTAAGTCTTCCCTAGTACAAGGCTGAGTAAGATTGCATTCATAGACATACACTGTAGGTCTTCCCTGGGTAAGAGTATCCATACATCATTGTGAGCTGAGCTAGTAGTACAATACTATGCATAAAAATAGAAGGCCCAAGGATTTTCTTCTGATTATTGCACTGCTCAGGTGATAGCCTGAAGCATGAGATTAGTCTACTTAGATTGCCTACATTAGGTGTGAATAACCATTAAATTATATAGCACTTTCTCAAACCTAGAACTCAGTGTAAAATATTCTGACTGCCATCAGAATGGGACTGTACACTCCTCCAGCTCTGTGGCAGGTCATCTTGTCTACAGTGTGTGAAAGAAAGTATCTGCCACACACCCTTAAATGCCATACTGGTCTGGACAGCAAGGATGAGAAGATACATATATTCAGTTGTGAATAAATATTAGCAAACATTTCAGAAAATGTGTAACACTGTAGACAGTGTAACAGAGTCCAGCTACAAAATGAAGAAGTGAGCAGACATTCAACCAGTGATGAACAGATTCTGGTAAGTTCTTGTTTGTTCAGGGATTTTATTGCCAATCAATAAATAGGAGTTGAAGCAGATACTAAGACTTCCTTCTCTGTTATGTGCAGCATTGATAATGACTCCATTTAGTCAGCCTTAGATGCTTGCCTAGGACAGAATTATTTGCCTCTAGTGGTACGTTTTTGGTCTATTTTCTTTATAGCAGCTTGCACCCATTTCTGACCAGGCCTTCCGCAGATCCTGACACCTTTTGTGTCAATAAACCTGTAGGAAGAAAGAAAGCAAAGCAAGCAGCCATCAAAATCCAGTCTCCAAACTCAGGTTTAATGGTCTTGGTCTTTATGCTGAGCATGGGGAACAACGTGATAAAACCATTTCACAGGCCAGAGTTTATAGTTATTAGTTGGAATAGAAGCAGTCTGCAACATTAGTTCCTTATCTATGGCACAGGTATGTATGTAACATACATGGTCATGTGCATATGTGAAATCATGATGCACATTTACCTCCCAGGAGTAGACACCAGATTTGATAAACATGAATGCTCGTGAGATCAAAAGACCAAACACATCTCTTAGCAGGAGTCAGAGTTACCCCAAACTCTTCCAAATGATCTTTCCACTTGGTTCCATTCAGTGTATTGTGCTTCTGACTGCTCCTCCCTGACCCCTCACTGAAATTTTTCCTTACTTACTGGGCAGAGGAAATCTGGCTGTTCAGTGAGATTTCTGCCAGCTTCTGTGAGCAGCATACATCTCCCAGCACTCTGAGATCCACCCTTCTCCCCTCACTCCCTCAGCTGCCAGGTGAATGTTTCATGGAAGAACTGGAAGAGTGGCCTGAGCTAGCCAGATTTAGTAAGCTAGACCATAAGTGATGTCCTTTCCCTTTTTGATCATAGCGTGTTTGCATAGAAGAGTCTGAAGGTGAGTTGTGGGTACTTACACGATAGCCTGTACTGAGCCTTCCTGCCTTGCATACCTGACAAGGTTTTGGATGTTTGGTTGCTGTTTAGACAGCCCTACACAACTCCATCTGCGCATGGACCGACTTCCAACACTCCCTAGAAGGGGAAAAAATAGATAAGTGATAAAAGCAGTCAGTACTATATTCATATGTAGCTATAATTACTTGATAAATTATGAATTCCAGCAGATTTTCAGTTGTGGCTAAAACAGGAGTGTCATGATGTCCAAACACAGTACCAGTTATACAAGAGAGAGTAAGGTATTTTTTGTGATTCATCCTAACATCTCTAAAGTGTTATTGTTATTTTAGTTAAGATACTAATCTTCACTTGTTCTCCTAAACAGTTGTATAATCATTCTGCCCTATGGCAGTCACTGCTTCCATAGCAGAAAAGGTATTTAACATCATTCATAATTAGGTCTGTATCATCTGCAAATAGTGTCCATATGGGGTAGCTCTTAGAGCCAGCACCTTTTACTGGGTGCTTTTCCAAACACCATCTGAATATGGATCAGTAATTTCCCCTACTTTTAAAGTGAAGGAAAGCAAGGCTGCTTGTCTCACACTGGACATCCAAAACTAGCATTAAAAAGAAAAACTGTTGAAAGGGAGGTATATCTGCCAGAAGACTAAGTATACTCTTGTTGTAAGGCTGGATTCATAGGCAATGCAGTGCTGTTTAATCCTCTTTCCTCCAGTATTTTCATGTGTTTCAGGGAAATGCGCTGATGATTAATAAAGAGCACCACGATGTCAGTGTAAAATTCTCTGGGCAATTGTTGCCTTGTATGATGATAACTAAAAATGGCAGTTCATTGAAAGGAGTTGGAGTGTATGTATATGTTACTAGAAGCCTCTGCCTCTCTTTTTGGTTTTTATTCCCATCTACCAAAGACAAGTTTCAAAAGACATGAGAGGGACAAAGAGAATACTGCTGTATTCTGAAGTTTCTTTTTAAAGAATTTATAGATAAAGTGGCTTGCTAAATATAAAACCTGCTTTGCATAATCTCATTATCTGTGAGCTTTTCTTTGTTTGAAATAATTGGAATAGCTGAGACAAACACACATCAGCCCTTGGAGAAGCTGTAGCATAGCCAGTGCACAGATGCTGGCAGAGTTGCTAATTCTGGAGATTTTGTTTGCTTGAGGGAATATTTCTTCTGATCTTGCTTTAGTCATGAGTAACACGATGTATTTTTTGATGATTCATTACAAATATGTATCTTACTGCCTCACCCAGACTGGTTTTGAAAATGTGGCAACAAAGAGCTCAAAGATAGGCAAGCAATCCTTAATAGTCCTGGAAAGAGTCTCTCTCTACTGCTAACCTATCTCCAAGGAATGTATGCAGAGGATACCAGCAGAGCTTCCTTAAGCCTGGGAACAAAACCAAACTGCTCTGCATCTGTAACTACCCATTTTTCTTCTTTGCTTTATTTTCCTCTTTTGCTTGGTTGATTTTGTATTAGTTTGGGGATTTTATCACTCTTCTTTCTAATAATTTCTCTATTCCTTCAGTCTCGGTGATATTTATGGCAAATTATCCAACCTGAAGAATGACATTTTGAACTGTCAGGCTGTGATAGGAATTTGCATGTTGACAAGATGAACAGCAACAGTGTTAATCAGCGTACCAGAATGTAGTCTGATCAAGCTTTAGGGACACTAGGTCAACCCAGTCAGTGTGTAGCTACCTAATCTTGTGAATGCTTAGCAGGTCTCAGTTTGGTTTTGGTGTGGTTTTAAGATGCCTTTTCTGTGTGTTTCTCTTTGCACATTTTTGTGGGTTTACATATGGCTTGCATAGGAGTATTTTCTGTGATTGTTAGGTGCTTGTTTTTGTGGATCTGATTGTATGTGCTTATGTGTGTATGTTCATGTTTTTGCATGATGCATGTAACCAAATCAGAAGTCACAGACCTAAACATCACTGTAGACAAACTTATTTAAAGCATGGCTAATGAACATGGCTCATCTTGGCACTCAAAAGTGGTCTCAAACAAATTATGTTCAATTGTATGAAATCAGGAAGGAGAGAGACGACATTGTTTAGATCCATTGCTCTCTTTTGCAGGTTTTTTCAGAGTTTGCTGGTTTTGATCATTGTTTGCCTGTCTGTACCACAATACTTGGCTAGAAACAAGCAAATAGGCAGTACATGATACAGAACTGTAAGAGCTTTTTAAAATAGAGACATTAGAGGAATTAAGACTGTATCGTTAGAGAAAGACCAATAAGTAATAATACAATAAAATAAATATATAAGTAGTATATCTGCAAAAAGAAAAAAATACATTTTATTCAAGAAGTATTTTTCATGAAATCCTGTTAACCTACAGAACTTAGTGCTCTATGGCATCACTTAGATTAAAAGATACTGTATCTTCAGGATTTCATGATTTTAGGAGACAGAATAATGCACAGAAACTCTCCAACCGTTCTAAGGCACAGAAACTTCTCTTGTATTAAGGCAAAAGCTAACTTCTAATTGACAGGACATCAGATGAAATATCTCATAAAGCTGCCATTCTTGTGGTTCTGATCTGGATTTCTTACAAGTTTTATCTTATGGAGCAGCTCTGGCAGAGAATGAATCCTGCTAATCAGACCACTGGTGCAATGTGGAGTGATTAATGCCTTCCTCTTGGATTTAGACTTACCTTTCACCATGTGTGCAGTGAAGACACCAAGCCAGAGAATGACCAGGATAGCTGCAGCATGGGGTTTCATTGCTGGTGGCTGCTTTATCAAGGCAGAGAAGGAAGTGGCTATTGTAGCTGTCTTTCACAGAGTTTATATGTTGTCATTTGGTGGTCACTCTTGTGTTCACTTTTGGGGTGTCATGGGGGGGCTGACTATAAGTGGAAAAAATTGAGTGGCAGTACTTTTTCTGGTGTTGGAGAACCACCTCCTTTTCCTCACCCATACTAGCCCCCCTTTGAAGGCTTTTCCTGCTCAAACCCTTCTGTGGTTGCACTTGCTTCTGTGTTGTGAGTAAGGTTTATTTCAAGCTGCAAAAAGTGAGAGCTCTTGTTCTGCAGCGGAAACCTTTAACAAACGTTCCTGTCCTTTCACACCTCGATTCAGACAGCAGTAGCTAGGCTGCACCACAGAGGCACAGTGTAACATTCCAAGTTACCTCTTTGACCAATGGACCACTTAAAATGGAACTGTGAAGGTAAAGGTTGATGGAAACAGGAATGCCTTGGCTGTTTCCACAGTGGTTGTAGATAGTTGGTCACTTTAACAAGTAGCTTTGAAGGGCTATCATTCCGATTTCCTGTGTATGGTGGAACCTGTCAAAACTCTTCTGCTGTCTATGTTATTTGATATGGCCAAAGCTGCTATCACTATGTACTGGGGAAAGGAAGAGTGAACATAGTTTTACAGATAAAGCTAGGTCTTCTGCCAGTCAGGCATAACTAAAATACAATGGTTTTAAAGAGGAATAAGAATTTATATAGTTTATAAATGATTTTGTTTGTTTGTTGTGGTGTTGTCTTTCTAGAATAAAGAATGGAGCCCAAGAAAGTAACCAGGCTTAGAAGTACAATTTATAGAAAAGAAGAAAAAAACCCATTGCACTTGCATGTGAACATGCTGATAACTACTCTGTCAACTTGTTTCAATTGTACCTCTATCAAAAGTGTCCTGCTTTGCAATCTGTGCTAGTCGTATTACCCAGTTCTGGGTGTCCTTTCTATGTTGTGTTTTGAGTTCCTTGACAGAAATGCTACATGCCAGTGGTCTTGTCCCTGAAAATATTTTTCAAGCAAGCTGTGGATCTCCAGGCCACACAGGAAGCAGCACCTGAACTGCCATCATCATCTATAGCCACTGAGCAGAAATCTTCTCCCCTGCTTTACTCTCTGGAGCACTTCTCTGCCTGGTAGGAAAAGCCATGTGCTTTGCTAGACACACAGAGCTGTAGCTACTACTGAAATAATTGTTGTATATACCCTGTTTTTTGTCAGCAACCCTGTTGAAGGAAAAGAAAAATGAAGTGAGCAGAGTGTTGGGTCTAACATCAGAGTTCACTTACCAGAGTAAGGAGTCTAAAGTATTGCACCTTTGCATACTATATGTATTTAGCTTTCAAAAAAGGGAGGCCAAGGTCTTCACAAATATGGAAATTCTTATGCAGACCTAGAAATGAGCATCTGGAGTGAATACTCCCTTCTGAAGACTATATCAGGGCATTCAGTGACTTTAAGAGAGCACCTAAGAACCTTAGATTAGACACACTTGTATCTCAGACAACAGTTTTTAGGGTAGGAGATGTTGCCTTCAGGAGAAACATGTCTGTCCTATTATCTACAAGATCAGTATATTGATGTATTTTAAACTGGGCATAATAAGTGAGCCAAGGTAGGTGGGATGAATCTGACCCTATTTTGGTTTTGCATTGTTTCTTAGCAATTGGAGTACTGATTTAAGAATTACCAGCAAGTAACATCCAGCTCTGATATTTACATGACTTTCCTTCCCCTCTTCTTCCTTTGCTTTTAGTCACTTTTGCTCTGTAGATTTCATAGGTACCTGAAATAGCAGTTCATGTTCAGACTTTTCAATTAATTTTGTAATGGAGTAGAAACAAACACATGCTTGGTGTTCACGTCTCAGCTGAGAGACTATGGCTTTAAACCTAATTTGATCACTTCAGTCACATTTTTAATGACTACTGTTTTCTGCTAGTTTTGGCAGAAGTTCTCCTTTAGAAACATCACCTTATTAACAATACTTTCTCTTAATCATAATAGAGTTTTTGCTTGTAGACCATCTGTTTCCACTACCATACTGCCAGCTCTTCCCTGCCAGCTTTTCCCTGGTCCTGCTAACAGTATCACAGTATATTACATGCTCCTCTCTTGATGTATCATGTGCTCTTAAATAAGTTAGTGGTATCCAAATCTTTCCTTCAGTCATCCAACTTGATACATTCAGATATGTAAAATTAGAGTAAGGATGATTTGGTTTGAAGGGGACCTTGAAACAAATATACAAGGGCTACTCTACACTCTGTAGTGAACTCTACAGTCAGCTGTATGCAGACATACTCCCATTTTGCATATGTTTTAAGCTGACTCCACATAAATGTGGCATTCTCCATATAGCAGAAATCTTTAATCTTTCCTTCATTTAGTGTTGTTTTGTTTTGATTTTTTTTTAAGTGAGAAGTTATACAGTCACTCAAGAGTTTGCAAAAGGAAGACTCTGATCCTCATCTTCACAGTCTTGTTCTTGTGTGTTTTGGTTCTTTGTGAGATGCATACCAGGGAGCTAATTAACCATTGTGCAATGGTATGGCTGCAGAAAATCAGAGGTGACTATAGCTCAGTTCTGTGCAGGTATCTAAATATTGTACATGCTGAAACAGGAGCCAAATACCTTTGGGAATTTCTGGAATATTCTCAGTCCATCCTATTGCTTTTTTCTTTGTTTTATTTTGTTTGTTATTTCTTTCTCTCTCTTAAACAACTCTCACATAAAACAGAGAATGCCGATTTTTTTTTTTTAGAACTTCTTCCTATGCATGACATATCTGCAGGATCAAGCATGTGGGAACCAAGTCTTATTCTGCTAATCTTCAGGAAAAGAAATAAGCATATTGTATGAGAAATATAGTTCTTGATGAACCATGGGCAGTCAGTGTCTGTAGACAGTGGAGCAAATAAAGCAGTGAGTTGTAGGCAGCAGAGCAATAAGCAGAAATGTCTGGATTATTCAGCTTCCAGTCCTTTATCTGCTAACTTCTCTTGCTTGTGCCCAAGAGTTATTCTAACTCTTCAGCATGTGTTTTCATGTGCCAAAGAAAACCATGCACAATCCCCACATGCCTGTGGCTGTCTAGTTCACTTGTGCTGACAGAGCTGCTGAATCGAATACCAGCAGATATCCTATTCTGCTGGCTTTTCCTCACAGTGGAGGCACTGTGTTGAGTCTTTCTCCTCTTCAGGCATTAAGTTTTGGAAAATCGGTAGGGATTTCTGCATTTTGTTTGCCATTACAATTGGTAGAATTGAAAAGGAAAAAAAGGGGGAATACAGATGAATAATGCAAAATTCCTTTTTTGAAAATGTCACCTTCTTGAACTTTCCAGAAGGAAATCCTTGGGATTTAGTTCTTCTATCTTTTCTCCACATATCTGGTTCTTAAGAAATGCATCTGGTTAAAACAATAATTATACCTCTAAGCATTTTTAATAACGAAGCCTTCATGAGATTCTACAACAGAGATTAACAAATTGGACAAATTTTAATTTGCTGTTATGATGTTAACTCCTATGGCTTCCAGGAAAAAAATAATGCAGAGGAAGGCAGGAAGAGATAATTCCAGAATCTTTGCAAGAGAAATCCATGGATTTTTTTTTTTTAAATAAGTATACCTTTTAATTAATTCAAAGAGAGTTATAATAGCCTCTGGAATAGGTACTTTTGTAATTTATCTCTCAGACAAAGAACAGTCACACTTTCTAACCATACCACTGGTGAGGTACGTTGCCTTGCTTCACAGTGGTTACTATAGTATGACAGTTTTGGGCCACATCCTGTTCTACCAAGTGTTACAGAATTTCACAAAACTGATCATAGCACTTGCTCCTCATCTGCCCTATGAAATGAGACTTGGTGCTCATGCAGCTGTACCCTTAAACAGATACAAACTGAGAAGTATTTTCCTTTCAGCTGGCTTTTATATTTCCTCAGCTATTTGCTCAATGAGCCCATAACAGCAGGAGAGTTAACTGTGCAAACAAAGGCTTAAAGGAGAGGGGCAAGGAAAAAAGAGCTCAGCTCACAGGGGCTTGCAGAAAACACCCACTCTTGAAAATGTTCCACTAAACTTTCTAAAAGAGAGTCCTTGGGTTTTATTTGTTCTCTGGGGTTTTCCCCCTCATAATGACTGAGTATGAAAGCATGTTAGACAAATGCATCAGTCTATATTATTCACCTGAGCTCACTGCAGTGAGTGATGCAATGTGGGAGGCAAGAGGGATGGGAAAATTCTCCCCCCTACCCCAAGTTAGCATTCATTTTATTCTTCGCAGTTTCAGAGCTCAGACTGTGATTGTTAAATGCTGTTTCACTTTTCCTTTGCAAACTACTTTTACCTCTCACTAAAGGCTGCAGAAAGCCCCCACTGTGTCTAAGACAGCAATAAATTAAGAGCTCCCTCCCATGGTCACTATATTTCTTGCACTTAATTCAGGGGACTTCAGCATGGTCATGGGCCACTGTATGCCTCCCCCATGGTTCAGCATGGCCTTGTGTAGAGCTTTAGCTTATTTACTGACATAGGACACTAGTTTCTTCCATCCTCTATGTTACCTTCTTTGAGGTAAATAATTATCTTCTCAATTTTCTACACAGGGTGAAAAGGAGGCTACTGCTATTGCATTATCAAAGGCATACATGGGAATATGTGACCTAAACCCTGTTTCATTGGGCAGTTAGTACTTCAGAGCTAAGTAGGTATTGATGCAGCCCCAGCTTAAATGGGAACAGAGTCATCTGATTGTTGCTAGTTAAAAAATTTGGGGAACTACCTTGCTTCAGCTCTCCCCTCTGTTAGTCCACCTGTGAGTTATTTTGCCTCCTCTCACCATATGCAACCAGCATGTTCATTATACATAATAACACTGCATTTGTGTACCACTTCTCTGCTGAGATTCTTAAAAGGTTGAGAGAGTACTGGGAAGTATAATTAGCTTTCCTGTCAAAAAGAGAACATAGGCCTGGCAAAATAATTAGTACTGTGGCAGTGCACTGGTCCTCAAATTGGCTGTGGACAGGGCATTGTAGCTCTTGGGCACCACTTGTCTTTGCTTGATTCCTGTGCTCTGTCAGGGTATAGAGCTCTTTTATTCAGTTAGATGTAAAATAAACTGTATGGCCTAGATCTTGAAAGCATTAGGAAATAGCTGCTGTGAAATAAGTAGCTGGACTCTTGCTATAACTTAGCAAATTGCCACTGAAAAACGCTACTGCTATAGTTAGTAATGTTTAGGTAAGATTTGTATGTATGTTTATTGTTTGGCAGTGAAGCCCACACAAGTGTAGATCTGGTGCTCCTTGTAGAACTTCAGGAGTACTGGAGCTGGGAAGTTTGCTTCAGAAGTTGGCTTATAATGCAGGTAGCTTGTGCAGGGAGTATGGGCCATGTTGCAGTGGCACTGTGTCTTCCTCCTACAAGGACTCATCACCTTAGTGTATGACAAGTGAGAACAAAGAAAAGGGAGGGAACACAGAGCTTTCAGGAAAGTGGATGGAGGAGGTAGCTGTACTCTAGTCCAGGTAAGTCATAGTCTTTAATGGCTCATCTACTCTTTTATTACCTAGTCTCTGGTGATTTAAGCTTTACCTTAGGGAAAGAAAAGGTGGAAAGGTGTGCCATGAACCCAGGGGCTTAAACTCGGGAGTATTAGGTAGCCTGAGGAACCAGGGAAAAAGAGTTTGCAAAGAGAGAAAACCAGCAAGCAAGTTTTAAGCCTCCTCTCCCTGGAAGGATAGAGGAGAAGGGAATTTCAAGGTTTTAGAGGCTTGGTTGCCTTGGGGAAATGCAGCTTAATCAAATGGATTTCAAGGGCAACCTGAGCTGTCTTATTTTGCTGTGAGGAAAGAAACTGAATGTTGTTGACTGTATTGTGAACACCTGTTGTACTTCCCAGTCATGGACTGGAGAGACTGATCTTGAACTTGCCCTGGTCTGCCAGTACCTTGCTGCCAGGTTAGAAGGAGATGCCTTTTCCCAACAGTTATTCTCTACAGCAGCCTTTGCCATGCAGGAGGTCAAGCTGGGTGGTCTGTTGGCCCTTTCTGGCCTGAAAAACCTCTGAAAACAATTTCCCCTCTGCAGAGCTTGCCTTGCAGCAATTCAGTTTCAGCTGATTTGGGGCATGACCGTGCTTAGGCATCTTCACAGTAGGGGGATTGGAGAATCAAGTTCAAACAGGTGAGAATCAGGTTTTGTGCCTTCATGATCCTGATGGCTGTTGTGCCTTGGAGGCTCCCTGCACTCTGCTTACTCTGTGTGAGTAGCTCTAGCTGGAGCCCAGTGAGACAGGAAGCTCGTGAGGCAGAAGAGGTGGTTAAAAATCAGCAGGGTGTACCAGCCAGAGATGACATAGTATGGTCTCAGAAAAAAAAAAAAAAAAAAAAGAAATTGCTGTCAGGACTGTTTTTTCAAGACCTTAATTTTAAGTAATAATGCCTGAATATGAAGATCCCCTTTTTTAGCATCTGACTTTTGAGGAACACCTAGTTTTGAGTTTTATTTTCTGGGTGTGTGTTAGGTCTGTTTACAGGCACTGTTTTGCATTATAGAGAGAGAGAGAGTGTTCTCCTTTGTTTCTTGCAACAGCAGAGTAGAATAGCAGGACTTTCCATAAGCTTGGGCTTGATAAACTACCAATACCTACTGCAGTACTCTTCATCGCTGCTTGAACTTGGGCTGGACTGTACACTACCACCAATGTTAGCTTTGCCTGCCTAGGCAGCCATTGTGCAGCTCAACTTTGCTGCCTTTTGCCAGTGTCTGAACTCCCCAGCATAGACAAGGTCTAAGTAATACACTGCAAAGCAGCAGGATGCATCTGCACATCCAAGTCTGCAGTGCTAGGAACTCTGAGTGGCAGAAGACAGTTCTCTGGGCTGCTTCTAAGGGTTGTGCAAAATGGGACTAAGCGTAACCTGACAGTGGATTTTATTGTATGGAGTCTGTTTCCCAAAGGCAAGTCTTTTAGGGGTGAGCATGTTGAAAGGGTTACAAATCACTGCAGTTGAACAATTCTAATTTCCAGGCCAGAGCATGGGCACCTAACTTGATTTGGGCAGAATAATAAAAATGATAGTTATTTTCCTTGATCAGCTACATCATGGTCTTATTTCTGAATGAACTGGAAGACCTATTCTGTCTTTCTCTATACTTCTAAAGGCCTCTTCACCACGGACTTGACTTGCTCCAGAAGAATTTTTTTCTCATTCCTTTTGATATGACAATACAAGATCAGACCTGCTTGGTGCAGTGTGAACAAGTGAACACATGAATAGCACTTACACAAAGTGCTCAAAGGGTTGCTTGTGTTTTGTCACATCTCCTATGTGATATGTGCTATTGTTGCTGTTTTACCTGACCACTAAAGGACTTAGAAAGAAAAAAAGATGTACAACTGAAGCAGAGTATGGCAGAAAAATGTGATTCTCCATAACTTAAACTGTCTTTGCTGTAATTGTTGAACAGTGACCCCACACCATCTGGGTTAAGTGATTGCGTTCAAGCCAATAACAACCTGTCTATCCAAACTTATCTGTTCTAGATGACCTCTAAAGGCCCCTTCCAACCCAAAGCATTCCATGACTCTGTGAAAGTTAGAAAATGTAACTGTCCTTGTTGTACTGGGAATTCTGGCAATGCTTATAGTCAGGTGACAAGTCCCTTGGGCACTGCTCTAAAAGAATGCTGGTTTTATAGTTTCCCTGTTTCTTCAGTTGGGCATAGGGTTCCACATAATAAAAAAAAAAAAGTTGAGGTGAGTATTAGCCTGGCATGTGAAACTAAACCTATACCTTTTCTTGTGCTGCTTGTGCCCCTAACTGACTTTGAAACAACATGCTGAGCATAGATCTCATCCATAAAAAGAACTAGGTAGCTTGAAACGTATAAAGGCACCTAAGGAGCAGAAGCGTGCTCTCACGGCAAAAGCTGGGCAGGCTTCACGGTTTTTCCTTTTATCTTAGAGTCCGAGCTCAGTCTTCTCTGGAACCTTTGCCAAGTAAGTGTGTGTTCATACACACTGCTAGTTTAGCAGCATGCCTTGGTGCTGGCTTATTTTGCCCGTGCTCGTACTGTTGCAGAATGGCAATTCCAGGAGGCACAGAGTTCTTACTTTGGTTTTCCTACTTTCTTTAAAAGCCTGGACTCCAGCGAGGCTTGGATCAAGGTGAGCTTTCCTTTCTGCCCCTGCCTGCATAGCTGTTTTCCACACAATTCTCAAACAGGGTGTGAAGTTCCTCTCCAGGTCTGCCAGGTTGTAGGCTAACCCAGTAGATCACATCAGAGTCCCAAATGCTGTCAAAACCGTGCTCCTACCTCACCTGAAACTGACTGTTTCTGTTTTCCATAATAATAAATGGAGTGGTAGTTGGTGAGTGCAGTCTTGGGGCCATTTTTACCAGAGGGTGCAAACCTTGCCAGTGAATTTTGGGATCCTGTTCTGAGAATATGAAAGGCTGTCAGCTTATATAAAGTCTTATGCAAGAAATTATTCTAGGGAGAATTCAAAACTGATTTTTTCCTCCCACCTGTGGCTATCCATTACATTTTGCCTACGTGTTCTTTCCATGCCTTTTTTATTCTTCAGTGAACTTAATACCTAAGCTACTGAGCACATTAGCAATGCTTGATCGCAGCCCCTAGCCCCTGTGCTTCAGTGCCATAGCTCTGGTATTACTCAGCTGCTCTGTGACCAGGAAGCAACAGCTCATTAATATCTTTTACTGACCAGTGATTGCTAGGTGTTGCTTTGTGGAATGGGAGAAGGAAAAGGTTCTTTTATGGTATTTGGCTTATCTCCTGGATATTTATAGGTCTACTCTGCCTATAAATAAACTTGTAATGGGAATTGTCTCAGCACAAGTTACTGATGGACTTAGTTTTGTGCCAGCATGGTCTCTACTCTGAGCTGTTGCAGGCTTGATTGAATGAATGTGGCCTGGGGGCCTGCTGCATGGCTGATAGGAGATGCTGCATGCTTTGGGCGCATTAGGAGTGGGTGGCTTGGGGAGGAGTGGTGCTTCTACCCCATGAAGCAGGGGACCCCCATGAGAACACACTGTCAGGGCCTTGGGTGCACTAGGGAGCCACCTCATAGTAGATACAGAGATACCCATTACACTGAGATTTGAACCTGCTTTCACTTAAATCAGCCACAGCTTGATACCACTATGAACTAGTATAACCTGTGCCAATGAGTTCTCACCCGTCTCATATGCCATACATTAGACTGAAGTGATCATGTACAGTGGTGGATATGTCTGTTTTTCTTGGTCAGTTTTCATTTCTGTGATGAAACTGAATAGTCTACTGTAGCAGTAAAGCATAAATAGCTAGAGAACAGCTCTTGTGTACAGGGATAGTACGTAATCTAATTTAGGCATATTTACTTCAGATATATGCAGGATGGATTTCACTGAATAATGGCTTTGTTTCAATGATTCATCTGTTTAGAAGTACCTTCCTCCTGGGATGATTAATGACAGGACACTGTGCTGCTTCATCCTATGCTTTACTCAAAAAGAAATGCTGATGCCTCTGTGCTAATTGTGCACATAATATTGCAGTACTGCTGGGGAAAGGCAGCTGCCTCTGGGTGCACTCAAGTCCCTACAAAAGTCTTTCTGTTTGTGTTTTGGAGATCTCCTGTGTGGCCGTTTGCTAGAGGTCTGCATAATGGGTATCTAAGCAAAGGTGCAAATAGGTAGAGAATACAAGTGTGAGGAACAAAAAAATCACACATGCAAGCATTTCTTCTGGAAAACTAAACCTAAGAATTGAGCTTATCTGGTGTAGAAATGGAAGATTGCAGTATGACTTGCATAATGTATACAGCAGAGGCTGAGACAATTCAACTCAATTTCAGTTTCAGATCTCAGAGCTGAAAATGATCTATATATAAGGCATTGCTGACCCACAGTTATTTGATAAATATATATTAATGATAATAATTATGTTCAGAAGCCTTTTCCACAAATGATTCTCAAATTAGAATGAACTAAACTTCATCGCATTAAATAATGCAATGCCATTCACTCAATAGGGTCTACAAGGGACTGATTTTTAAGTCACTTCAATCCTAAATCAATGAGCTTAACATTGTCTTTTAATTCAATGTCTCTGATTATGGTTTTTGTACTTGTATTTTCCCAAATCAAGAGTTGTGGCAATAACTATAACACATTTTTGTTTGTTGGCTTGTTGTAATAAAAATATTTACACAATGTTTTGGGGTTTTTTCATTTTATTTTTTTTAACTAATAAGGGTGTTAAGTAGCTATGTATACTTAAGCAACTGTGTAAAATAGTTTTTGCATTCTAATATTCCCATTGTAGTAGATTTAGGAAAATGTGAATGAAACATTTCTTATTTATGACATAATTAACTTTCTATTTATCATTTGTATCAAGTTAATTGTGGAAGGAGGCTGGAACACAGATTCATGCTTTGAAAACCAACATTCTAAGTAGTTTCTAATATGACTTAATAGGTTTTCTACAGCAAACAAGTTTTGAAATCTTCAGTAAAAGTTACTCTCTACAGAATTCTGGATAAGAGCAGTGAATATGCCAATATAGAAACTCTGTAGGTGCTGACATTTGAGTGAACAGAAACTTTCTTAATTCAGGAAATCACTTGTTGTACTTTATTTATAAAGTGGGATGTGGTAATGTTGTTAAAGGTATTTCACTGCATTCTGTCTATAAAAAAACCCAACTTATTTACTTAGAAAGGCTCACTGATTCAATAAATGACAGTTTTCAATTGCTACATTTATAGTATTAAAATTATTAACATTTGTTTTCATTTCATTTGAGATATGAAATTGGTTATTTTAAAAGTATAATAATATAATTAGAAAGATATGGCTAAAATGAAAGCCTCTGTTTTAATACTTTGAATAATTTCTTTTTCTTTACCTTGTTTACTTAAAACCAATGGAAGTTTCAAAAAAGATAAAGCTACCTCATTAAATATAAAGATTGCTGAAATAAAAGAAAATAACAAGTAGTCATCAGTGATTACAGTAAATTGCTGTGCGTGGTTTGGAGTAAGAGCTCAGTTTTCTTATAGCAATAGAAATGTCATTTTCCCTCATGTTGAAACTAATTCAAGAGCTTTATTTATTGCCTGCCTGTATTTTAAATTACCAGAATGTATTTAAACTCTGTGCAGGAGATGAGTGTTTAACTGGTGTTGGATTTGTGTCTGTTCTGTATGAGAACTTCACATGGCAGTAGGTTGTCTCCCTCCTCACACAGCACAGAACATGGGACAAGAGCAATGGGATTTGTATTGCTGATGGCAAACTCTCCTCTGCTTACTTTCTTGCAAGCAGTAGTCCTGTGTAGTTTGAAGCTATGCTTTGTGCATGTCAACTCAGATACGTAAACATTGGAAAAGCTGGAGAACCATTATTCAGAATTCAGATTTTTTAAAAAAATGTAGTTAATAAATTAATCTGTATTCTGCTCCAGATTTGGCACTGGGAAGTTGAATTGGCAGGCAGAAGTCTTGGGATATTGCTTTGTTTGCTTCATTTTATTCTTTCCCCTGCTGTTTCTAGTGTCATTCTTCACAGCTCTGATCAAAGAAAGCTTTGAAACTTTTCTTCTTCTGCTCTTAGGAAACTATAAATTTATACCAACATTTTCCATAAATGTGGAGCCCAACTCCCTCCTGTTTAAAGAAAGTCAGCCCTTCTCAGTGTGAAACATATACCTCTTCAATAAGGAATCCAGATCAGAGAATAGCATTTGTGCTTTCTTTGCTTTCTTCTTTCCTTCTCCAAATTACAGACAATTGGCCTCTGTCTCTACTGTTTTCTTTTACTATTGATGCTTAAGTTTGGAGTAATATGACAAGCCTGACAAAACCACAGAAAGTTTCTACAGGATAAATACAAAATTTGAATATATTTGTGGAGTATTCGTTGTTCAACTTTTGCTTTTATTTTTCTAATCCTGAACTACTATTTTAGTAGAATTATCATTGCATAACGTACTCTGATCATTGATATGCTATATGAATTCACTATTTTATCTTAATCTTTGGCTCAGCAAGATGATTGGGTCAGAGTGCTGTCACATTAAGTAAATTACTTTTAAAGTAGAAGATTGAATACCAGGAAATATTCAAGCTAGGTCATTTATTATGGTCCTTCTTTTCCATGTGGTTCCTAATGTTGTGAAGAATTTGTATCTGAAGATTGTTCACACTTTTTTGTTAGCAATTAATCAGCTCACGGACAAGGAGTTACAAGGTATTTTTAGAAGTCCTTCTAAATGTTAGATTTGTTGGCTGCTATCTGGGGTAGAGGCAACTCCTGATTTCAAAGAATATGGCACTGGCTGCATAAACTCAAAGATCTATTGCATCTTTTCTTATATACTACTTAGATCAATGTAGGTGATCCTTTAATTGTACTGCACATCTTACATCTGTCTGTGGTTTCATCAATTATTCAGAAATATTAGTCTTCTGTAAGTGTAACAATAACTTCAGTTCAGAGCTGTAGGAAGATTTTTTTGAATCTCCAGTCTTGCACCAAGTATTGTTGTGACAGATAATAAATATGGAACAGAAAAGCCCTCTGTGAAGGACAAGCCTGCAACCGAAGTAAATAAGCTGAAAGTTATATACCAAACAGGCACCCAAAGCCATGTTTGAAGAGCTAGCCCTGAAGCTGTCGCTATGCCAAATGATTTAATAACATTGTAGGTCTACCCAACCACATAAACATTTACCTGTATATGTTACAGATATTATATATTTCATATTAGATTTTTAGATAAGGAAGATAAGTCATCTGTGTGTCTGTTTAGATATACAATATTGAGAGCTCATTGTAATTGCACTGCCTAGATTGTTTAGAGGCTGGGAGGCCTCCTAGCCCATTTGTCCTTCATTCTGCCTGTCAGATACATAGGCAGGTGAGGAGATGTTTTCAGGGAATTTCTATTACAGAAACTTCTGTGGTTAATGTTGACCTGAGCAAGAGTTCATCTGACATCCCTTGTGTTTCCTTCTTTATGCCTTTACTGTTCACACATGCAGAGAAGAAAATAGGGAAATGGGAAATAAACTCTGAATCTAGTAATATAGAATTGAAACTGAGAGGAACTCAAAGACCTTCTTGGAGAAGGCAAAGTTCAGCTAAACAATCTGTTTTGCACAACAAAAGAATCGATGGTTCTCAGTTACTTTCATAATATTCTCTCCCAGCTAACATTGATTTAAAGATTAAATTAGTACATTCATCTACGTGACAGCAAAAAGGGAGTGCATAGTCATGTTGATAAGGATGGGAAATGTTACACTAAAAAGGGGAATTGTCATTTACCAAGGAATAAATCCAATAAGATGAATAAATACCAAGATAATGATTAATAATCAAATGTCTAAAAAGGCATAGTAGTATAAAGTGCAAGGGAAATGTTATCTATTTTTACAGCTGAAATGCCAATAGATACAACTCACTGAAAGGCTACCTACTGAATGCCTTGCAGGGCTGGGGATGTGATGTGGGTTACCCCCAGCAGGCAGCTTAATTCCACACAGTCGCTTGCTCCTCTACCAGTGGGATAAGTGAGAAAAGTGGAAGGGCAAGACTAATTAAACTTGTGGGTTAACATGAAGACTGTGTGGTAGGAAAAAACCCCAAAAGCTCCATGTGCAAGCAAAGCAAAATAAGTAATTCATTCCATACTTCTCATTGTCAGGCAGGTGTCCATTGCTTTCCATCTTTGGGAATGCACAGCTTCACCATGCATAACATAACAGTTTGTGAGAAGCATCAGAAAAGGATCTCAAGAAGCAGGTATACAAAGGGGTATCACCTCTAATGTTTTACTCATCAGGTTTGTACTCATGACTCCTTGGTATCAGAGAGGGCAGAGGTTTTGAAGGAAAATTGGAGTGACGAGAGGCTTAACTGAAGGAGGAGTGGAGTTAGCTTTCCTTCAGCCTCTCAGGGACAGAAACAAAAAAACCCACACATTTTAAATTAGAGGTGGTCCCTTCCTTTCTACGTGCTTTCTAATTATGTTGTAAGGAGTTTACATTTGGAAGAGGTTTCTTCTTTTCTGTCAGTAGATATATCATGAACATGCAGTCATAAGGCATTTTTGTAAGGCCTTCCGAAGGTCCAAGGCTGCCTGCGCATAAGTCCAAGGGAGCATGGTTTGCACACAAAGAGGCAAAAGAAAGTTTAAACTGATGGATGGGATAAACCCTGATGATCATTTTCTTTCTCAAAGGACTCATTTACTCCAGCACCTCAGTGTGTAAGTTACACCAGTGTCGGCTCCCAGGACCAAAACTTGCAGTGATGGAGTATGAGTTAATTGCTGGCAAGAGGGCTGTTTAATGTGTGTAGCCTGTGAGTCAGAACAAACAGTATTTAGTTGAACATTGTTTACTAGATATGTTGAGGACAAAGAACGGCACTTTAAACTCTGTGACTATATCTTTCTTAATAAATAGTCCTAGAGGTTGCTCCAGATGCTGAGTATGATTTTTTTGTTATTAATATTTTTTTTTAATAATGCACAGCTATTGTCATGACCTGTTTTGGCCCAAGCCAAATAATGCTCTCTCAGACAATTCATATGCACAGCTTGAAAGTTAACAAGGACCAAAATGTTCTGGGCTATTCAGAGAGTTGGCCTACATGAGCAAGTGAAAAAAAGGCCAGTCTGTACTAGAGAACAAGTGTTGGGCACATTTGCCTTCCCAGTATAGATATTAGGTATCCACTGAATAATGTACTTTTGTCAGCAGTCCATGGTAAAATGGTTGTGCTGCTGTCACTTGTCATAAATTAGCCAGGGCTGAATATAATGTGGGCTTGGAACAGGGTTTTTTGGTCATTATATTTGGTTCTGACAAAGAACATTTGGTGGATCTGAATATAATCTTCTCTTTAGAACAGGTGATCTTCTCCATCAGGTAGTTTGCATGTCATCATCACCTGTATAAAGATAAGATATCTGTGTTAGTGGTGTTTTAATTTGGTTTGCTATTGTAGAATAGTTCTCCACCTGGAAGCTGATCCGGCTCACTGCCTTGTTTCAAGTTGGAGAAGATGGCAGGTAAATGAGAATGGTAGTGGAGAAATGGCACTGTAAAATTTTGAAAAGATCCTAAACTTTACTCTGAAATGCCATCATAATTCCTGAACAGAGTTTTACATCAGTTGCTTCCACTCCTGTAGTCATTGGCTCAGTGTTGGGGCCACCTCCTTGAACTCTGTCTCCCACGATGCACCCACAACCTTGGCCATCCCCTCCCTGCAGACGTGGAGTGTCTGGTGCCTCTTGGCAGTCACGTGCCTTTGCTGATTCTTGTGTGATGATACCTGCTAGGGCACCTGTTTTCAAGCAGTCAGTGTTTCCTGCATAGTATTTTGGTCAGAATCTTGTCCTCCTAGTCTTCTCAACCCTCTGTGATTTCTAAAGAGAAGGCAGCCAACCCATGTTAATGGCTTTGACTCTTGGCTCTGAAAGTGCTCTGCAGCACAGGAGGAATTCTGCTACCCACAGCTGATAGAGAGGTAGGGAAACCAAGGCATGTTGTCTAATCTGCAGTGAATAGCACAGCTTGGGAGCAAATTCTGGGTCCTGTGCCCCCCTGCCAAGTGTGCTAGAATATGTGACTTAGTGGTGAAAGGCTGCAGCTGTGAGATGGCTACTCCAACTTGTTCAGCAGTGATTAACATTCCTGAAAAGCCTGCTCAGGCTTATGGCAGGTAGTCAGGATTTACTGCCTGTGAGGGTCTTTTTCTAAAGTTTTACACACCAGCTGTAGCAAGTTCAGATGCCTCCAACCCTGCATTTTATTTTGTATTATTTTTAAATCTCTCCTTGATTTAAATAAGGAACATTCCCAAATGCTTTTACAGAAATAACATGGAGATATACCATTTCTTCTGGAGGAAGTGAACTACTGTAAAACCTCACTAGGGCATTGAACAGATTTGTTTAAAAAGAAAAAATCAAACCCATAACTGAACTTTCTAATTTGATTCCTTCCTTTGCTGGCACAATAGAGCAGTGACTGCTACCGCATCATCCAAATTTCCCTGCCTGCAGTGGTTTTACTTTCCTGCCTCCAGTAATGAGGTACCTCCCCTTCTAACGCAGCAAAGCTAAATTTAGCCCCTGCAGAGCACACATTTCCTTTATTTAGTGTTGGGCAAGTCAGCCTTCAGCAAGGAACTGGCTAAACTATGAGGTGTTTTGCAGTCCAGGAGACAGAAATAGAAACATAGCAAAGTGCCTCCTTGGGTTTTCCCTCTCTGGCCAGGCAGCAATGACGATGGAGAGGGCTGTGCAGGGACAGGCTTTTAATAAAAATATGTATCACTGGAATTATGAGGTTCTTGAACCTGAGCAGACAGAGCTGCTGAGTCCAGTGCTGCTGGGAGGGTGCTGAGCATAGCTACTGGCTTTGTGATGGAGGGATGTTGCTAGGAGCTCCCCCACCCCTGGAAGCCTGGTGTGGGGAAAGTGGTGGTGGCTCTGGCAGGCTGGTACAGCTTCCTCAGGTGCTAGGAGCACTGCAGGGGTGATTTGTTTCTCTGTCATATAGTTGTCTATCTTTTTACATACGATGTATGCCGAAATGTGTGTGCTTGCTCATACTGAAAGGGCCTAATTATCATTTACCCAAAGCTTGCCTAATATCAGCTTGGCAATATTTGTAAGGTAATATAATACAGTTTGTTAAGCTAGGTGATGTGTTTGGGAGAGAAATAGGAAATTTGGGGGTGCTGTCCTCTGGGTCTTGCATCAGAGCAAGTGGTGAAGGCCACAGATTTGACAGTGGAGCTGGAAATGTGTTGTGGCTCTTAGTGGGGTGGTCATGGCAGGACCCCAATGGCAGTGTGCATTCCATTTGTGCAGCTCTACACCATCCTCCAGGTCCCTGAGCATGGTAGGCACTGCTAGAGTGCTCACAGACTGGGACTTACCACCTCTAAAAGCAAACTCTAATTGAAGTTGTAAGGTGTGCTGCCATTGAGCCCTATTCGTGCTACCAATAGAGCTTAACAGAGTTAATATAAACAGTTATTCAGTGATCACTTCAGACTGCCTCTTAGGTACTGAAAGCCATGCAATTTAATTTCTATGTGAATCAGAAAACATCTTTTGGATACATTAGATCAATTTGGTCAAGCAAATGACTGTTGGTTTTTTTCATTCAAGTCTGCAGAGTCTGCACCTTAAACAAGATTGGATTAAAATTTGATCAAAAAGGCTGGTACATTAGAGACAAGCCTTCGTCAGAGTATTTTAAGAGTCCTGTGGGAACCTGTTCTCAGAAGAAATATAAATGTTTTAGAAAGGAAAGTATATAGGATTTGAAGATTTCTAGAATGATCCCCTGTTATCTATCATAGCCATTGGGCCCTACACCAATAAAACTTCCCTAAACTGATCTTGTTTTTTCCTAAAAACAGCCATGTTGTTTTTTTATTCCCTGTACTCCTCCTGGGAGGCTCTTCCAGAGCTGCACAGGTAGAAACATTTTCTAATTTCCAGCTTAATTTTATCGTGGCTTATTTATTCTCATTTGTTCTTGTGCCATTTGTTCTTCACTAATTTTTCTTCCTCCCTGATGTATCTCCTCTATAAATATACCTGGGATAATCATATTTTGTTCCAGCCCTCACTTGGCTGGGCTAAACAACCAGAGCTCTTTAAATTGCAGATTCTAAAATAGGCTATCAAGCTTCAGGACTGTTGCTACAAGGCATAAATACTTCCTCTTTTTTTCCTTTCTTTTACCCCTTTGTCTGTTAGACGACACTGCACAAGTGAGGTTATAATGGCATGGGGAAAACTTGCCATTATGTCTTATTATGAAGTGTGGCATCAGAGTAGTTTTTAGGGACAGAGCACTGCACTGAGAGAACCATTTTATGATGCTAATTGCTAAGTACTGGTCTAGATGGGCTATTTGCCTTTTACTAACACCTTAATTTCTAATTTCTTTGCAGAAGAGCTTAGCTGCTATAGAGAAACTCATACTATTCTAAGCCAAGGAGCATGACCTCAGAAAAGGATAGAAAACAAAGCAGTAAGAGCAGAGGGGAAAAAAGAACAGAACCATCAAAACATCTCAGATTTTCCAGAATTTTCTGGGAGTTGCAGGAGCATATTAAAAGCATTCAGGACATCATTTACATAGTAGTTACTTCTCACATATGGGCCAGTACTTGGAAAGGGGAAAATCTTTCTAGCTTTGTGACAATATCCCAGACTGGAGAGAGCTCTCTGTTCCTTTTGCCTCTGTCTCCTAGCTGAGTTTCCATGCATGTAATGAGTTGCTACTGATGGCTTTTGAACACTCCTTTCAGCTGGGCACCAGCAGCACTAAGCTGGCAGGCAGTGAAAACTGAATCTACAAAGGAATGAGAAGAGGGAACATCTCTGAGGAGCAAGGCTGAGACCATGCAGTGCTGAGTCTGTCCAGAAAAGTAGAGCTCATGGCTGAGAACAGATAGTCAGGAACTGCTGCTGCTTATGGAATCACAAAACTCAAACTGTCTAATAAAAGAAGGTGTTGCTGCACCCTGTGGCCATGAATGCAGGCACAAGGACAACGCCACACTACTCAAGCTCTGATTTTACTAGTCTGTTACCTATAATACACACTCTATCTTGAGTATTCATTCATTTACACAAACAATAAGTGTATCTGCGAAAGTTTATCTATCTTGACATAGTTTGGCCCCATTTTCAAGGCAATGCTTTGATAAAAAAGGGTAGCGAAAAGGCATTGTTTTAGCTGGAGGCCAGAAGCTGCTGGAAAGGAATGGAAAGGGAAGAGGATTCTGTGCTGAAGGTAATTAGAGAAGTTGAAGAAGTTAAATGAATGCTTCACTGCACTTAGATTTATTGCTGAATTTCACTGTTCTGGGAAAAAAAAGCTGAAATGTTGCTGCTCAGATTTGTGTGAATAATTTTTTTTTCATGCTACGAAATGACCCAACTCACTTCGTGGGGGGAACAGAGCAGTAATGATCCAACCAGCATCCTGAAGACTCCAGGAATACACACAGTAACAAGAAAGCTAGCTCTGTACTATGTGACAAGACAGTGTGTGAATGATTTTAATATTATCTCACTGGTAGACCCAAGAGCTATGGGAAATGGAGGCCTTGTTGGACTAACTACCTAAGAGCTAGAGTCACAGCTTGGGTAACTCATAGTCTGAACAAATATAAGGGAGGATGTGGCACTAAACTAAATGGGAGGTGAGAAGTGACAGCAGTGGAAAGGTGACGGAAATTAAGTGCAATAGAGCTGTTTCTGTGGTGGAGAGTCTAGCAGCAGAGTGATTTCAGGCAGCTTCCTATGGCCTGGCTGTGTGGCAATTGCCAAGGTGATATCTAAAAGCTCAGCTCCCTGAGCCTGTATAGCCCTGTCAATACATTGCCTTGCCTTAGCTACAGGGCTCAGGAGTAGCCTGTGGTGGAGCCTCTCTGCCCAGCACTGGGCCACCTTCAGAGCTGTACCACCTGCCCGGGGCCAACTGTGGCACAGAGTAGAGATGCTCAGGGAGATCTGGCTGGGGTGCAGCCACCTAGATGGTAAGGCAGATTGGTCTTTATCTGGGTCTCAAGTCTTTACTGTTTCTCTGTATCATGTGGCACTTAAGCTGTGGTGAAAACCAGATCTGCTCAGGTCTGTGGCCAAATTCCCAGTGACTTTAATGAGGCCAGGTTTTCAGCCTGGCAAGCTACTCAGCAATGGCATCCTCTCAGCCATAACCCAGTTAGCCAAGAGATGGAAAATACTTTGTGATTTTTCTCTTTCATGTTTCTAGTTCACCTGCTAAGAAGCCACTGAATATCAGTTGCCCTTTTTCTGTCTCTCAGGTACTTACTTCTAATGCCAAAATGTCTCCCTTCTTGGCAGGCAGCATGAGGGAGGATGGCACACCTCTCTCCATCCCCAGATGGTCATTGCTCTTTCCTCTTCAGCCACCAACTGCTGAATGTGAAAAGATTCATGACATGAATGTTGACATAGTGAGAGGCTGAGAAATTCCCTGGCTTATAGTACTGTCCTCAGTCCGACCTTCCTCTTCATCTCTATTTTCATTTGCTGCTCACGGTGGAGGAGTGCAGCTGTGAGTCATCCTGGGGGCTGATGACTCATATTTTCAGTCAGAGCCATCAGCATGCAGAGGGTTTCTTGAGGCTCTGCCCAAGCTTTCATGCCCAGAAGCTCAGCGGAGGGAGGGGAGTCTCTCCATGAAGGGTATGCACATGGGTTTTCCTCATTGTGCTTTCTAGCCCCCAGTTGTCTTTTCTATTTCATTGTTTCCTCCCTTGCCAGTATCTTCTCCCTCCCCCACAATCCATCTCTCTGCTTTCCAGTTCCAGACTGAATCTGCCTGTTTTCCATATATGCTAACATTTTCCTCTAACATCCTATACTCTCTGGTGCTCAGAGATAGCCCATTAGTATTTACTGTCTATATGAGATGCTGCTCCATCATGACATGAATAGCCTGTGTTGGTGTGCTTTAGATTTTGCTAAGAAATGCCATGTCCTTTTGAGTGCTCAGTTGCTACAGTGTAGATGCTGCTTTGTCATCCCTTGCAGCTGGTATCACCATGGGTTAAATGGGCTACTTTCTGACGTCCATTTGTAGTTCTTAAAATACCCATCCAGTCCCCAGCTGAGGTGACTGGCTGAAGCAGCTGCTAGGCCCAAGCATTACTTGTCATCTCCTCTTGTTTGAGGTTCACCTTCCCATCAGACTAGAGTGTCAAGGAGCAGCACATGTGGCTTCTTGGGATCTCAATGGTAACTAGGACGTTGTCTGCACCTGAGAGGGATCTGCCCCAAAAGGGGGTGATGAGAGACAATCTTGAGATGGTTGGTGAGAAGATGCAAGAAGAATTCTGCTTAAGGTGTAAGCCAGTAGTGATATTGGAATGGGATCTGAATGAGAAGGGCATATGTTGGGGAAACTTGGAAAAGAGGACGGCATTGGATTAGCAAAAAAGTAATCAAAGTAATCCTTCCCACCTCCTTTGAGCTGAGGAATATTCTGACATTCAAAAGCACCAAAATAAACACACAAATCCCCTTATTTATATTGTAGAGTGCATGACTGATATGTCGGCAATGTTTTATTGTCCCTCTGCATAGCTTTTAATTGAGGTTACTTAGACACAGTAAGGGACAAAAGTGTTTAACCACAACTGAGTTCTAACCACAGAGAGTTCATAGGAAACCCAAAAAGTAACATGGAGAAGGATGGAAAACCAAATTATGTTTTCTATAGTCTTTTCAATTTTTCTTTTGTTTGTAGGCTTTTAAGTACAAAACCAGGTGCAAACAGGTTATGATTTATTTCCTTCCTACTTTTTCCTCCCTTTTTTTTTTTCCTTTTCACATGAAAAGAGAGAGAGGGAAGTGAAAAATAATTCAGCTCTTTATTAAAACACAAGTTAATATTTTTAATCTCACTACAACTTTTCTTCATAATTTTTATTTTTTAAGAAAGCCAAATTTTTTTGTTCTGGAGAAGCAAACCAAACCAACATGAATTGAAACTTTGAATCACTCTGTATTTGACAGAATGAACAAATGGCTCCTGCTCTCTGGATACATCTATGCTTCAGTAGATTTAGAGAGGCAATACACATAAAGAAGCACACCATTTGCCAAACTGCAGTGCATCTCACATTTTATATGATATGCTAAAAACCTTGTAATTCATCTGAACCAGCTCATGCATGGCTAATAAATAAATGAGCTGCTAACATGCTGTCAAGAATGTGAAGTTATTCTGCACCCTTTATCCAGTTATGAAGCCTAAAAGAGTGTCAGGCCAGGAAGCACATACACATAGAAGTTCTCAGATCAACGTGTTCTCAGAAAAAAAGATTTGCTGTAAAGTAGCTTCCAAAAAACTCTGGATAGTTGCAGTGTTAGTAGAGCCAAGTCCTGTGGAAGCTGCCAGCCGTGTTGTGTGTCTTTTGGCACTTCTGCAATGTACGTAAATAGCTGGAGACCTTTCTGCAGCCAGGAACAAGTGAGACCAGAAAAGGCTCTGTTTCTAAATTTGAAAAGAAAGCTGTAAACAACAGGCATGCTGATTGTAAGTATGCCAGGGGACTTCGGGAGTCTGCCCTTTGGTCCTCTCTGCAGACAAGGTCAACATCCCCTCTGTTTTTTTGTAAACATAGACAGTGCATGAGCAGTCTGGGACTGCTCTTTCCAGCTGAGCAAATCCCAAACAGGGAAGAGGAAACTTAGTGCAGTGTGATCAGAAGCTCCACACTCACACCTTTGCTTTAATAAGGCCTTGCTTACCAGTTATCCAGAGTGGTGGCCCTAACAATATGTGGTCCTACTGTGCTAAGTCTGTCCAGAAAAAGAGTGCTCATGGCTGAGAACGGATACTTAATCTTCTACTTAATCTAGCCTTTGAAAAGGTCAGGTAGGATTATTTGTAGGCGAAATGAGAGGAATAAATAAATATCTTGGGCTATGGGGCAAGGTACTAAGTTAAGTAAATGGCAATTCACTACATTATGAGTGGTGGAAGAGTCCACGTCCTACCACTGCCCAGGACCACCATGTATTTGGTGTTTGGCCACTTGAATTTGTAAAAGCTATTCGGTGTCTTTTCTGTTACCTGGTGCTATTCAAATGCCAGCCATATTTCCAACTTCCATGAACTCTGCTCACTCCACATAGTGGGCCACAGCCTCTGTTGATGGTACAGTTTTAACTTTTTGTATTCTGGTCAGGAGAGAGCAATGTGGTCTGCTCAGAGAATCAAAGCCATATATTAAGCTACCTTTTCCCAGACTTCTATTCTTTAAAGACTCAGAGTCTCATTTTAAAGTTTGTTCTTAACTGAAAACTCTGCTATCTTATTTTGCAGATGTGTTTGTATAATTTCAGAGAATCATCTAGATTGGAAAAGACCCTAAGTGACACACCTACATGCATAATCCAATAAGATAAATGAGGACTTTTCTGGCCACAGTGTTATATCAGTGGCATTTTGGTTTCTTTAAAAAAGAAGGTTGTATATATAATACCCTAGGAGCACAACTGAAGTGACTACCCAGGCAGTAATTGTGTGCCAGTGAAAACTGGAGCTGAGTAAGCAGCTGCACATGCTGTGTTTCACACCTTCCCAGCTCATAACCACTGGAATAATTTTTCAGTGATTCCTTCCTGCAGGCAAGGTTGTGAACTCCAGAGAAAACAAAAACCAATGCCCGGTTCCTCAAATTACATTAGGTACTTCAGTTTATTAAGCTTTCTTGCTTCTTTTTGCATGGTTTTCAAGTTCACTGAAGTGATCATCCAAGGTTTTCAGCATGTTACAGAGGAGCTCTGGCTACAGGCACTTTTTGTTAGCATTTTTTTTGCTGATACATTTCAAATACTTTTCTTTAGAGTCATTGTTTCATCAATTTTCTACTTCTATCTTTGTAAAGCTAAGTAGCAGATGATCAATTTTTACATCCTTTTTTTTCTTTTTGGGTCTAGGCTTAATGTAGGAGAGAAGGTTCTATAGGCCACCAGAATGTCTATGGTGGCACTTTCTGTTCTGCTATTTGGAAGGATGCTCCTTCCTCCATCCAGCCAGTCACACCCAACTGCTTATTCCAGAATCTACAGCACATGATCACTAATGGTCTAGGAGGATTCACCAATTTGTGCAAAGCATGTTTTCCTCACTTACAGGTTTTGGTTTTTCTTATCTTTTCCACAGCATTCTTGGAAATGTCATGATGTTGTCCATTGATCACACCTATTACCGCAAACCCCCTCAACTTTATTAGTAGTATGTAATAATATTTAATAACATAGACAGGAGAGTCTGAACACTTTAAATGAGATATTTCTGTGTTTCACAAGGGAGCACTGTTCCTCCTGTTCTATAGACAGAAGACAGGGCCTTGAAGAGACTAACAAGGAAACCATGGCAAAACCCAGTTTATTTTCTTAATCCTTTTTTTGTTATCCTAATCAGAGGACAATCCTGGCTTGCTAGCATTTCTCTAGTGCCCTGAATTACAATGTGCTTAATTGCCAAGTAGCAGTGTTCTTGTATGCAAGAATATTTTGTTCCCAAATCTACATCAATTCAAGACACAAGAAATAACTGCATAGATGAAAGAGCTGTTACTTTAGAACAGCTGTTCAAATGTACATAGACACCCTACTGAAATTGCTCTGGCTATTTTGCATATGATTTACATTAGTAAGAGACCTTAATAACTGTTTCTAATATGAAATTTCAGCTCGTGCTTACAGCACATGCTGGTACAAGTTGCACTAGATTAGACTGGCCAGAAAGCAGTTCTGCTGAGTTACCTGCAGAGAGTGGAGGAGGCTGGGGGAAAGCTGCCTCAGGGACATGTACTGGAGGATACTTTTTCTCACCTGTTGCCTCATGTTTTTTATCCATTTTATCCCCAAAGTTCCTATATCTTCCTAATATTGTCTTTGCTGGGCATTAGGATGGCTTCAAATTCATACCTGGTGAAAAGTTTCTGTGTTAGCATAGCTGATGCACTGGTGTTTTTTTTTCATTATCATAACAAGAAAAGTATCAGGGCAGTGGGGAAACAAAGCTGTTCACTGAGTGTGCTGCTAGGCTAAAAAGCTCATTGTGGAGCAATGGAAATATATTTGAGGTGTGGAAAAAGAGAGGGCTGCCATCTCCATGACATTGTATTTCTTCTTAAAGCAGGATACTTAGTTTTTCTTCTTACATAATGAGTTGCTAAGTGACTGACATGAAAATACAGAGACATATCAAAATTAGCTATAGCTGCATTTTGGACTTACAATGCAACTGCAGGGAAAACTGTATGGGATGATGTGTTAAAGGTAGAAGCAGATATGTGCGTACCCACATTGATAAGCTTTTAAGCAGGTATAAATTTGCTCACTGCATTGACCTTCATAGAGGTGCACTAGTTAGCAGTAGGTGATGATTTTTCTAGTTTCTTTAGTTTCTAGCATAAAATCTTCAAGCATATATTTGGTAATCTGCTGTTTGATCCACATTAGCGTTTATTTCTAAAGAAATTGAATTGCTTAAGCCTAGTGATACAACAACCAGCATTTCTCTACCTTAGTAGTGTTACTGTAGCAGAATAGCTCTACAGTTGTCAGCTTGTGTCATAGCTACAGGATGAAAACATAAATATTTCTCATTTGTTAATGGTGGTTTTTTGTTTTTTGTTTTGTTTTCAAACTTGAATGTTTTAGTGATGATTTGTTAACAAACTATACCACCTCATGCTGTTTAGCTCTCACTCGGGCCGTCCCCAGTGAAAAATATGTTACCATCTGCATTTGGTACCGGTGTCAGGGTTCTGGTAGTGGGAGGCTGCAGGGCAACCTCTGGGAGGAGAGGCCGTAGCCGCCTCGAACCAGACACAGCTGGTTCCAGCCAGCTCCAACCGACCCACCAGAGGGCACAGGCTGAGCCCTACAGCCACAGGTGAGAACCTTTTGGGAGAGCCTGTGTAAGGAAGGGCAAAATGCTGCCTGGCGGGGAGGAGTGAGGGGAAGAAAGGTGAGAAACAGCCCTCTGAGCACTGAGATGAGGGTGGGAAGAGGGGGAGGAGGTTCCCGGCGATCTGCAGGCCTCAGCACTGTGCCTGGAGGCTAGGGGTTTCCATTGTGGAGGATTTCTCTGTGATCCTAAGAGGTTGCATTTTGAGAGAAAATGTTACAAAATGAAAGTGTAGACTGCCACCAGGCTGTGTCTGGGGCTTGTTTTTGCACCCTAAAACTGCTCTTAGCATCTTGAAGACCACCCCTTTTTAGAAACTAGGAGTTTGTGAGGTTGAAGAGGGATTTAAATGCAGGGGCTAAAGAGCGGGAAACTGTATCTTGTGTGCTTGTCAGGTAGTGGCTCTGCAAGTGAATATTCTTCTTAACCTAAAGTAGTAAATAATGGTCTTTGCCCATCTCTGTGGTTATACTGCTTTATTCTACGTGCAGACTGATAAGTAAGACTGTCTACTACATAGAATAAAAAAGGTTTATTTTCATTTTAATTTCTGAACGTGTAAGTCAGCTTGGCATCCAGGGCCCTCAGAGGAAGGTCAGCATAATGCCTTCTAGCACAAGGACACTACATCCATCTAAACACATAGTTTTCTGTGTTCTGGAGCTAGCAGCTGTTGGTATACCAGAGATGCCAAAGATTTTTCAGTGATTTGAATGACAATTTGTCCGAGGCTCCTGGCTTTTAACGAGGTACAGGCTTCTGAGCAATCTAGATGGCTTGCTTAAAAAGTTGCCTTGGAGAGTTAGTCACCTGGAAAACTGCACTTCTAAGTGTGCAGTGCTTTTCAAAACAGTAACAGGATTTGTGATAATGAGAGAAGTCCAAGTAAGTAGATAGTGAGAGGAGTTAGATTGTCACCCTACAAGGTCAGGTGGTCTGGCTGGGAACGTGTCCAACAAAACAAAGGACCAGCAAGACACTGAGGACCTCTTCCTGATCGCAGTCTGCACATTATATAGCATGTAAAATCCTTGCTTCTTCAGTGAAGTGGTTGCTGATGCTGAGACTCCACCCATATCCAGGTAGAGCCCAGGGAGCAATTCTGTGGAGTCCCAGGGTTTTGGAAAGAGCATCCTACATTTTGTTAAGTTAAAAAAAGAAAACCAGCGTCCTGCTTAATGAGTGCTGGGGCAGGCTGAGCATGATAAATGACAATGTGGCAGAAATGAGTAAAGAATAAGAGAAACAAGAATTTTGTGAGGAGAGGGGATACCATCTGGACTAAAGGGTGAAGGTAATGGGATTACTAATTTGAAGGATGGAAGACAAAGGTTTACTGGACAAAAACTGTCAAAAAAGAAGCTGCTTTTGCAATTTTGTTCTGATGAACTCTTACAGATTGGCACCAAGGTGTCTTTCTAGTTTACTTCAGCAATCTAGATGAGCTCAACAGTTAATCTTCACCTAGCAATCAGCCACTGACACTGTGATATATTACAGAGAGAGCCTGTGTTTTAAAAAAAGGAAGTGATTTATTGAGACCAAACCCTTCAGAAGCTTGTGTCAAGATATAAGGGGAACAAAGAGAATCATATGTTTGCAACTTCACATTCCCAGCGGCCTGATTACAGAACCTGCCCCTTTTAGGTGAAGGATGTGACATCTTTAAACACAATTACATCTCCAAGGATGCACAGAGGTGCCTCATGGTGTTTGTAGAAGGGTCTATACAACCTACTTAAGGGCAATAAGTGAAGTAATTTTCACTTCCTTACTTGCATTTTGGATTCTTAGTTTTTTTTTAAAAACCTAATGCTAGAAGGTCAGATATATCACAGTTCATGTGTTAACTGATCTGAATCTGGAATGACTTGCCTCATGGGGCCTACTGTGATTTCCTTCCTAAACAATTATCCTTGTTTTCCAGAGAGACTTGATTTCCCAGAGATTGCTTAATCATATTTCTTATTATAAATATTGGATTAAAGTAGGTACGGAAAAGAAACCTCACCTTTAGCAGAGGTACTTTCTTTGGGTTTTTTTGTCTGCTTCCTTTTCCTCCTTTATATTTCTTGTTCTTTGTCTTTGCCTTCTTCCTCCCTGCTTTTTTTAGGCTTGCTTGACCACAGATGGAGAACTACATTTTTAGACTTTGTTTCAGCACTGGGCTTAAACACAAAACTTACACTTATTGCTAGGTCAAAATGGTAGACTTTAACCTTCCTTTAGATATGCAATTTAGTGAAGGAATTGGGAAGAATATGGGTTACACTGATGTAAGCACAAGATGAAGTGCGTTCTCTTACCAAGGGCAAGGATGAAATCTGGTAATAAAAACCTCTTTTGGCAATCTGTAGTACAAGATCAAAGAAGTAAAAACATCTGGTCTTAAAAACAGTGTTCAGACTTAATAATTTCAAAGAGAAACAAAGGAAAGTTTCCAGGAAACTAAGCAAGCCACTTGCTTTTGTTGTGGGACATAGGGTGGTAGGTTCTGCAGGTAACTCTGGTTTACATCAGCCTGCCTGCAGCAGGGAGACAAACCTCTGCAGCCACTTCTTGTGCTAGAGCTGGGCCTGGCATCACATGGTTGTCCTCCACTCACAGAATTGGTTCCAAGAGTACACAGCAAGGTAGCCAGGGTTAGCAGCCACTCTGGAGCTGCATTTCTGCTACAAACCCCTAGAGACTGCCTTTTCTAGATTGCCAGAGACACTAATAAAATTAGTAGCTCTTGACATACCAACAGACTTGAAATTTTGTCCTGCCTGTGGTATCCCCAGTGTCTGTCAAATTACTTTTCAGCCCTCAGTGATGAAAAAGAGTGAGTATTTGTGGTGATGAGTCAGGCACCAGTACAAGCCTGGGAGGAGGCAAATAAGCCTGAGAACAGGATTTGTGTTATAATTAATGTTATTGAATAGTGCTGGATAATACTTGTTCTTTCTCTGAAGTCACTGTGAGTGATCCCTTGAAAATGTGAATGTTCTGTGGCTAGCTGGCTAAAAGATGTGGGTTAAACCAACTGCATTCCAGATAGGGGACAGCAGTACCTGCATGTGTTACTGCTGCTTCAGCTCTTGGAGGAGAAAAGTGAAGGTGGAGAATGGTAGGCACCAGGTGCTGAGATATGAAGGCTATAGGCTTCCCCTTCCTGCTACAGGGATGGTGCTTGCTGCTCTGACCAGCTTCCACTCTGGTGGAGCACAGAGCAGGCACAGTCCACTGCTTTTCAAAGGGAAGGCAGCTAAAGATAGATGAGGGACAGCAGCCAACCTAAGAACATGACCTTGCTGAGAATCTTGGAAACCTATGACACAGTGCTCATGTACTTATTTAAAAAAAAAAAAAAAAAGCTTCCTGAAGGTATATCTTGCTCACAGTCATTTCAAATGGACCATAAGGAGGGATGTGAAATGTTGAAGAAGCAAAGAACATGCTGAATGATATGGAGATTTACTTACATTAAGTACTAGAAGACTTCATTAGTTTTACCCCATGTTTCTGACGCAAATCAGTTACAGCAACAAGTTTTAACATTCTGCTGAGAAACCTCAGTAGATCAGTCTGAATGGGGGATGTTGGTGGTAAGTCAGTAGGCTATAGGAACATTTGGGGCTTTCTTCTGCCCTTGCTGCAAATTTCCACTTGAAAATGTCTTTATGTGGTGGTGCATATGCTTTTATACTTTTCCTGATTGCTGTTTGTGTAGCCTCACAACATTTTAAGAGGAATTTCCTAGAAACAAGTCTATAGTAGTGGCTGTGGCTGACCTGCATCTTGCAGCACTTAGTCAGTACCTTGTTAACAGCTGCTTTTGTGTGCATTCCCTTCTAAAATTCCAATATATAATTCTACCAAACTGATATCTACAGAAGACATTTTTTTTGCCATGCTTCTAGCTTTCTATGGGCTGTGGTTTTCATAGCTGAATGAGTGTGGAATGCAAAGTATATGTTTCACTTCTGTCTTTTTTTCTCTCTGCAACCATGTATTTGAGGCAGGTTGAGTACAAAAGTATGCAGTAAGAGACATGGTTGCTCTTCATCTCAGTTTCATTATGCAGGGAGGCACAGTTGGGAAACTGAACTGCCTGCCTGTACTTTGTATATTAGCCAAGATAGTATCAATCAGGACATGGTTAAAAGGTCCAAGATATGATTGTCAGGGCAGATGATTTTCAGGTGAAGATACCCACCTTCCCCAGGCCTGACACAACCTGTACTGACTTATATTTGCTAGGTAGCAAGGCTAATTCTCTGACTGGCTTCTTCAGTGGGTTTTGGCTGGCTGAAGGTATGTGAAGGAGCTGTTATTCTATGGCAAGTGAACATGCTGCTGTTGTAGTTTGCAGACTGGCTTGTAGGATGCATTTTGAGTCCTGTGTGCATTGTAGTTTTGACAAACACTATAAGTATTTAAAGATTATGCTTCCTTCTTTTTAATGAGAGAGAGAACTGGATGTTATGTGCTTCCCATGCAGTCAGCAGGATATCAACTGGGTTTTGAACCTGTGGTGATTACGCCCTTCAGATTCAGGGGTTTATGGACAACCATGACATGATCTTCATCTGAAGAGAGAGCTGCAGAGCATTTATATGTCTACGTCACATAAGGCAGGACTGCAGACCGCACTGATCGGTGCTAGTAGAAAGGCTTAATTTGGTGGTAAATGTGTGCTTAAGTTTGCAAAGCCAGCATATGGGGAATGAAGGGGAAATTATTTTTGTTTTTAGAGACTTCATGTTTCATAATGAAAGGCAATAAATGTTGAATGAGAAAGTATGGTATTTAGTGAATCTCTTCTCAGGGAAAGAATTAATGACTTCTGAGTTGATGAGAAATGTTGTGCGTGTATTCTCAGGGGTTGTGTTCTTATTGGCTAACAGTGGGGTTTCCTGCAGTTTCAGTATATAAATAAATAGGCAGGTGTGGCTGTGTACTGGTAGTTTCATCAGGCTTCCCCTTAAACTAGATGATGAGCACAAATGAGCAGGAAAGGTTTTAATTGGGCTAATAATCCTTTGTCTTCTAAGCTTCCTGGGCAGCATCCATGCAACACTGACTTCTGCCCTCTGAGAGGAATTGGATTTAAATCGTCAGCTGATTTGACAGCCACTGAGCATCACATCAGATTGGACCACATTTTGACCACTGTGAAACTGGACCAGATTTAGATTGGTAGTGTGAACCTGAGATGTCATCAGTCATATTACAACCCCTGTGAATCACAGATAGGTTTACCCAGTTCTCTCCTCATCTTTGCAAGTGCTTTTTCTCAGTTTAATTTTAGTTTCTGTGATAATAGTAGCTGTTACTAATTTTTGTATAATTTTTCATGCCATATTTGTTTTGTTTCTTGATCTCAACTATAACTGCCTTTTTGTTATTATGAAATGATCAGGCAAGTTGACACTTTTACTGTAAATGAGAAAATAGAAAGGAAAAAATGAGTGCACAGGTACCACCAAAAATTTGGCACAAGGGTAATTTTGCTAACAGCAGTTTCCAATTTCATGAGATCAATTCTTAACCTGCAAATCATTCTGACATATCATTTTATACAAAGATTTATTATGAACAGGGAACAAACAGGGTGACTGTTCCTTTCTGTATCCACATACACCAAAACACTTCTATAATTTGTCTTCTTCCTTTTTTTAACCAATAATAATGAGATAAAAGTCCAAGTGAAAATTAGGCTTGGCAGAAATTTGGATTAGTTTATGTTGAAAGATTTGATGTTGTTACAGTGTAAAAACAGCTCTTTCCTCCTGCATCAGAAAGGGCCATAGAGATCATCAACTTTTACCTACTTACCTCCCTGATTTTCTTCCTTGATGAAAGGATGTGACTAAGTTAAATTTATTTCCAGTGTGTTGAGAGAATGTAGCACGATGCACGGGCAAGTAACAATGTTCAGTGGTTAAGCCATTAACAACTTTTAATGACCAGCTTGGCCTGTAACAGGATGACATCCTGACAAGACTCTGCTGAACAAGGTATTTTAGAAGTCCATGTGATTTTGAGACCGTGTGACTGCAGCACAACTTTTTCAGATAGTGATTTTCCCAGGGTGATTAGGCTGAAGACCACCCTCTTCAGCAAACTTTATGAGAAGATGTTTTCACAAATTAGATTTACCAGGTTAGGCTTCCAAGATGCAGGAGTGTCAAAATATGGGCGTTTATCTTGTAAAAATAAGAAAATAACAGAAAGCTACACATTCACCATCTTCATTATCAACACTTGTATCTAGATAGCTTTCTTGGTCACTCAAGAAAGGAAGAAGAGAGGATATCAGTGATATTCACTAACAGATGACTCACCTGGAAGATCCCTGCTGCTGAAAAAATCTGTAAAAACACCTTCTCTGTTGGTTACATTTTGCAGCTTAAGTAAAAAATCCTGCAAGGTTCAGAAAAGAAGGTAATAGATCAAAAGCAGATTATCATTTCTGTATTCAAAGGATCTTGCTTTTTATTTTCTTTTTTCTTCTACTTTTCAACGAAAATGTTTCTGGTGGCAGCACATGGAGTGTGTTTGTATGCTGACATAAATTCTTGAAAAGACTACCTTAACATAGGTCTTGGTAACACTCTCTTGTCTTTAAAACCTAAATCTGTAGTTCATCTATTCCAGGTATTGCTTCATTTGAGAAAGTTATCTGAAACTTCTACCTTGTAAGGCATCGGCTTTATTTAGTGAAGCTATTTTGATCTGAAATAAGTAGGTAAACTGCTCTGTAGTTGATTAGATCTGGAAGAGAATACATGATAAGAAGATGTTTTTTTTCTGTTGTTGGCTGCATGATCTGCTTTAGCTGTTGATAACTGGAGCATCATTTAGTGGGGTGATAGGGCTAGGAAAAAGGCTGGACTTGATGATCTTCAAGGTCTCTTCCAGCTGTAGCTGTTCTGTGATTCTGTAACTAAACCATTAATAGCTCTAATGTCATTGCCAACCAATCTGCTGATCTGCGAGGTCAGGTTCAGTTGTGAACAAGATTTTGTCATTCAGTGCTAATGAAAGCAGGGAAATGTTAACAGTTTTCACCTGTGGTATGTTTCTTTTAAACTAAGGTCATCTTGCTTATTTATTTTATTCAGGACTGTGGACTTTATTCAGGAAACATGGATTTATTTTTTCCAAAAGCCTCATGGGCTGGAAAAGTGTTATGAGGTGAAGCAGTTGAGTTTACAGGAATTTACACTGAGTTTACACATTATTTCTACACACTTTAAAGTGCTATTCTTGCAGCCTTTTAAGAAAAAATTATCATCAATGTTAAATGTTATATATTGGAAATAAGTCATCCTTGCAATTGAATAGAAAGTGCCATAGAAAGTGCTAAGGAAAACCAGGTACTGATTGTTTCTAAATGGGCTCTAGTCACTCTTTGCAGACTCAACAGAAATTAGTCATGGATTGGACTAGGCACAAGTAAATAAAAGAAAGACAAGACTATTGAAAAGTTGGTTCCTGTTTTGGAGAGTTTATAGCATTCACATGTGAACAAATGCAAAAAAGGTAGAGACTCTGATAGTTTAGACACACGGGCCTGTTAGGTTCTGCAGAAGGAGAGCTATTCCTTCCCAGAGCTTTGCACTGGGTGAGTAGATGGGCTTGTAACTTAAATTTAAATCCAGGAGTTCTAGCCATCTTTCAAATCACCCATGAGCTGCCTTTCCCTAAACTCCAGACTTCCTGTAGACTAGAACAGAGTTAGCAGCAGTTTGACTGATGTCTCATTTGTCTTTGAAGTGCAACAGAGACCATCCATTGAGACAGCTGCAAGATCTCATATCGCATAACTTCTTTAATGAGATCCCCCACAGGCAGTCCAATATCTGCCCTTGCCTTTTTGCCACCCCTTTTCTGGGAAATAATACACTAGAGCAGTTAGATCCAATATCTCATGAGAAACTGGAGCACATTACAAATTCATGAGTAATGAGATTTCTTTTCGTATGAACTCACCTTTAGTAGAGAGAGAATAAACTGTAATTGCAGGCCAGAGCTTTATAATTGATTGGCAGATCTCAGGATTTTTTGAAAGTTGATGGTTTATTGGTTTTTTTTGTGTGTGTTTTTTTTAATCCAAATAAAGGTTCTTAAAAACTGATATTAGATTTCATTTTGGTTTACATTTGTCATAATTTCTTGATATTTGTTGAAAATACAACAAACAAAACAAAAACTTCTCTTCCTTCTTTGGTGGCCAAAACCATATGGATGAGCTCTCCTCTGGAAGATCTGCCAGCTCATGGTGCAGAGACCATCATCTCTAAACAAGTGCTGTTCCTGGTTGTGTGAATACAGTACCAGTGCAGCTCTATACTCTGTAGATACTATTATATATCTCCTTTTTTGTGTGTGAATTAATGGACAGTTATTGAAAGACTTGAAAAGACTATTGAAAAACTTTATTGAAAGATTGAAAGCTAGGAGGCAAGTGCCTCTTGGGAGGATCAACAAATGACCTGTTGGTGTTGCCATCAGGCTTGGCCAGGTACTTTGCTCTTTCTGAAAGCTGGGCAGTATGCTCTGATAGTGTGTTAGAGGACAACAAGCGAGAGGCACCGTCAGGAATGTGCCATCAGAAACAGGGATGGTGTTCACTGCATGTTGCCTTTGAGGATGCAAATAGAAGAAATGTGCTTTAGGGTAGAGAGAGACAGATTCTTGTTGCAGTCATGCACTAGCTCAGTATGATCCTGGATAAATCCTTTCCCCTCACTTAGACTCATTTTCAGGAGCTGTAGAATCAGCTATTGAATAATAATTGCTTCTGTTATCATGAGCTGTTAATGACTCGGAAATGCTTTGAGGTCTATAGGTAAATGACACCATATATATTGAATACAATGTGCCACATAAAATGCTGAGCATGTTTGAACAAGATAGATGATAAAGGGCTGATTATAGAGTCTTTGTGTTTTCGCACATTTCTGCTGGCTCTGGATCAGATAATCAGTGTGGAGGGAGGGGTGGGAGAAAAAAAATCTTATGCAAGGTCATCATCTACTTGTTTTTAAACATGGAAGCAAGCTGGTGAACTTGTGATTGTTTACCCTTCATGCTGGTCCTCAGAAAGAAGGAAGGTGAAAGAAACATTATTGAGATCCCATTGATGTCCAGCCAGTTTTGGAAACTCTGTATCAATGTTGTCTGACATTCTCTGTCTGATGATGATCCACTGATGAACACACTCATAAAAATGGAAAGAGTACTTCATGCTGCAGTCCCACTCAGCAAATCCTCTCTCCAATAAACCCTCCAGCTACTCAGAGACAGGTTGCCTGGATTATTGCAAGGGTCAGTGCCTGAGTGAGGAATGTGATGCCTTGGGCCATTTGTGTAACCACCTAGTTGTGTGACAGGTGAACGGGGAGCCCATGTACAGTGTAAACAAATCCCTTTGCCATTTTTCCTTGCATTGTTGGGCTAATTCTGATGAAGAAAGCATGCAAAGCTGAAGCCAGGGAATCAAGGCTTGGAGCCTACTCGGAGTTTCAAGAGGAAGTGCTTCAGTGAAGGCACTTTCCGGTGTGTTTCAGGTGAAGAGTAAAGTATTTCTCTGACCTCTTCTGTCTCACATTCATTAGTTTGCTTCTGTGCCACCTTGGCTGTGTGCCGGAGATACTTGTGCTCCGAGGAGAGGAGAGAGGGTTGTTGACTCTGCAGTATGTGGCTTGGTGCCAGGAGCTGTTGTCTGTGTGCAAATCGTTATTTGGTCCCTAATCAAGTTACAGAGTCTTGGTTTTTTATATGTGAAGAAGCTCTGTTCATTTGCTGCTTCCTGAAGGAGGAGCTGGGTGTCTCCATGGTCTCCACTACAGACCTCTTACCTGGCTGCACATGGGAAAAATCCCCCTGACTACACTTAGTACCTGATGAGTGTGCACAGCAGCTGATAATCAAAAACTTTCCTCTCCCAGTGAATTTGTGCAAAAGAGGAGCTCCCACACCTACTTCTCATCATCAAGAACATTTATAATAGACACCTCTTTATTGTTCAAGACCATCAATTTACTCAGCTGGTGCACAGCATAGATTCTGACATGTTTTATACCTTCTGCAGATTCCTCTCTATTTAAGTGCAGCATAGTGTTATACCTAGGAAACTCAACCTGATCTTTAAAAAAGAAAGATATTTATCCAGGTTTACCAGGGCTCTGCTGTAGTTATCATCCATATAAGTATTTCATGTCTAGTTGCACTTCTTGAGGGAAATATGTGTGTGTCTGGAGAGGTATTGCTGGATGCCTGCTGAATATTTTTTAGCCAAGTCACATAAGTTACTTGATTTTATTTTTTTTTTCCACATGTGCTTTCTCTGGCAAGCACACAGCTAAAGGCAGCCTTGTACATATTTTATGGTACATAGTAAATATTTTATTAGCATTATTAGACAAGTTAAAGGGAAAGAATAGAGAATTAATAGCTTAGGTTAAGCTGATCTCAGAAGGCATATAATTTTTATAGTTAATATATTTGCCACATTTCCTGTCTGGCAACCTAAGTGTCTTGTATCTGGGCTGTTTCCCTCTATACACGTAGTGTTTATGATTAATGTGTCCATTAAATGAGCATCCTTTAATGGATCTTCATATTGCTTGGGTTTTCCCTGTGTTACGAGTGTCTCACGTCTTGTCTGTCTGAGTTTTATTTTTATATTAGGGGAAGATAAAGAACAAAATAAGCTACAGTGCTCTGATGCTGAGTCACAGTGAGCAGGAGGTCTTGCTCTATGTGTGTGTGTGTCTGTCTCTGTGAGTGGATCCCTGCACTGCCTCCCTAAGTCAAGCAAGAACTCATGCTCTGTATATGTATACATCAGAAACATAATAACTTCCTTAAATTAACACAGCTTCATAATCTGTCCCCATGGAGACATGGATCAAAAGCTTGCTGAATTCCTGGAGAGTTGATTTGTCAGCTGAAATAGTCTTTATTTTATAGGACAGAGGCAGGAGAAGGAGAGTATCAGAAGCAAGTAGATGTGCAGGAGGAGTTTCTCCCAGCTAGTCACAAGCAGGCAGTACTCCTGGATGCCACACAGGCCAAGTCAGAGGGAGAGAGACAGAGCTCTTTTGGACCTCTAAGAGATCTAGAGGTGGGTCGTCTTTATGTAACACTGAAAATGTCTGTGAAGTACAGAAATCTCAGAAGGAGACATATTCCACTGAGAACTGGGAACAAACAGAGAATTGCAAACTTTCTCTTGTCCAGTCATGTTTCAAACACCCCAAGTACAGGGCTTCAGCACTCAAGCACTCAAACCATCCAGACTGTTTGCAGAAACAGTCCATGTATTTTACTGCTAAGCAACTGACATTTTCTTTTCTGCTTCCTTTAGTCTGTGCTAACCCATCTTTACGGGAAACAGCGGTGAGAGAGTGGAAACAATTTAACAGGATTTGCAAAGAAGGGAATGATGCTGTACTAAACCTAACTCATAGTAAACCCACTAAGCCCAGTGGAAAGCTTTAGTTACAGCTTTGGGACCTTAGCTTTGGTGTTGAAAAATATACCCATATTAGCTCAAAAACGAGGCAATTTCTGCCTTACTAAGGATTTTCCGCTAAAAATTCCTCTTCAAGGTCTGCAAGTGTCTGATGTGTTTAGCCTACTGCATGAAAGTTGCCTGGATCACTACTTTTTACAGGGTGCTTTTCCTTCACTCACTTCTGGCTGCAGTCCAGTGTCTCTGACATCCCTTCACTGATTTCATCTTGTACTGTATTAAGGCTAGCAGTGGCATAAGCATATTGTTTCATAGTTGTTTGTAAGTTATGTTTTGGAGGTTATTACTGACACTTATAAATACCTTTATAGTTTGGCCTTATAAAAATGCAATGCCTTTACCATGTTCTCATATATTTTTTATTCTAATTATTGAGTTACCCTATTTAAACACTTCATGATTTAAAGTGAAAAAACTTTCCATTACAGCAACCCCCTTCACAGAAAAGTATGATTTAATGTCAAGTCATTAGCTTTGGAGCATTTTGACTTAGTTTGTGAGCATTTACACTAATGCCAATGCCAGTTTCAACAGGTGAGCCTTAGTTCACACTACTCCTCATTCAAAGTTTCTTTAAGTTCTGTGAAAAGCTGTGCTAACTAGAGCAGTGACTATGTCCATATGTCACTAGCTATCTATGGAAGCAAGTTTTGAGAACATGGAGCTAAAAAGGGTTCACATTTTCTTGGCTACTGTATCAAGCACCTTGTGTCAACATCTTCAAGTTACATCTAGCCTTGACCTTCAGTATCTGGCTTGGGACTTTCCAGAGTGAGATTCTTTAAATGAACAGTACCAAGAGCTTGGAGCTCATTCTCATACCCTCTTTGTATGAGCTACCGCAGGAGATGCATATGCAATTGCACTATGTTTTTATACACCCAGTTCCACAAAGAACTGTAAGTGCCCAGTTAGGTGCCTCAGGACTTCGTTTTAAACCCTACCCATCAGCTGTTTTAGTCAGACATTCTTGATTTCTATGTGTGTATGAATCTTCCAGGAAAACCCTAACTAATTTATGCTGCTGGGCACAAACCCAGCTGCTCAGTTTCAGTTGGCATCAACCTTAAAACCCAACAGAGTTCTCAGTACAGTCTTTCACTTGTAGGATTCAATTGTGTAGGCATTCCCCGGCTAGTGGTCTGGTTCAAACTATGCAGAAGACAGCAGTGGTTAAGCTTACCTAGGGTATAGATTGAAGCAGCTTGGGATGCCTCCACTGCCTGATTTAGAGTAACAACAACTGCAGGTTATGCTGCTTATAAGGTTCAGATTTAGCATTTTTAAGTGATAAAGATGGATGTTTGCATCAGTCTGGTTTCATCTAGTTCTCTTCCTGGACTGTAGTTAAAGAAATTGGAGTAGTTAGCAAATAAAATCCTTGGAAAAATCTCTTCTTCATGCTACAGTCCAGCCTGTGAGCTGTAACAAGAGCCAGCCTTCTATAATTTTATAACTATTTGGTTGCTGATCTTGAATAAAGTTTGTGGTCATTTCTAGTAGAGAAGTGACAGCAATTAGCATTACTTTTGTACATCCTTTGTTGCATCTCTCAGCAGTACAACTGCTGGTAAACAAGCCACAGATGCTCAGCTACTCTGCTAGACCCCAAAGAGATCCATCTATGGGAAGTCAGACATATGTGGCATAGAAGTGCTCTGTCTGTTATGTGGGTAAGAGTTTCTCGAAGGCCTCCTCAGATTTTCCACCAGTGCTAACTTTACTCTGAATGGGTAAAATCAAGGTAAAGGAGAAAAGGAACTTCCCTTACAAAATCACAGCAAGGGTTTGTTTTTTTATATTATAGCAGTACTGCTTCACATCTTATTAAAATCCACTGGCCTGTGTAGTGCCAGTTTAGCACTGGGAAAGATAGGTGAGCTTCCTCCATGTGAGATGGCTCTGTTTTCTTACACAGGGAACTGTGCAAACCTTATAAAAATTGGTGTCAGTGGTCTTTGGCCAAGACTCTGGGCAGTGAGGATGTATATCTGAAATTGCACTATGATATGCTGGTTTAGACTGTGGTCTTTTACCATTTTTACAGTGGTTCTTGCAGTCAGTTTGTGTGTGACTTCACAGGCCACGCAGAGAGAGAAGATTGATGCCCCAAAATTTTTCAGTAGCTGTAAGAATAACATGAACAAAAGACAGAGATAGAGAGTGAAAGCATAGGAAAAAAACAACTTCAGTGCCAAAAGCATATGAAACTAGAGGAAGAGAAACTTGACCACGAAAATGACAGAGGAGAAGCCATTTGTTTGGCTCTTAGTTCATACGTATAGTACCTTGGCTTGGGGCTACCAAGGTGAGAGCCACAAAAGGCCATCTTAGATACTTTAAAAGGCCATGTTCCCTGCCTCACAAATAAAAATAGCACTAAGTGTTGAGAAAAGTCTGCGAGCTTGCCTGGATGGGAACCAGTGAATGGGAATCTCATTTACCCCTGAACATAGCCGTGATATCTGTTATATTTCAGTGGAAGATAAAAGCACTTAATTTTAGGTGACTTGTATAATTACGGCAGTAGTTTTGCTGATGAATATATTCATTTCCATAGGCACAGTCTGAAAATCACTTGTGGTCTCCTGTGGNCATTTCCAAGTCAAAAGTTGTTCATTTTAAGATGGGTTTGAACCCAAGCCAGAGTGTAAAGTAACTTCAAACTTTCAAGTAGCTTGAGTCATGGGTTTATGTTAGCTGAAGCAAAACCCTCCATGCAGCCTCACACAACCATATAAAGCTAGAAGTTCAGTTCTGGGACTAGATGTTGTGCCAAAGGCCTATTTTCTGTAGTTGAGAATTTATTTGTGGTTTTTTTCCTTGCCTTTTTCTTCAATTATGATCACACCTGCTCCTATTTACACTTCATAGTTATCTTATTCCTTGTGTTCTCATCTCTCTGTTTTCTTTGATCAAGGATTAAGAGCTCCCAACACAGATTAAAAGAATTATGTCAACATTATCAGTTGATTCTGCTTCACTTGGCAAATCCTCTGCTTTTCAAGGATGGTATAATGTGGATAGTGTGCTGTTTTTTTTCTTTGCAAAGTTATTTGGGGAGCTTTCTGTAAATTCTTGAAATTGTGCTGGTATTAAATTATCCTAGTCATCTCATCTCCTAAGATAGAGGAGCATGCATTATTTTAAGGAATTACATAATAGTATATTCTTCAGGTGGCTTCATATCTCTCACTTTTTTTTGTTCAGTTCTTGTCATTCCCCTCAGTTTTCTCTTGGATAGAACCATCTCTTCTGCATTTCTGTCTTCTCAGAGGTTCAACACAACTTGACCCAATCTTTTTAGCACCAGGTTCTGCAGTGTGGTGGCCTTTTTGGTTCAGGCAAGGCCTAGAGAACTTGATCCTGCATGCACATTGTGAGCTTTAGCTCTCATCCTGCAAAAATGTAGCTGTGCCTTTTTTTGCATAAATAAGGATAAATCCCTTTGACATGGCTTTAATGCTAAGCTCAGAATTGGAAATATGAGATATAATAGAGCACAAGGGAAAAACTCTCATTGAAGTCAGTGAGATAATGGCTGTTGTGAAGCTGATATACAGGTAGGAAATCTAGGATTTATGCCTACAGCAAAACTCTCTTTCTTTATTATTCTTGAAGGACCTGAAGATAACTTAAGGCAAAGTGTGTCCTGGTCTTCATGAGATTAAGTCAGTTAGATATTTATGTCTGAGAAAGTATGAACAGAATATGCAGTGTCTTGTCCATTCCTGTGTATCTTGGCACACACTTAGTGATTCCCTTTAACCCAAGGTATAGTTTTTTCAGACTTCCTTGTAGAGATGCATCAGCTAATCTAAGATACTGAAAAGTGTTTAGGTGCCTGACTCTTTTCTTCAGTCTGAACTCCACTGATTTTGGCCAAAGTTCACCAGCAGGCCCATTGACTTTAGTGAATGGAAGTGAAACTAACTCTACTCAGATATGGAGCTCAGAAAGGCAGAGCCAAGCCTGCTGGCTCTGACCCATAGGCACTTGTGCACGTCTTTCATTTTCAGCCTGTGGGCAGTCCTGCTGCCTTTTCTAAACTTCTTGATGCATAGATCCAGACTGCTGTGCAGGGCATCAGCTAAACACATACCAGTACCCTGAAATAGTGAGGAATAAGGTAGCAGCTCTCTGGGTAACTGCTGTGTCTTGAAAAGTAAATCTAGGCACAAGCAATTTTTTATGTTTGATAATGGGTTATTAACAGAACTCCTCCTGCCTGTGGTTCATGCCAAGAACTCTGGCACAAAGTACCACTACCAGTGATGTTCATAATCTGTTTCCATACAGTACTGTGGCCTTAAAGATGCATGCCAGTTCAGTAACATATGTTGGTGGTGTGATAAATATGGGCTTGAAATAAAGTTTAAAACCAGAGAAGAATTCAATGGCTGTGAGTCAGGGGTCAAGTGTAAGTAAGTTTACCTAAGAGCCAGCTGATCTTCTGCCAGGTCTTCTCTTCCTCCACATACTGGCTTCCCTTCAGCTGTGTTGGCTTCTGTCTGCTTAGGTGATGCCATGACTCTGTGCCAGGCTTATCTAATATTACAAAATCCTAAAGACTGAACTGGAAGAGGTTGCAAGGGCTCTCTTGGTTTTAGAAGAAACATGCCTTATTTCAATATGACTATGAGTTTGCTGTTTCTTTTTTAATTGGTGCTCTCTTGGTAAGTCTGATGTATTTATTTATCATCAGTCTCATAGTATTTGATGTTCTGTAAAGCTGATCCCAGCTTTCATTGTCAAGTTATTAAACAAGAATTCTAAATTTCACTTAAATACTGCATTTCTAGGCTCAGTGTTGTTGAGAAATAAATGAAAAATACTTGAAGTGGAAAACGTTGAAAAATGTGGGAAGTGCTTATACACTCTGGAAACTGAGAAATCAGAATATATGAAAAAAAACAACAGAGCTCTCTTTTTTTTCTACAGAAGTCATGTTGGTATTTCTCTTCCCAGCTAGTCCACCCCATTGTTTCTTCATCTTTCTTATTTAGAATTAGAAAAGCTCAAAAGGTCCTCCATGTTTTTTAAAGTTTGCTGCATTTCTCTTTGTGAATGCAAAGATTACTTTGCCCTAGAATATCTAAGAAAATCACTGACACAGCTGACAGTATGCCATCTGCAACCTGTGACTGGGGCAATGCTCAGCATTCATGAGAGTGCTTTTCTCTCAGATATTTGCATTCAATCCATGTTATTTATTAAATAACTAAGACTTTATTTCCTGATGTTTTATTTATTAAAAAATAAGGGTTTATATAAATGCTAGGCCTATATGGAACTTCAGTAATGTATAGGCTATGTGTTGGCTCTCAGATCAGGGGTGACTTTTACTCCATATAGTATAGTACAAGTGTAGAGGGGGTGCTGCACCAGGAATCTGTGCACAGTTGCACTTGACCTGATTAGGCAAAACTGTTCATTTCCCTGAAATGGCATCTGGTTTGTGTTAGCAGGAGGGAAAGGTGGTTCAGGTTTTGTAAGGTGTTGTAAGCAGGTTGAAAGGCTCTCTTTTCCATAACGGATTTAGGGAAAGTCAGAGTAGACTTGATCAGATTTGAAGCCACTGAAATTTTACAAAGTAGGCTCATCATCATCCTTGCTCTGTACTGAGGAATTTGGGCTGAAACAGCTTTGGAGCAATGTCTTTCTACACACAGAGATTACCTAAATATTAGAAGTGGATGCTGCAATTTAGATAGAAACTCAGATATAAACTAAGTTCTGCTCCTAGTTTTGCTAGCTAACTGTCCTAGGGCTTCACAGGAACCACTGTTTTTCTGCCTCTGTTCTGCTTTTGGGTTTTTTTTGGTCCACATCCCATTTCTGCCTTCCTCACAGATACATATTCTGTTTCCCACCCACGCCTTTCCTCATCTGAGAATTACTTAACTTTCTGAAAGGGAGCCCTGTGAAATGTATCCTACACAGATGCACTGCTAGGGTGGAGCTGGCAATAGAGCACTGGGTGGAAAGAAGTTATTGGGACAGGGATGAGGGAGAAAGGTGGCATAGAGGACAGTATGACACTGCAGCTCCAGTGGATAAGAGAGCAAAACTGCTCCTTCCTGTGGTACTGTGAATCCGAATCAGCTTAAGCTGATCTTGCACTATCCCCTCAGAGGCCTCCATAAGCCCATGGTGTATGCACAGAATTGAGAGGAGCCTAAGCAGCCAAGATCAGGTGGTATGGGAGATGGATGTCCATCTAGAGCTGGTGTTCCCAGAGAAGATCCTTCTATGCCTAATTACACTGCCTGGCCTTTTCCACCAACTCCCTGGCACGAGTGCCTTCTGCTCTGGTCCTCTCCTGTTTGGAGCTCCATTGGCTTCCTTTACGTGTTACCAGTGTCAGCTAACAGGATTCTCCAGTTTCCCTAAGCCTCTTGATTTATTTTTCCCACTGTTTCTTACATATCTCTGCAACTGGCTCCTTCAGAAAAGCCATAATCACCATCATGGTCGCTAAGAATTATAGAAGGTTTCATTGTTTGCAAATTAATAAGATGGTGTAAGTAAAATCAAGAAAGAACAAGGCTATAGCGATGCAAAACCTGTTATTCTTTTATTGGACAAGTGTAGTTTTAATGCTCATGCTTGAGGGTATGCTAGTAAATGTGTTAAAAGTGCTTGGAACATGGAAACTGACTGGCTGACACCACTGTTTCCTATGAAGCTTTACAGCCTTAAATTGGTACATGAGGTTGTCATGGCCCTTGAGCCAGCATCAGCAAAACCACTGCTAAGTTTACCATTGACTTCATCAGCTAGGAAACAGAGCCCTTAATTTTGGTTTTTTCAAGACTGAAAATCCTACCTCAGATCTTTCTGGAAGAGATCAATAGCCTTTCTTGTTGGGTTAGAGCTGCACAAGTGCTGTGCCATCTTGAAACGTGGTCAGTTTACTCTTTAGAGGGAATGAGATCTGCAAGTTGGTGGAACTGAGGTCACTGAAGTCAGTTAGCTGTATTTGTCTAGTCTAAGCCAAGAACATATTACCAAGGGCAGATGGATGTTGTACAGGGACCCATAGAGGAAACCCACCCCAGCTGAAAAGTAGACTCCTGACAAGTGCAGTATGTGTAATTACTGAGAGTGCAAGTGGCCTGACATACTCCTGGGTTTGTCCAGAGCAGACCTCCTGGCTAGTTATGTCATTTAGAGACCTTAAAGACAACATAAGAGAGACTCTTACTAAAGCTGGATTAGACTTCTGGTTTTATTGATGGACCTACTTTGATTTTAATCAGATATTGACATCTTCCAGTGTTGTAAATACCTGGAATTCCCCTATGCAGGCAGGTCTTTGTTTTAATGGAGTTATGCTGAGGACAGTAGCAGTTAAAGCCAGAATGCAGCACATCAGAGAAGTCCTGATGCTGCTTTCAGCACACTTTCAGCTACTAAACTCTGAGAATCTGGTAGGGATCACTGAATTGATTCCAAATACAAAGTAAAAGACAGGAAAGTCTAATGGGTGTTTGAAAGCTTATAGTATGTTTCTCATTTGGAGTGACTGGGCTGAGAAGCAATTTATACATAGTTGCTATCTGAAAGTTGTATGTATTCACAATTGCTAAATATATCTATATAAAAGGTAACTGTGCATATGCCATAGACTTGTGTATCATAAACTTGTATGTCATAAGCAGTTTTAGTTGGGAGATATAGCTGCCAGTGCAGCTTAAAGGAATCCTCCAAAATCACTGTTGCAAGCATGTAGGCTGGCAATGTATTTATTAGCTCCAGAGGGAAATAATTATATCTTCAGCAGATTGCTGATGAGTCTTGATACATTTTTTGTGAGCCTAATTGCCCTTCTCCTGTAATCACTGACCCTAATCCCACCCTGTCCATCCCCAAGCTTTCCAAGCAGGGTTCACTCAATCTTTTTAAACATTTTGAAATGGGCAGTCATAGTCTGTCATCCTGCAGACAATGAATTTCCACTGACGATCCCTGCATGAAAGAGAGACAAGAGAAAGATGTTAGCTGGAACTGCAGAAGATAAGACTGTATAAGTAAGAATAGCTTTACACCAGATATTGTGGCAGCAAAAACATCTGCCTTCCACTAGCTGACTTTCCATGGAGTTCTTTAGGTGTTTATGGGCTAGAAGGAGATAAAGTATGTCTGATAGTTACAATTCATTCACACTCCCTTACAAGGTAAGAAAATCACCTCTCTGAATAATTATGTCTTTGAGTATCCTTCATAAGAAAATACCTCTTGATGGTGATCAGTCCTAAATCAACTTTAAATTAGTGACCAAGAAGAAAAGGATGATGATTCTGTCAAAAGTTACTCCTATGTGTTTGGGGTTTTTTTCCCCCACTACTAGGTCTTTTAGCTAGTGTCCTTTATTAAAGATCTGAAGGAATCAATAGTGAGAGAAATTAAATTCACTTCTCATCCTTGATCTCCACAAGTCACATGTGAGGTAGGGTAATACTTAGGAGTGTAAGGAGAGTTTATGCTCTTCCTGGCTTGTGAGTAACTGGACATCAGTATTCTCTCTCAGGAGAGTGGTGTGATACCTGCCAACAACTGTTAGTAGGAAGCACGGCTGGAGCAGCAGGATTCAAGAGGGGAAGCCAGTGATTTAGGGTCCAATAGCTGCAACAGGCTGTGAGTTTCCACCTTAGTTTATTGCACATTAAGTTTTCCCTTGACAAAAATGTACAAGTTCAGGGGATCAAATACTGTCCTGCTGTGGAGCAAATGTTCAATTTAGGCTGCTTTGTACTGGCTAGCAAGAATTTAGATCTGAAGTACATCCATGTGAATGGCAGTCATCATTTAAACGGGTAATGAGTAGTACTCTGAAAGGTTTCTGAAAGTTTGGATTCTGCTAATGGTGATCTCCTAAACCTGAGGCATGGGACAGGTAATGCTGCTGGAGTGAGTCAATTGGAGCTTGCTTTGCAAGAGCCCTGTATAGTCCTGGTTGTTGGGTGGCTGGGACCAAACAGTGAGGAAACTGGCACAGAACCTGCTGCCTCTCAGGGGTGTGCTGAGACACCTGAGCCCAGATTTGAGTATTAACTGCTCTTATATATTTTCATCGACTAGCTGAATCTGTCCTGGAATAAGATTAAACAAACTCTTAAGCCCTGTCTAAGTATAAAGCATCTCAGTTCATCTTTCATTAACTGAGGTTTTCTAATTGGAAATTTACTATGCTACTTCACCAGTTTATGCTGAGTGTCATTTGGAACTGGGTCTGTCTAATATTCATCACCAACTCTGCTTTTCTTTATATAGTGTTTGGTTTTCTTTAGGCCTTTCCTAGATGGTTTTAAATTGCAATTTCCTCATAAAACTGTTACCAAAAGTTAATGAAATGTAAGATTCATTTTTTAGGTTTGTTCCTGAACCTAATTATTCATTTGCATTTATTATAGGAAGTCTTCATTTGGATTATATACTTGCTCTTCAAATACAGTTATTACTCTTTCGGTCACTAAGCTACCAAGAGAGATGAAAAAACCCTATGACTTACATGTGAATTAACAGGACTGTGAGGGTCAAAAGTAAGGTCTGCAAAACTAGCACCCATTGTCATAGAGAATTTTTGCTCAAAAGCTGAGGTCAAGTAATTTTTCTAAACCAGGATATTATAAAGTTAAAAGTCAAGTTAGTTACCTGAATATATAACATGCTTTAAAATGTTAAAACAGAATTATTTCTGAAGTTGTAATTTAAACTTGAACTTGCAGATCCTTTAGCATATATGCACATGGCTGATGGCCAATAGGTTTATGCATTTAATATCTTAATTTATCATTTTTTTCATTACTTCTTTTTGAAGCTAAGCACTTATGTCCAACTTTTCAAGATGCAGGCAATTACTTTGTACCATTGGTGCTGTGTGTTTAATTCAGTAGTTATCAGCCCACTTCAATTTGTAGATCCCTTACAATTTTCCAGTGGGGGTGTGGATTCCTTCAGGAATTGCTGTGTGTGGCATACTCTAGACTGTACATGAACTTGCCTTTGCAGATCCTTAACACCAGTTTATAAGTCCCCCTCCAAATTGCTAATTTCATGCATTTTCCTTGGCTTGGGGAGTCAATATTGAATTGTCACTTTTACTCTCCAGCTCTCATGTCTTGTCAGATGTGAATTTCTGATGCTATAGGGAAAATATATTTTCTCATCAAATGTTGCCCAATAATCTGTTTCCAATTCAGTTAAAAAGTTTTGTGATTTTCTATTCATATTGAGTTTGACAAAAATCCTCTTTCTTTGGTCATATGAAACTTATTAGGGACCTAAAATACCCTGTAATTTAGCTCAGCTGAGCTAAGTAACTACCCAGCTTGTCCAGGCAGTTTGAATGTACTTACTGCTGGGGTATCTGGGTGTCCATCTATCTTTCAGTTAAGAAATCACTGGTTGTTCAGATCACCCAAATAAATGGAGCAGAGAACAATTTTGTAAAAGAAATGAGCTTATGGCAGTCTACATGTGCTATTTTTCTTCTATGCAGCCATGTCTGCATAGAAGGAACTCCTTCATTCATTCCTGATACACAGGCATGCAAACTCACAGAGAGTAATTACAGAAGAGGAGATGAGGATACCACCTTTCCAAACTGTCTACAGCTTTTGCTGAAAGCATCACATGCTCTTTCAAATATCTGGGTATCAACAGTGACCTCAGTGATGCAATGTCTTAGGGAGTAGGAAGGGAGGATGTGATTTTTGCAAGTTTATCAAAAAGTTTCAAAATACCTAACTGTTGGAAGTCATTAGGGAAGCTTAAACTAAAATACTTTCAGAGGCTTTTTTGGTGCCTCTTATTAGCTCAAGAACATTGCCCATCATGGGCTAAATAGCACGGACACAAGTTTAATGTACTTGAAAATGAAAAGCACTCTCAAAATCTTCAGCATGTTTACCCAGATAAGCTGCACGTGTGCATGCTCCTGGCAGGCTGAGATTTGGAATAGCTTTCTCTGCTCCTGTTCTGCCTCAATCAGCTGCAAAGAACCATTTAGGATGACAAACTTAGGTGACTTTTGCAAATATATCACTCAGGAGAGTTATGATGTGAATCTGAATTATGAACTGGTGTAGCAGTTATTTTCTTTGCTTCATACGCAAGGCAGCACAAGTTGGTTTTAGTTTTTCTAGAAGCTAGGGCCAGAAAGTTCAATGGCATAGAAAAGTTTCCTGGATTTCAATTCATTCTAAAGGGATAAATGATAGCTTTGAGTCAATTAACCGAAAATTAGTCTTTCACTTGTAGGAACAATTTGTAGACATCGTTTCCATTCGGTAATAAACAGGCTAATGAAAATCAGCTAGAAAAGTACAGTCATGGACCTGCAGCAATCTGAGAATGCGCTATCATTTCTGGAAAAGCCTCTTATTTTAGGTAATCTTTTGGCTGAGGGATCCTTAATGAACTCCAGCAAGCTGAGAGCATCACAGTGACAAAAAGCATTTCAGCTCCTTTGTGTGTTATTAAAGATAACTTGAAATGTTGGTGTGTTTAACCTCCCACTTCTTTCTCCCCTCTCTACTTCTCCTGTAGTATCTTGGCAGTGACAGGCCAGTGCAGCACACCTTGGCTTGCTCTCTGTGCTATGTTTGATAACAAATGCTTTAATATATTGGACTGAGGTGTCTGATAAAGAAAAAACATTAGCAAGGAAATAGCTCACAGTTGATGTATTAGAGGTCAGCTCAAGAGGAAGGAATCAAGATCCCTCTCCCACAATCAGGTTTCAGTGACTACTCACGCTCTTCTTAAACCTGCTTAGTTAAGATCTCTGTGGTCCCAGGCAGAACAGTACTGTGGGGTTTATACTAAGTCTAAAATTGAAAACTTTGCAGTTCTGCATAGTGAAGAGGGAGAGACTCCTTTTGTCTGAGCAGACAAATTATGAAGCAGTATGTGTGACTACAGCTTCACTAGCCATAGGGCCTCACTCAGAAGCATTATCAAGCGTCAAGTAATGACCAGAACTGATCAAGATCAAGTGGCTTACATTTTCTGGAAAGGGATCAATGTTCATTGCATTGCCTTAATTCCTGATGTGGCCTCAGATCTCTTAGAATTATGTTGCAGTGGATTGGACAGTTTATAGTATTCACATTGCAGTTTGTGTGGTCTTATCTTTGCATGCTGGCAGATTCCCCTGCTTCTCTGCAAAGAAAAGTGGACCAAAATAAGTCCCTCATCCCCTGAAAGGACAGGGTGCACAGGATGACTTTTTACTGAGTTAGGTGAAAGATCCTCCAACTAGAAGTAGGTGAAAAACAATACTGAAGTTCTGTTACACTTTACAGAGCTCAGATTTAGCTAAGTCCACCATTGCTACGTTTTCCACTACTCAGATGGATATGGAAATCATTCCCTTGTGCATGAAGATACAGGCACATGCACTGCTCAAAAGTATTAGCCTGATGCTGGGTACCACAGCAGATGGTGTGTAGCCACGCACTGTTGGGGGGGGCAAATGGGGAAATAGAAAATGAAGAAAGAACCTTTCTTTTTTTTTTTTTCTTTAAATTCCTAATGAAACAGATGAAAAGCAAACCTGTCAACCGCAGAGAAAGTTGTGGTTGCTCCACGGATGTAATAGTCATAAGTGTACATCATCATGTCAATATCTTCTCCATAGTGTCCTGGATATTCGTTTGTTAACCTTTGTATTAAGGAAAAAGAAGATAAAATAATTTATCATCTTACAGAAAAGTCCAGTTGACTGAATGCAAATCAAATAATAGATTTTTCTTGTTTCTTTTAAAGGTCTTGTTAGTTAACAGCACCACAAGACACAGTCTCACATATGAAACTACCTTTCTCATCTACACAACTAATTCATGGAGCTTTTTCAATAAATTTGAGTAAATTTAGAACTGTCAGGACCAAGTTGGAGTATATACATCTGCAACTCTGGGACAAGAGCAGCCTGAACAAGTATGTAAAGCTTGTCTACTAATGTCTTTATTGCAGGGATTTGCTCTGGCCTCCTGTGAGTCTGTTTGATTTGCTGCTGTAGAATGCTGTAAATATTGCCAAGTCAGATAACTACAAGCATTTATCCATCCATGAATTATATTAAATAAATGTAGGCATTAATCCATTCCTCTTTGTGGTTTCCACTTTCTGCTTAGTTTATAATGTAAAGATAGGAGCCTGGACAATATCTGTGTGGTGTATTTTATCTAAGAAGCTCAAAGTTCTTTTGCACTTCTTAATCAAATTATGGTTACTGCTTCCCTTGGAAATAGGCAAGTAATACTGCACTTGGTTTTACAGATAATGAACAGATGCAGGAAGGGACTGGGATCTTGATCAGTAATTTAGGTCAATATTATGTTAGAGATCAGGAATGGAAACCTGGCACTTAGTCTATCCTTGTATTACACCATTTTATGTGGGAGTTGCTAGTGAAGTTATGTCAGCTTCACTCCAAAAAGACATGGGGAAGAATCAGGATCCCTGGAAGGGAGATGCTGTTCCTTTGGAAAAGAATAGTTCAACTCCTCTTTAGTCTAACAGGATTACAGTACCTTTACAGAAATCCTAACAACCATTTTTCTGACTTAATTCAGCACAGTAGCAGTACTTGAATGATGCTGTAAGGTGATCCTAGCTTATCCCAGCCAAGGACTTATGGATGTTTACGTGTTGTTAAATTGATGGGGCTTGAGCACAAGCTTAAATATTTTACTTACTAGGATTATAGTTATTGGGATGGTTTTAATTTTTTTAAATGGGATGCTTTAAGGGTATTTGCAGCCCAAACCAGTAACTGTTGGAGTACTCAGAAGTTGGAAGTTAACTGAAAACTGAGGAACTGTGGAATATTAGGTTTTCTCCTAGACCCACTCACAATAACAAAAAAAATCGTCCAAAATTGCCACCACTCTCTATATATTACAAATATATTTTTGATTACTTTGTTTATTCTTGCACTGCTTTCATATTTGTAAAGCAGATGTGAGTATTGAGAATATGTCTGGATCCACAGCCAGGGCAAAAGAGAAACTGGGGCTGTACCTATGTTGGTGAAGTAAACAACACTAGGGAATGTTTCTGGGCACTAGAACTCCATTGCCTAGACATGTGAACAATCTCTGGGACAGTTTTAATCTAGACCAACGGGCACAGTCTCAGCAGATCAAAGACACAGCACATGGTAGGTACCATTCCCAACAGGCAGGATGTGGACACCCTGTTTTGGAGGGTAAGAAAGTTTAATGGTGTAACTGCTTCCATTGCCAGAGGAAAATCCCCATATTTAGTTTACTAATTTGGAGCCTTAGTGTCTGATATGGCATCTTTGAATATTCCTGGGTCATAGCAGGTTTTTAAAATGTGGCATGAAGACCAGCTATGGACCAGGATTTCATTTTGCATTCTCCAACTTCGGGCTATTATTATTAGAAAGCACTAAGACGTGTTTATATATGTTCCACCAAATGTGTTTCATAACATCTGTTTGGCATTCAACAAGGAAAATGTTCTGTACTCTTGACCAGCAATATGTGCTGGGCAGACTAGCTGTGTAAAACACAAGGTTAAAAAGCCCATTCTCAGCTCTACTAAGAGGCAAAACTGAAAGTCTGTTCTTTGAGCTTGTTTCATGAGTCTTTCAGTTGAAAAATAAATCTGATAACAAGCTCCTGAATTACTGTGAAGGGTCTCACAGATATTTTGCAGAAGCAGGCAGTTTTATTTTGAAGTGAATGGGTGCAGCAGGGAGCTTTTATTTAGCTTCTCTCTCTTTTCTTTCTGCCTGCTTCATCTCCTCCTCCCTCTCTACTAACTTCTCCACACTACCACCCAGCTTCTTAAGGCTCCACCACTAAGAAATGTTTGAAAAGGAAATATATGCAGTTACTGAAAGTAAATGATTCGGAGACTTGAGCTGTTCTGAGATTTGTCTTGCTACACAGATAAATGCCTCCTGACTCCTTTTGTTCTGGAGGGAAAAATTATAAATAGTGCTATGACAGCAATGTTCAAGTTCACTTGGGCCTATGTGGTCTGTCTGTCTAATTCAGTTCTCTTTGATGTTTGCTGTACTCAATTATGAAACTGTTCCCTTAAGCCCATGCATCTCAAGGTCATCTAGATTGTGCTTTATCCTTTAGAAGGAAATGAAATTGGTTATCCATATAGCAGGGCTCTGTGGTGTGACCCAGCCCTTCTCTGGTAACCCAGTTTTTGCAATCTTGGGGGTAAGTTGCACAAAGTGTATCTTTACTAAGAGATGCTCTAGTGTTTAATGCATAGGGATGCCCAGTACATGTTTTTCTTATCATGGATGGGAGAAAGGTAATTTTCCTCAGTCATTTAGGGTCTTCTCTAAGTGATCTGCCCATAGCAGGAGAGTGGCTCCCTCACATTTGTTGTAGCTTGGCATGTAACCTTGTTATCAAGTGCTTAGCTGAAAATATTGTTTTACTCTCTAATGCATATGAACTATGAACCTTCCTTGGGGAAGGACTCCTAGGGTAGAAAATAGTAATGTGAGACCTTTAGCAAGCAGCAGTCTTTTCAAACCATATGATCTATTTACAAGAATTAATACAGAAAACAAAGGAATTCTGGTTCAGCTTTGCAAGTCCACTTCAGCTTAGTATCAGGTGGACGTTTGGTCACAACAGACTTGGAGCACTAGTGGCATTGTGGATAGAAGAGGAAACAAGTAATTCTATATTAGAAACTGGGAAAGAAACCTTGTGAGAAGGGTCATAAGTGATTTGGTATGTGTGTGGGAGAGCAGGAAAACCTGACAGAAAAAGGTATTTTTATAATGGAGTTTTTAGCTGGTGTAGGGTTGATGTAGGATGGTCTATCTTTTGCTTGGTTTATATATCACCCCACCCCCATGTTTTTCTAATGTACTTTACTATAATCCTATAAATCTTGCTCAGGGTAGGAAATGTATTGAAATAAGGCATTAAACCTTTAACAGGATTACTGTTGTTATTATTTTAGTCTGAAACAAGTAATGTTGTGTATTTTCCATGGTGAACAATTGTTATGTTAGAGATTAACAGAAAACACAAAGTTACTCATTTAGCATTGAGAAGAACGCTTTGCACTAATCTACAGTGATCCTTGGCACTTTTTTTAATGATTGACTTTAGAAATAGTTATCATGAATCTAGTTCTTTATCAATAAGAAAACTGAGTCACACCAATGGCCTTATTAGTATTGTACAGCCAGCCCCTCAGAGAAGTACATGGGAATTGTGGGTATGCCTTGCCTTCAGGTATTAAGGAGACAAAATAAATGAATCTTTTAAAATATCCAAGACAGTCAGTAGCAGATCTCACGGTTTCCTCTCTAACTGTTGAATATACTGTTCTCTGCTAGTAAGTATGTTGTTTTGGAGTGCCTTATGCATTTGACTTCTCATGCAGCTACAGTGCTATTAAGATGAACAGCTCTTCTTTCACCTTCCTTTTCTCTTTGCCATTAAACTCTTCCTCTAACAATGCCACAGCCAAAAGAAGGAGCAGTTCCAATTCAAGAGGAAAACATAAGCTTTGATAATAACTTTAAGGACAAAGAGTGTCAGTGTTTCGGATGTTATTTACAAGGGCTTCGAGAATACGGCTCTCCTAAAAGAGAGTTTTGTTTCAGGAGCCATGAGCCTGCATGTTAAATTCAGTGAACATGGACCAGCTTAACATTGGCCAGCTTTCCAATGTTCAGCAAATGTGTTTCTCCCAAGTTGTCTCTGGAAGATGGTCCTGGAGATTGAACTGTAAGGTTGTATTTGCTGGGATATTAATGGATATTAAAATATTTTTTTCTTCCAAGAGTTAACCTCTTTGATTTGTATCTCTTTTTGTAATCTCTCAGAAACTTGCACAGGGTGTCTTCAGTTTCAATATGGCTTTGGTGGCAAGTTGAGTTGAGAAAACAAATAAGTTCTTTAAGCCCCATAACTCTTGGAAAATGTAATTGTTGTCTGGACAATCTCACTGTGACAGAGAACAGCCACAGCTCCAGACAGACCTTCTGGGACCTGGACTGCTGGTTGTTTGGAGAGGGAAACAGTCATAAACAGTCTGTGCAGACTTGGGACTGCTCTGTGACATGTGTTTGTTTTTGAGAGTATGGACTCAAGCTTTCAATTTGCTGGCAAAGAGAAAAATCTGAGCTCTAATGGGACCACTTAATAACACAGTGTCTGCATCTGTGAAAGATTTGGTTCCTTATGGTTCGAATCAGCACACAGTTTGTTTTAATGTAGTAGCAGTCTCTAACCAGGTAACATAATGGGAGCTTTTCTGCCTCCTGTGAGAATGGTAATTACCAGTATGGTAAAAATGTGCAGAATCCATGACAAGACTTGGCAGGGTGAAGAAGGAAAAAAGTACTTGTAAAAAAAAAATAAAAAATTAAAACTAGCAAAACGGTGAGACTGGAAAAGGTTAGTATATTTATTTTCAATATGGGCTCACTCTAGAGGTAAATTGGGAATGAATGGTGAGAAGATACAGACCAGAAGTGTGATGTGTGAACAAGGTTTCTTGACAATAACTTGGAAATTCCAATGAAAGTGAAGTTGTGAGTGAGACCTTCTGTGCTCAGGGAATAGGAATTTTAGCTGCTGTACACCAAAGTTCAGACAAGTCACATCTGTAGTAGTGTGAGTCCAAAGCATGGAGGTTCACACTACCACATTGCTGTTCATGATGTTTATATATTAGCATAACAACTAGCACTGCCCCAGACAGTGTCTAGACAGGGTGAAGGGAATAAAACAGAAGATAAACCTTTTCCAGTAGACAATAGAGAGGAGATCACTGTTTTGGAGAGGAGAGTTTCCCTGCATAGTGTGGGTCCTTCAGAAGAGAAATTCTCCTATTTGGGATTGCAGGATAACTCTGGTGGAAAAGGACCTCAGTGGTTCTCTGGTACAACCACCTGTTCAAAGCAGGGTCAACCACAAGGTCAGACCAGGCTGCTCAGGGCTTTATTCAGTCATGTCTTGAAGACAACACAGCCTCACTGGGCAACCTGGTCTACTATCTCACTGTCCTCATAGAGAGAAAGTCCTACTTTCAAGCATATCAGCTGTTCCCCCAGTTTGGTGTCATATGCAAACTTGATCAGAGTGTGCTCTGTTGCTTCTTGAAGATCACTGATAAAGATGTCAAGCAGGATGAGTCCCAGAGTAGACCATTAGTTACAGTGCTTTGTTCATAATGGGAACACAGGCAGGGTATCATCCTTTAACCACTACCCTCTGAGCCTGTTAAACCATTTTTTTACCCATCTAGTTATCTGTCCATCCAGACCATAATATAACACCCTACTTTGAATGACCGTATATAGAAAGAGCTTGTATTTACCTTGCTAATTCTGAAGGCAGAATGAGAGCTTGAAAGAAATTGAAAGAAATACATTGTAAGGAGACACTTGAGGAGTGTAAGGTCAAACAAAGCTCTCAAGTAGAAGAAACAGTTGTCCAAGCTGAGAGTGGGTATGTTAAATGTCAAGATAGGTCAGCAGCTTGAATGGAACAAGATGGGTTCCAAATGGAGTGACTACTAAGCCTGGTAATACAGGGTACAATATGGTTTTACAGTGAGCCCATAATCACAAACTATGCACCAGAAGCTTTTCACAAACCAGGTGACAGGTCTTTCCAGAGGTTTTACAGCTCTTACCTCCAGCAGAACTTGAGCTCATGGGATTTCTACCCTGCTTAGAGGGAGAAAAGCTTTAACTGCCACAGAAAGACAGTAGTAGCTAAACTATGTAAGACATTCTTTACCAAGCATGAAAATGTAGAGGTGTCATTGTTGAAAATAGAAGGGCAGTATGGGAGTCCATGTGCAGCTGGGATGGAAAGGCAAGACATCAGTAAACCCAAATATTTACACTGGGATTTGCATTACTCTGAATGTCAATTTACAAGGCAGAGACAAAGCTGTTCTCAGTTTTCAAGTCAAAGTCTGAGGGAAGCAGAACTGTCAACAACAATAAAGGAGGTCAGAGAAGATATCTGTTGTCTCTCTGAAAATACATGCAATCTTAGGGGAGTAAGAGAGACTGGAAGAACTGCCTAAAACTTGAATGAGTTTCCCTCAGAGGGAAGAACCTAGGCAGGTATGTAAATAAACCCCTAGGTAGAGAACATCTGTAGTCAGTGTAGGCTGGCAAGGGGACAGGAGAATGTTCAAAGACTTAGTAACAGAGCTCCTATCATTTAAAATCTTAACAATTAATAAGAAGAAAACATTTATTTTCCTCTGGGCTGCAAGGAGACTAAAGGATGCAAAGCAAGGCACTGCTGTTGTGTTTGGCCGGTAGCCAGCCAGACAAGTAAGACCAATGGATGTGTAAACAGTTTACATGCATCTCAGTGGGTGTTTACTTCAAAGCTGAGTTCTGGAAGCAAAGATTCAAGCAAATTTTTCCATTTTCCCCCCTTACTTTCTTCTCCTTTTTTTTTAAATGCAGGTGAGTTGTTCTTTGTCTCACTGAGAACAGATGCATTAATAGCCCTGGAGCATAAAATCATGAGTTCTGTTACACAGACTGGACAGGATCAATATGATCTTTCTCTACACAGTCTGCTGATGTGTTTCTGTCTCAGTTTAGAGAAACCACAGTAAGGGACACAGAGAAGCTCAGGGTGTGTAACTCAGTTTTCTGTAGCCTCTGTGAAGTTGCCAACACCAGTTGTGATACTGTGTTGAGGTGAAGGCACCTGGGGTTTTTAGTTTTGGACTATGATCAGTAGCCATTTTGACTTTGATCTTCAAATAGCCCTAAGAGAGTAAGCAAATTATATGCACTACAAATACAAAAATCCCAAGTTGTCAGTCAGAGAATGTTTTTTTCCAGGGTAGCTGGCAGTAAGCTCACTCCTGTAAGTCATTGTGACACAAGTGTGTGGTGCAGAGATGCTCCTACTCAAGTAACTGTGCTGGATTTATAGTGGGAGCTGTATCACCACCTTTGAAATGCTTTTCCACTCAGGAGACTTCTGGTATGGTTTCCATCACATCTAGGCTGCTGTTAGTACCCAGATCTGTTTCATTTAGGGCTTAGCTACTGCGCTGAGCTGTTCAGCATAACTGTGCCCTCATTCTCTTCCCTTAGCCATGGATCCTCAAGAATCCTGTTACTAGACTGGAAATAACTTGGTTAGCCCCATAAAACACAGCTAACTTTTTCTCAGAGAAGGTTTTTGATGGACCAAGTAGACAAAGGCATTTGTAGGGACCACTGGGGAAAGCAGGCTAGCAGATTTGGTTTCTGCTTGAACTCACCAGCATGAATAGGGGCATCTCCGGCTGTAGCGGCAGCAGTAGAATTGCCATTCACGGTCAAGCACAGATGGAAAATATTGACTCTGGAAACCAGCCACCAGCCCATTGTTTGAGCAGGTTTGATACCTAATAAAGAGAAGAAAGAAGAGAATACATAAGAAAAACATGATGTTATAGGCTATAGATTCCCTGATAGTTTCAAGCATGTCTGAAAACAGCATTAAAAATCTTGCTTCAAGGTAGAAGCCAAGTGTTTGGCTTTGTATTGAGAAGCACTGTATACACTGTATGATCAATCTTGACCAGTGCAGGGATGAATTCCTCTGCCTAATTTTCAGCTTCCGCCTTTGAACCAGGAGTCATTTCCTTATGTCCCTTGTACTGTGTTCTGTGGTTCAGACAAGAGTGTTTACATTTGTTTGTGTTCCTCCATCTCCCACATTGATGGGGCTGCACAAACTTGCTGTGCTTTGTGAGACTCTTTTGAGGACCTTCAGAGTGAAGACTGATGGGTACTTTGAGTTGCTATGGTATCACACCAAGTAAGGCATTTTGGCTCTCACTCAGAGGATTTCAGCAGGACTTTGATAGGAAGTTGCTTGTCTTTTTGGCTCATAGGCCATGGGAACATATGGCTAGGACTGTGTAAGCATATTGGATAGCTGCAGATGATTGGTGTTATCCTGATGGAAGAAAGGTTGATACATAGAAACATAAGGAATGGTTGTACCTGTTGCAAGATGAGCATTAATCTGTGTAAAGTAGAACCTGCAATGTTGTACAAGCTCAATATTGAGTACAGCAAAAGATAGGTAATAGTAAGAGTTGAAGTATTTTTCTTTAGCTTTGAGATAACATAGAATTTTTTTCTCTGATCTTTCCAATTTTCAAGCCAGATATTTCCCCAAAAAACGAAGACATGCTCTCAGAAATCGGTATGTTTATCTGTGAACTCATATAAAAGCTTTTCTTCTCTTTCCTTTCCACAGTTGTCCTCTTTCCTACAAGCAGAAAGTAATTCTTCAAAGGAAACAACCAACCAACCTCTCCTGTCACACCTTTTTAGTCAGATGCAGTAATCTGAAAACAACACTGGGTATTAGAAAGAAGTTCCTCACCACGAGGGTGGTGGAACACTGGAACTGGTTGCCCAGGGAGGTGGTTGGGGCCCCATCCCTGGAGGCATTCAAGGTGAGGCTTGCCAGGGCTCTGAGCAACCTGATGTAGTTGGGGATGTCCCTGGCCACTGCAGGGGGATTGGACGAGATGACCTCCAGAGGTCCCTTCCAACCCAAACCATTCTAGGATTCTATGTGTGGATTTCTTCCTTTTCTGTTGCATTCACCAATCCTCTCACAGCAAATCCTGCAAACCAGTGTAGTGAATAGAAACTAGTGAGTCAGTACCTTTGCTTTATGGCCAAGTGAAAAAAATCCTTTTTCACTAGACCCACTCTGTAGCACTTTTTTTACAGAGGACAGTTCAGTGTTCAGAGTTAATGTCACTGGATTCTCCTCACTCACGAAATCCCGACAGTGCTAACAGAGGAAGATACCTCTCAGTAGGTGAATCCAGAAGAGCGTGAGAAACTGACTGGGACTGTGTGGGATTAAACTTGGCAATGTATAGGTTGTTTTTTTGGTGGGGTTTTTTTTGGTCTAGTTGGCTCAAATTGCAATGCATGAACAGTTAGTTGCCTTTTGGATCTGGTATTGGGAGAAGAGGAGGTGAGCTGGCTGGTAGATGAAGGAGTGGGAAGATTGGTGGTGCTGAGGGTCAGGTGCTGTTGAATGGGAAGTTGCCCTTCCCTTCCCTCATCTACTTGCCTTGGAAATGACTGCAGTGTCTCATAGAGACTGAGTAAACTATACAGCCTTATTTTGTCAGGAGTTTTGTGTGCTAGCAGGGATATGGTAACTGGGACTTTCCATGTCCTGCAGCAATTGCTGCAGAAAGCCTCTCCTTTGCCAAATCTTCTTCCAAACTGGTTAATGAATGTTGTACAGCTGACTTCTGTCATGGCAAGCAACCAAAGTGTGCATCCATGTTATTGGCTTAGTTCAAGTCAGGACTGTTTCCCTTGTTCACCAGTGAGAATCTTGCTCACCGTCTGTGAGACCAAACGAGAGCTAGTTTGAAACAAACCCACTCAGAAGGTATATGTGGATTTTGTGTCCATGCATAAACTGTTTCACCCTACAGATCCACTTAAATTGTGCCACATTATATGCAAAAATTGACACAGCCTCAGTGACAAGTGTGTACCTCCTTGACTCAGCAGTGCCTGCTAGATGGAAGACAAATATTGCTTGTGACAGTGTAATTGTTTTGAGCAAAAGCACCAGTTGTGGTGAAACTTCATAATTATGCCTACATCTTATTTTTGCTCTTGGCTAGAAGAAGCTCCAGAGTGTTGTGCCCCATCTAATGCTGGCACTGTGTTGTAAACTTCTCTCTAAGGAACGCTGTCACTTAGATATGTCAGGAATTAGCCTGAGCATTGTGTTGTCCTGTGGATGACAACCCAAAGAGGAAGCCTGCTCATTGCAAATCTACTCAAGGAGCCCAAGGCAGGGTGCAGTAAACAGTGCTTCTATAGTCTGTGCTGAGCCACAGACTGGGTAGCACTCCCTGAAGCTCTCTGGAAACATGCAGAGTCTGGCACACAGCTCGGTAGAGACTGGGACGTGCTGCATTAGGGCAATTTGTTCCTTACAACAAGGTAACCTGAGAGCATCATTCTAATACACTTGGCTACAGAGCAGATGGCTCCTAAAAAACTTGCATCATTAATTACTTCAAAGCAATCTTTCTAGAACCTGTCACAGCATAATAATGTATTATGGAGATATGTCAGACATGGCAAACTGACCCAGTAGGTATCACACTGCATGCTTTCATCTGCAGCCCTCTTTTGAGTGCTTCCAGAGAGAGGTGGCCTAACCTCACACAGCCAGTAAGACCATGGTTGGAGTGAATTTTTGAATGAGATGTTAGGTACACTGTTTGCCTGGAGTGCTGTTTCACCAAAACCTGTGATTTTCTGTATCCAAAACTTAATTTCCTTTTGATGTAGCTGTGGAGAGGAGGCCCTGTCCTGCTCTCCTTAGTTATTTTTGTGATGTGTCTTCTGTGTAGTTTGGTTAGTTGCATGATAAAAGCTAATAGTCTGTTACAAATGAGTGGGGAGAGATAAGTGGCTGAGGGCAGACTCAGGATACTTGAAATACAGGCACTCAGACAAAGGAAATGACTTTTCTGTGTTTGATTAGGCTGTGCCAGTCTCCAATAGCCACTTCTATGAGGAGTCTCCACTATCTGTTGTGTGGTAGTGAGATGTATTGTTGTGACTTTCACATGTCAAAGCCAACCTCACTATCACCTTCAGCTGTCTTTTTCTTTCATTTAAGGGTCAGTGATGACTCACTTTCTCCTCTTCACTCAAAGGGAAGGCAAGGCCCAGATCACCTTGTTGATTTCTTCCTGACAGACACTGCTCAGGCTTCCCTATCTACAGAAACACCCCTTTTCTCCTCAGATGCTCCCACTGGACTCAGTCCATTGCAGCTGTGCTAAGAGCTTGTAACACTATCCCTTTAACACAAACCTAGGGCTCCAAAGAAAATTTACTTGTTTGTGTAGATAGCACAAATGGGAACATATTGAAAAGGCAGCTTGATTTTGGGGTTTGAGTAGTACAGCCTCAGCTTTGAGACTTGGGGTTGGCCAGAGATTGAGAACAAAAACAGTTCCTTGCAGATGTACTGGGGTGTGCTGCCAGTGCCTGAACAGGAGGCTCCTGCAGACACTTCCTTTGCTCATGAGTCTGTCTTTGCACCCAGTTTGTGGGAAATAGGCTTATGTGCCAGCTTGAAGGATCTGCATATGTGTATGTTTGTGCACTTAAAGAGAAGGCAAAGGAGAGTGAGAATGGGAGTAGGGAGGGAGAATCTAGATACCTGTTTTTTCTAAGTCCCATCCAAACACTTTATCAGAAGTCTAAACACGGAAAAAAAGGCAATAAACATGCACTTGGTTGGAACTGTTTCTGCTTTGTGCCTTAGAGATAACTGGGAATAGTTTGGGAATGTGGCATGCTTTCATCTGTATTTTGTGTTGTAAAACAATTTTTCCTGGAAGGAAGAGTTGCTTGTCTTTCACTCACAAAATTTTGTTTGTTTGTTTCTGTGATCCCTGCCCTTTGGTGCAATCACTTTTGGACAAGAAAAATAGTTTTTCTTAAGTACTTTGTACAAAGACTGGTATGTAGAGAGAACTCTGTAGGATTCAGTGAAGCAATGAAGAACAGTTTAGCCTGCATTCACTCACACCTTACATTTTCTTAGATGGTGAAATATTTACCCAAGGTCAAACTTACTCCACTACAAATGGAGCTAAGAACACAGGCTTTTTCTGTCTGAAAATGCAGGGTTCCTTGAGATGTCTCAGCATACAAATAATTAGAAGGACTGTGTAGAACCAATGGATGTTCTGAAAACTTCTCCCTACTCCATACATGAGTGTTTCCAAATTATCCAGGAACACATTCTGCTCCCAGTATTGTCTAGCATCTTCGTTAGTAGATAGCCTCTCCAGGAGTAAGGCGTTGGGACAGATTCAGGAAAGCTTTTGTACATATACTTAACTTTAAATGTATTCACAGATAAATGAAGCTGAGAAGGCATCTCTGATCATCTATGCCAAAATTTTCCCTATTGAGTCTTATAGCATGTTCACAGGTTTCTCATGTCTCTTCAGCAAAACACAAAAGAACATTCTGTGTTCAGAAGTGTATGTTCATATATGCTTAACTTCAGGGATGCATTTACTAAGTGAAGCACCTGTAGCTGGATGTATTCTGAAATGCCAACAGGTAATTTTAGGCAAATGTCAGAGGTGATTGTTCCTCATGAGTTTTGTTCTGGAGAGAGGTGGGGTGCCCCAGAGAGCAATTTTAGAGTACCTGTTTCTCTTCGTTGTCCCTGGAAGGGGGTGGAGGTCATAAACTAGGCTTCATGGTTAGATGGCTAATGTGGATCTGTGTATTGCCCTTTTTCTTTTGAATAACATTTTCACATTAGTAAGATGCAAAGTCTTATGGGTTTAATCCTAGAAGTCCATGTAATACCTAGTGTTTGTGTAGGAAACAAGCTTACCTAAACCAGCTTTGTCAGTGGTTCCTTCCTGCCCTCCACCCTCCCAACTCTCCTATGCCTATGCTCCCAAACTACATTTCTGCCATTTCCCCCCAGTGCTAACAACCAAAGAAAAATAATGACTTAGAGACTCTTCCTTCTCTCTGCTTTAGATTCCCCATTCATTTCCTTTCTAAAGCTTTACTTGGTTTGTTATCTTTTCTAAAGAAACCTCTCAGGTTTGTCTCTGTTGCAGCTGCATGACAGTCAGGGATGGTTATTTCTGAAATGCCATAAATATCATTTATCAGAGGTCAGGTTTTGCTGTTTCTGCCTAAAGTTTCTGGGACGTGGCTGAGAAACTGGAGGGAATTTAGAGGAGAGCTGTACATATGATCAGCACTTGCTTAGGAGTCTTGGGATAGAAAACTTTTAAAGGAGGACTAGAAGAACAGAGACATGTTCAGCCTGAAAGCAAAAGCCTGGGTGAAGGTGTGTGGGTGAGGGAAAGACATAGCTGCTACCTATTTATAAGTTAAAGAGATATTACAAAGGATGCGGCATGCTTGTTCCATTACTCAAGTGAAAGTAGGGCAAGGAATTAAGAGCCTCAGTTACAGCAGAGCAAAAGTAGCTTAAATTTTAGGGAAAACTTGGCAACTTTGTAGCTATTAATGGTACAAACCACTGAATATCCCTGAATGTGATGTGCAAGGTGAGACAAAATGCTCTGAGAGGCAGAGCTGAGGAAGTAACACTACAGTCCATCCTACAGAGGTGGAGAATGGACTAGTGAGTCCAGCAGAGTACTGTGTCAGCTAACATGAGGATGATGTATTGCTCACTAACGGATTGGTTTGTCAAAAGATCAGTGGGGAAACAGAGGTGGCCAAACAAGAACTAATGGTACAGATTGTGACTCATATTTGTGGTTCAACTTGATTTTTTAGTGAATCTGTGTAGAACTGGGAGTGGCTCCAAGTAGCACTGAGCTGAGGATGGAAGAGAGACAGAGAGAGAGAGAGAGAGAGAAAAGAGAGGCATGTATGAGAAGTAAGACTGCCAGGAGAAAAGGTGTGGGATTGTCAAAGGCAGAATTAAAGACATTAAAGAGGGGCTGGAAAAGAAATACATTTGAAGAAAAGATAGGGTTGGAAATAGGAAAAATATAGGCAAGAAGAAGGACAAAGTGCAAAGATTTATTCAGGAGCTAGAGGAAGTAAGGTTCAGATAATACAGTGTGGATGTAGTCATACTAAGCATGAGGAGAATGGTGATTAATGTGGCCCTATGGTCAGATGGCAGAAAAAAACACTCTGTGTAGCTTTAAACAATATCCTGTTTGTGAGAAGTGAACTTGAGCAGTTGCTGCCAGGGATTTTTAGAAAGAGAATAGTAATTTTATTCTGAACAATAGAAAATTACTGTGCAATAATTAGAAATTGTATTCATGTATGAAAAACGAAGACATCATCCAGGATTAACACAGTGTCTTCTTTCTGCCTGTGTTGCAGCCCTCCCTCATTCTTTTCAGTTCTTATTAAAAAAATCAAGTATGGGGTCAATCTCTTTTTCCCTAGTAATTGCATCAGCTATAGGAGTGTATCACGTGGTAAATGAAAGAGTATGAATAATTCAGAAAAAATTTTTGAATCATTTAAAAAGCAGAAGCTTCACATTTCATTGCTAACCTGTTCCCATATAACACAAAATCTACAAAAATCCCACTGCAACTTCTGGAGTAAAACCATTTCAAGGATTTGAAAATATTCTTGCTTCATTTCATTTTGCCCAAAGAATATTTCAAACTCAGATTTTTCCAAAACTGTTTCACATTTCATGGAAAAAAACCCAAAAGATAACTAGTATGTGCTCTCTAAATACGAAACACTATACATATTTCCAGAAATTACTGTGGCCATAAAATGTGGTCACCTTTGCCTCTAAGGCTGATGGAAATGTAATGTTTAGTTAACCAAAACTGACTGCATTAAGGAAGTAGCACGATATTCTGCTATCATTATCATTCATATATATGCAAACATCACCACTTGTTAGCATAGATTTTTTGGCTCCTGTAATACCAGCATGACTAGAATCAGCCTTTGACTTGTGCCTAAGCCAAAAAGCTTAGCAACAAAAACACAAAGAGAAAAGCTAGTGCAATATAGGGAATAGTTTCTTTTTCTAGTGATAAGAGCAGGAGGTCTGAGTAAGGAGTTTTACAGTTTGTTCCCCATTTTAGTCACTGTCTCAATGTGAGGCCTTTCAAGAGGGTCTTTGTCCTTACTGAAGGTTCGTGCCTCATTTTCCTTATCTGTGAAACAACAATATTAAGACAAAGCACTTTACAGCTGAGGTTCTGAGTGACCAAATGACACAGCATTTCCAAAGCACACTGAGACCCTCCAGCAAGAAATTGCTGCAGAGAAGGCAGATGCGATGCTGATCCCCTCACAGACTATGCATCATGATTAACGAGTCTCAGGCAGGTGTTCAGGGCAGTGAAGCCACTGGTTATGATTGCATTAGTATGTGTTTGCATTGCTCTGGCTGCAGTATTAGCACCCACATTCCATAGGGGTTATCAGGGCTGTACCCTCCAGGGATGGTTGGGGTTATCCTACCATTCGGTTCCCGCCCTGTTGATCTCTTCCCACCAGCACTCTGTCGGCTCACCGAGGCTCTGGGCTGCCGGCATGCAGGCATAGTTCCACAGTCTGTCGGAGCCTTCCTTCTTGTTGAAAACACTTCTGACAGCCACAATCACCTGCCCATGTGGGCACTGGAAGTTGAAACCTTGCCGGTAAACATTGACCCATCCATCATTGTCTCCATAGTTATAAGGCCCATAGTAATAGTCACCATACTGGCCCCATGCCATGGGCATCAGAGGCAGGAACACACAGAGAAGAACCAGGTCCATTCTGAGGATGTTCCTGGCTTAGAAATGCCCTGCTGGTTTGTTGGGCTGGCCCTTTTATATTGCCTCTAACATTTGGCTTCCAGATGTTATGCTTCAAGATCCAAGTGCAATGTGTCATTGCTTAACAAACCTTCTCTGAGTTACAGAAACATCCAATTACTTTTAAGGTGGAATTCTGCAAGTACAGTAAATCAGTAAGCCCTAAGAACAGGGTCTTCTCACCACCACAAACCATCTGTGATCCCTTGCTGCAGAGCTACTGTGTAGAGCAAGACACTTGTAGTGCAACTGTCACAGACATGCAGATTTTATCTTCTAAACACTACTTAAGTTTGAAAACTACTTTATTTGAAATTAAATCTCTATTTGACGTTGCCTTTTCCCATCATTAGTAACATGCAACAAAATGTGTATCCCCACCCTCTCTTCCCTAAATATGTATGAAATGATTGTGTCAGTTCCTAGAAAGAAGATAATTGGTCAAGGTGGAGTAATTCACTGCTGCTGTTGTAAAAAATCCTTTAAAAATTTTGGTCTGGTAGGAGATGAGATAGAGCCCAAATCACTGAGACTCTTGCTTGGCAAGGAAACAGCTCACCCTGTGAAGCAGGGCATCAGCTCCTTCCATGCAGAACTGATTTTGCTGTGACTATGTGTGAACATTGTAACTGTGGACTTGGCAGACTTTTTAATGTGAGGAAAAAACATGTAATGAAGTTAGGATGAGATAAGCTTCGTGTATCATCATAGCCTATTGAAATATTTTGAGTAGGGCCCTTTAAGCTACCTTCCATTTATCATGGGCTAGAAACATGGATCTACTGCTGAGGAGCTCCTGTGCTGTAAATTCAAAACCTGACTTGCCACTTGGAAATGTGTTCAGGTAATTTTTTTTATCAGGAACCCACCCTATTCACGAGTGTGGAACAGAGTGCTTTATATAGCTATGTACTTGACCCAAAGAAAACTGTGGACTTGAGCATGTTTTAGTAAGTATGACAGTCCAAAGTCAATATAATATAGTCTACATATGCATATGTTGCATGTGTTACTAGTGAAATATGTGACCCTTGGAACAGTTCCAGATAGAGATCCTGTCTCTTCCAGTGAAACCACAGCAAAGGATCCAGAGACTGTTTCTTGCTGCAAGTTTCTCTTCCCTTCTTTCCTCTACTACTCTTCCCCATTTGGACCATGCACCAAAACCAAACAAACCAACCTGTGTATGAGCTTTTACTCTGTTGCTGGTACTATCAGGAAGAAGATCGGTTGTGGGTAGCAGTAGACTTGCTCTTCTCTAAGAAGAATTCTTAGAAGAATTCTCTAAGGAATTCCAAACCCTCCATGCTGGGTCATTGCTTTACAGGAGTGTAAGCATTCCAGGAGATAGATGCCTTTACTAACCAGCCTCAGATCTCAAAAGCTGCCTTCAGCCTCATCAACCAGGCACTTTTATGCCTTTAGCTAATGGCTTTTTTGTAGCAGAGCATTGTTTGACAAAACTGTAAGTGGGAGTTGAGGTGTTTGCCAGGAGCAGAGTTCAGCAATATCTCAGTTGTCCATGTTCACAACTAGTGCAGATCCACATGAACCTGGCAGCTGAGAGTTGCTCATGTAGCTCAGTGCTTCATCTCCTGCTGTAGCAGAACTAGATGCCTGGGGAGGAGGGCTGTGGAGACAGCACACGACAGCCCTTCCCTTGTAGCTGCTCTCCTCTAGATCTTAGGTGACAGTAGGGGACACAGGTAGCCTAAGACTAAAAAGAGAGGAAATTTGTTAAATAATCCATAGTTATCAAATGGCACCAGAATGCAGACTTGAATCACTAACTCAATAATATATGTTTTTTCCCTCTTGCTTTCTTAGACAGGTAGTCAGTCACATGTGGGAGCACTGCACACTGCTGTACGTGCTTGAGAGGCATTTTGGAAGACATTTGAGCAGGAAGCACCACATTATATATATATGAGCCTCACCTCGCGTAACCCTTTATAAATACCATTCCTTGGAAGGAAGTCCTCACATAACCCACACAAAATCGGGGTCAAAAGGAGATGAGAAGAGCGAGGAGGGCTCTATAGAGTGTAGGGCTCTATGGAGAGTAGGACACAGCGTTCCCTTGCCTACCTTTGACATACATGTGAAGCTTTGAAGTGTCTATTGTCACTTCCTACATACAACCTACACTGCTTGGTCTCACTTAGTGGGTAGAGTGGCACTTCCATGCTGCAATGTGATCAAAAAGTGGTTTGGTTTAGCTGGGGGAAAAAGCTGTGAGGGAAGATAGTGATATAAGAGATGTGGAACTACAACTCCCTGTAGCAGTCGTGGCAGTACATACATGTCCTGACCAAGGACTGCCTGAAAATCTACAGCTGGTGTTTCTGGATCCAGTGCTTTCTGGGAACTTTTAGTATTAAATGTCATGCTTTAGTCTCATACTGAATAAACATAGAAGAGAATGGAATTTCTTACAGGAGGGACATGATGATTTTTAGTCACCTTGAAGAGGAGTAGCATTTGTGAGTGGGAAAAACTGTGATTTGAAAATCCCTGTAGTGGTTAAAAAAGAGAGTAGTGTGCATACATGAATTTTGTTTCTGAGTAATGCTTGTTCAGCTCTGCAGCTCACAGCTGCTTGCTTTGTGGAGCAAAGCTAGGGCTACATGCGACTTGTTTCACTAACATTTCACACCGTTGCTCCAACCCAGATAATTCCACTGATGTTGCCAGTGCTAGGAGTTGCAATTTTAGCTGTGTTTCCATTGACTCACTGGCTTATTAAGCGCTATGCCTTATTCTGTTTGGCCAGTGAATCACAGTAGTTCAAAAGTGAGTGGCTAGAATTGCTGCAAACTAGTTTACAGCTTGGTGAGTTTGGATGGCTTCAGCTAGAGTTTGTACTAGGAGAAAACTCAATGATACTAAAAATCAGTCCCTCTCTGAAATCACTTACCCTTTGATTTGACTTTACAAACATCAACTGCATGCCTTGCACATCCACTCCCTGGAAAAGCAGAAGGTGTTGTTGAAGTAAATATGAGGTGCTAAGACCAATCTTTCATTATCAGTTCCTTGGTATGGAATCATTATTGGCTGGTAATTTTATTCCCTGTCAGTTTTAGAAATACTATATTTAATCCACACAAACAAGTATTTAATTTCTATCTCGGCCAATGATAGCAGATAAAAGTGATTCTTCAAAGTTAGCTGTGCTTTAAGCACATTTTGGATTAGAGACCTTAAGAGGAATAGCCTTTTCAGCCTGCATTGTTCTGTGTTTCTGTACTGCTGCAGACACTAGATGCAGCATTCCTTAGCACTGCAGGTGTTATTAGTGCTTCAGAGCCATTAGGAGAAACGCTGCAGTATTCTCTTACCATGTTACAGCCCTGAAATGCAGAGAGATTGCAGTGCTTTGAACTAAAATCACAGATGCTGTAGCATTATTCAAATTAACAAAAGTAGACAGCTTAATAGTTGCCCAGAGAGGTGGTGGAAGCACCATCCCTGGAAGTTTTATGGCCAGGCTGGCTGGGGTTCTGAGCAACCTGATCTAGTGGGAGGTGTCCCTGCCCATGGCAGGGGGTTGGAACTAGATGATCTTTAAGGTCCCTTCCAACCCAAACCATCCTATGTTTCTATGATTCTATGATACAAGGGTGTTTTCTCACAGCACTTAATCCTTTAGATGCACAAGAGTGACTCCATTCCATATTACTCAGGACTATAGCCAGAAATGAAGCTTTGCATTTTGTGCTGGTGGAGGTGGCTGAGTGTGTTCCTTGAGCCCAAAAATCCTCTGTACGCTAAATAGGTATGGCAGAAGCAGTGACAGTAGCAGGAGCAATATACATCTGCTTCTGAGCTAATGCAACCACATCACGGCATTTCACAGTGAGAAGAAAGTTGTTTCTATGTCAGCTCATTGAATCAATGAGGTCACACATTTTGAACACATTTTCCATGTTTTATTCCACGCTGTCTCAGGGTAATGCTGGCAGTTCTGAAAAAGCAAAGTGACTTGGATGAGTCAGGGAGGCTGCATGATCTGGAAGCTGTAAATTGAATTCAATTACTGATACTTTTCCATGCCCTGTTTGCAACATGACTTCTGTTTGTTAAATAAACTTCCTGCATTGTCACTTTGTATAGCAATATAAGGATTTGGGGTGCCTTTAGTATGTTTTTGAAATGAGGTTACAGAAGCCTTGGTAATGTGGAGAAGGATGAATCTGCTAGAAAGCTGTGCTTCACAAGGGACAAAGATATATCCTTGTCAACTTTCTAGCTCAAAGTTATTACCTTGATTCACAGCAATGTATATGATGAAGGCTGGAGTTCATTTGTCAGGGCTTCCTACTGTTAGTGATATTTTTTCTAGCACCTTTTACTTTATGTTCTCAAAGTACTTTGATTAAGTTCTATCACCTTTCTGAAAAGTAGGAAGAGTTAAAATTCCTTTATTTTACATGGTAAGGTCCAGTGATCTGCCCAATGTCCACCAGTACCTCAGGACTAGAAACAGATTTTAAAATCCAACATCTAGACTGTCCGCGTCAGACTCCAGCCCTGAGAAAGCACCTTCTTCCTCCCACTTCCCTACAGAGAGGCAGGTTCAGCTTCTACTTTACGTAGCTCTTCCTTTGTAAAAGCTCTGCTTAAGATCCTGTGATACTAGAGGATATTGCAGAGCTGTTTTCTGTTTGGAAGTAGCTGTAGAAGTTCTGATATGATACCACTTGGCATGTTGCTGTGGAGAAGAAAAAAGTGCTAGCTGCAGTTCTGTTTTCCAAGGTTATCATAAGCCTTTGGATTACTTTTGTAATAGATTCCTGCCTACATGTGTAGTGTTAAATCATGGGTTAAGTAATAGAAGCAAACAGGAAGTCTCTGAGGAGAGGGAGTAAGGAAGCTGTGCTGAAACATTAGTAAAGAAACCACTGAAACAAATTTTCCTGATCTGGGAGACCAGCTAGATGCCATCCAGAACTATAAAATTATCACTTTGAAAACGTAGTTTTCAAGCAAGTAGCAAATAGCTGGTTTGTATATTGATCACCACCCCTAGATCAGATTACCCCCAAAAACTGAGTAAAAAATGATAGTCACAAACCTTTGTTACAAACCTTCCCCC
>VWZO01009773.1:489699-592081 GCA_013396975.1 Bucco capensis
CCCCCCCATGCAAAGCTTTGAGCAGGGAAAAGTTGGGGAGAAGAGCTAAATCATGCAAGGGGAGACATCCTGATCAACTGCAGGGTTTGTGCAGACATTTGTGCAGACACGCTAGAATGTCTACACAGAATATTCTGCCCGTAAATAACCCAGGAGCCATCATTGCTAATTTCCACAGATCTCTTCTCAGAAATAATTCCAAATAGATTTACCATGGGATATTTAACTAGTTCTAATAGAGTCATTCCTCAAATCTGGGCATGAGGAGGTGTGTAACTTGACTGTATAGCAAGAAGTCATGCATATCTTATGAACAGAAAATGATGTGTTATTTGTTCAGATCCACTAGTAGTGAAGAAGTTAGATGATTCCTGTTCTTTCACCTCCTGCATGGTTTAATCATAGTCATACAGGCATTTGGCAGAGCAGTGTATAACTGCTTCTCCCTCCTCTGCACATCAGGCTGTAAAAGTTGCCCTGTTCTAGGAACTCTTGCCATTTGTGCTAATAAATTCATTCCCTAAAGTTGTTATAAATTACAGAGCTGCTGCAATTACAGTGACTCTCCCAGGATCATTACAATAAGGGAAAGCCAATTTAATGAGTATTTGCCATTACAGTTTCAAATGTCAGTACAGGGCATGTCCTGCTAAAAGCTAGGGTTTTTTTTCCTACTACTTTTTGCTATAAAGGTCTTTTCTTGTTGCTGTAGTTGGTTTTGTCATCATTATTTTTTTAGCATGTACACTTAAAATCCATAACAGGTGCCTAGCTATAGTCCCATATTAAGCCTAGATAGTCAGAGTGCAGTGTTTGAAGGTGAAACTGCCAAAAGAAAAGGAAAACCCCTTGAGGCTACAGGAAATTCAGGTGGCATTGATTCAGGAGAGAGCCAGATGCTTCAGGCTGAGATAGTGCTGAACCTCCTCACAGATTTAGCAGGCAGCATTTTACCAGGACCTTTTTACACATGAGCTGAGTAACTGAATCTCCCTTTTCATCAAAGTTCTCCCTTTTTTTCTTTTTAATATCACCGAATCACAGAATGTTAGGGGTTGGAAGGGACCTCTGGGGATCAACTAGTCCAACCCACCTGCAAGAGCAGGATAGCCAAGCTTGGTGTTTAGTCTTTGGGCTAAATTCAAGCTTGGCTATCCTGTGCTGTCTAGAAGTTGATAGCTCCTACTTGAAATAGCTGGAGAGCTCTCTTGGAAGAGCAGACATCACCAGATCATCAGAGGCAGAAATGTTCTAAAACTTTATATGATTCCTTCAGAAAGAGATTTCTTCTCCAATGGGCTCATTGAACATTTGAGTGAAATTGGTACTAAATCAATTGAATAGATCTATGAAAAATTACCTCCTTCCTCTCTCAATTTGCTTTAAGTCTGGCTTCAAAATGTGTAGCTTCAGCTGATTCTTGAAACATGGAGAAAATCTATTGTAATAAGATGTGTAGGGAAAACGTTAAATTCTAATGCAGAAGTTAGAAAAAGCAATCAAAGTATTTTTGAGGTATTCTTCATAACCTGAGAAGAGATACAAAAGTGGCAGAAGTCCTATTTTGTTTATTTTGAAAGTCTCACATAAAGCTTGTTTCCATGTAAGGCTCAGTTACTTTTTCTGTCATTTTAATTCATGAGAAACCTTCCAGAACAGGCCACAGCAGCCAGCTGTAGCATTTTCAAAATCTATGGACCTGGGGCTTAATATAGGCCACCCTGTTCCAGGGGTGTGACTGCAGCCATCTGACAGAACAGCGTTAGGAGGTCAGTCAGCTGTGATCCTTGTCATGGAAACCAGCCACTCTGGGTGGTGAAGAGGTTTCTCCTTCAGAGAAGTTTGGAAGCATTAGAAAGTTCTCACATGGCTTTCTGTAGCATAAGCTGTGACCTAGAGATCATAGCATTGCTGTGAAATGCTGGAGGGGAAAATCTGAACTAATCACTCATAATAACTCTGCACAGACCCATGGGGTAAGTCTGAGGTCAGGGCTGAATTGATCTTTGATGTGAGAATGGCAGTAAATGTAATTCACTTGCTGGTCATGGGAATGGAACTGAGCCAAAATCAGTTTTCTCTGAGCTAGGTAGGAGGGAGGAGGGGTGACAATGTGACCTAAGTATGTCTTAGTTTTACATGCAAAGGACTTTACCATTGCATAATAGGTCAGATCAATGCAAAGCAAGTACTGAGTAAGAGCACTTAGAGCTAGTGGTCTTTTGTACAGGTTTTCTACTTTCTTTGTGCCAGCTTCTTTGTGTCCAAATAAAGTCTTAAAAGATCAGAATGATCTTGCTTTAATAGTCACTAAAGCTGAGTGGTATCTGGCAGTCCATGTTATGTGGGAAATGAAAAGAGATGCTTAGTTGGTCCCTTTGGGCCATATGGTTTGTGAATCTGGGTAGCTGGAGTGACAGCATAGCCACTGAAACCCAGCTCCCAGCCCAGCTCCTGGCACCCTCCCTCTATTTGCATTCCAGTCATAAGAATGAGTTCTCTTCTCCTTACTTTTTTTGCTTTTGTGGTGCTGCAGATAGTGGGGGAAAGAAAGGGGGAGAGAGGAAAAGAAAACTTGGGGAAGGGGCTTCTGCATACTGTCACTATAATTCATTGTGATCTGACCTTGCAGGTTTTCAGCCCTGCTCATCCATCTACCACTCCTCATGTGACTGTCACCTCTTATTAATGTAATTAGCAACTGCCAGCCCCAGATATTTGATGGTAGAAGTTAAAAACTCTGAGAACTCTCTGCCAATTTAACATTAACCCTGTCACTGCAGAACAGATTATCCTGCTCCAGAAGTAGCTCCTCAGCATTCACACTTAGACAATTGCATGCTCCTGCTGTTATAATCCAGCTCCCTTGTCTTACCATGCTTTGTTCTCCTTGTGCCCTTTCAGTTCCTAGAGCTGCTCTCATCCTCCTTTCTCCCCATGTGCCACCTCTCTTTGCTGGTTATAAGAAGTGAAGCTGCTAATAAGAGCACTTAAGCCAACAGTCCCAGAGTCTGTGTGGCTTTTCATGGCTATGCCAAATGACATGTATCTGCCCAGCCTCAGAAAAGACCCTGCTGCTCTTCATACATCTCCTTCGCCTCTGCCTGTGACTTCTCCCCCCACTGTGTGAGTACAAATCCACCTGGGCCCCTGCCCATTTATGTGGCCATTGGCTCATGCTGCTGGCTAAGACTCACCATCTTTGCTGCTGTTGACACCTCAGCCAGGTGGATGAAAGCTAGGTCAGATATTCCTCTTCGTGCTACAAGTTCCTCACCTTTGTAAAGGGACTACAGACTTTCTCCAAGTGTGACTGGCAACTACTGTTGTCAAAGCCCTTGTTACATGGCTTTTACAAATCTTGCTTCATTATCTTGTAAGCAGTGGTGGCTGGAGGTCATCCTTGTTGCTAATCTCTTCAGGAGCAGCTCATGCTCACCTGCTGTGCAGAGGTGACAGGACAGCGACAGCTCAAAGGAAGGTTGCCTTCCTCCAGGGAATACTTGGGGTTTCAAACAAAAAATTGGAACATGGAGAGCACGACAATATCTGCCACCCAGTCTCTGTGGTCAGAGTAGCTGTTCAAACAAACAGGGCACAGTCAGGTAACAAAGATCCTGATGGTCCTGCAGTTCAACTGGGTGATGTACTATTCCAGTGCATGTGACAGGCAGGACCCTTAGTCCTTTAGGATGAGGATGTACCCTTTTTTACAGTAGTTCCACACTGCCATAATTAGTTCTGATCCATGATGTGCTTCCTCTGCACCCTCCTTATCGTTGCAAGCAGTTATAATGATTACTTTTGCTACAAATTGCCTATTTCTTAGTTCAGCTTCTCTGTGGGGCTGAGGCAGATCAGCTCCTCCTAGTCATCACAAGAAGCATAACTGAGAGCCTTTGAAACATGATTTCCATATCTGGTCTTTCTATGCTCAAGCTGTGAAGTTCCTGAGCCTGCTCTCAGCTTTCAAACGTGGATTTGCCTTTGCCCCACACAGCTTTCCATGCCACATGCCCATCCACAGTGCAAGCCATTTTTGTAAGACCACTCTTCTATTTTTTTTTGTGTACCTGACAGCATTCTAGATCTCAGCAGTAACTCTGTTCACCAAGAAGCAGGAAAATGTCTATATAGCTATTACTGTGTTTATCTTCTCTAGTCAAATTCTGATGACTTCTCAACTGAATCCACGGCATAATGCATTCTTCCCTTTGTGCCATGTTCTAGGTTATTTTATTGCATTGAGAGCTCCAACAGCTTTTTAAAGGCAGCAGACTCTTTGTTTCTCTTCTCACTTCTAGCATATTTGCAGCCACTGTTCATCATCAGAGAGCTCAGTGGACCTGTGGAAGAGTAACCTTCAGAGTGCATAGCCTTGGTGTTATTATTTGCTTTATATGGGTAAAGAAAAAGTAGTTGCCATTAAATGTAAAGATAGACATGGAAAGAATGAAGAAGAATCAGCAGAACTCCAAAAAGTCTCTGGAAACAAAGTTACGTGTTTGGGTTGCTCATAAGGTGACACACTAGAAGAACAAGCATGACAGGCATTGGTAGAATAGTTATATTTTGTGACTGCCTTCAAGGGAATATGACATGATTAAGGGAAATTTCTGCTCATTACTTAAATGCTTAGCTGTGTCCATGCAGCACAGGGAAAAGTGTCAGTGCTCATTGGTTCTGGAGCTCATGATTTAATCTAACTAGACATGTATGTGAATACATCTTGCAATACTCTGTAGCTGTACCCAGTGACACTTTCTGGTGAAGCATGGAAAATGGAAGGGTTTGTCTCCAGCAGCTATTAAATATCTGGCACCAGCTGAAGAAAATAAGGGCCAGAAGTTTCCGTTCTACTAACCATGGGAAGCAACACTCACCTTCCTCATGCTGCAATGGGCACAGCATAGCTCAGGTTGGAAGGCACCTCTGGAGGTTTCTGGTTAAACCTCTTGTACAAATCAGGGTTGGCTGAAGAACTGACGAGGTTGTTCACAGCTTTATCCAGTGTTGAAAACCTCCAAGGATAGAAAATGTACAACCTCTTTCATTTTTTCCACCTGCAGACAGGTAGTGTAAATTACAGTGCATGGCAATGAAATATCTTTGTGACCAAATGAATTTGGTAACAGAATCAAAGGTGCTGTTATTCTGCTACTTGTGCACCCTGCTCTGTAGCTGTCTTTATTATTATCCCCTTTAAAGTCTTATATTGAAAACAGTGTATTTTTCACTTTAGGAGACATGCTCTGCCTCTGTGACCTTTGAGTATTTAGCAGCATGGATGCAAATGCATACCACAAATGCAGTGAAAATCAAAGACTGTTTCTCAGCCTCTCTTGGGCACATTTGCCAGCCCGCATCTGGTTATTTTTATGAAGAATGCAAAACCCAGTAGCTAAAAAGAGTGCATCAATGTTCTTTTATGTCAGCAAGGGGTTAAACCAATTGCCTGGGGAACTATCACTGTCCCTAGCCTAGTAGTGCTGCAACTCTCCAGATGCCCTTGCACCCTTTCACCCAATAAAAGAACTGTACTAATTGCTTGAAACCCTTTTTATGTCTTTCTTCCAACAATATTTTTGTGTATTTAAATCTAATCTTCAGAATATCAGAAATTCAGCAGGAGGTGCTAGTTTAGTAAATCCTGGAGTCCTGGGTTAATAAATCCTGACACACTGGGCTTAGTCACAGCTCAGGCTTCCTCTGCCACTAGGCTGTTCTGTATCCTTTAGCAAATTACTTTGCCCCTTCATATTCCACTTTGGCTTTTTGGTCATTTTTCATCTTTTTGGCCTGATGCTGCAAGCTCAGTTAAGTTACTGTCTCTTACTATGGATTTGACAATTGATGTCTTGCAACACCAAGCAAATGCACATATTCCCCAGCCATTAATTATTTGTTTCTTGCTTCTTGCTCTCTGTCTTTTCACAAGAAAACTCACAAGACTCTCTATCTGGTTCTATTGTTGAACAAAACGAGGAAAAAAGCTTCCAACTATTCAGCAGAGAAATTAAATTTTTTTCTTACCTAGCAGTTATAATAACTACTATGAGCCTGCCTTTCTAGATACATGATTTTCTGAGATTAAATGAATCTGACATTTACAGATGCTTTTATTTCTTCTAAGAGCTCTGTCTCGTCTTTCCTACCTTAAGTGCTGTTGTACTCTGAAAATTGTTGTTAATATTGGCATGGGGGGGTGCTCCATATTTCTTATGTCAAATTTATTCAGAGTACAAATATGTGGATTGACAGCAAGAAACTCCCTGGCTTTTGTGGCCTTTGGGTCATGGTGGAACAGGCTTTTGCTAGTGTATAACCCTGCAAAACTGGGTCTCACAGTCTACCTGAATTGTGGAGAAGTGATAGAGAGCTCTGAAGGAGACCATGACGCATGACACCGGGAATAGGCTGTGCAAGAAAAGCAGAGACAGCAGTCTGCTCTCCCTTGTCCTGCTGTTGCTGTTATGGAGGATTTATGACACTGTAACAGGCTTTGCTGTGAGTTGAATACAAATAGCAATTCTCCTGCACTAGAGTACAATCAGCATTTTTGCTGCATTGGCTTCATTGCTTTGCTTCAGTACTCCAGTGAGCTGATGGGCAAAGTCCAAAGCTGCATGCTAAGATCCCTGCAGCACTGCAGGCAAAATAATGCCCAAGCTGCAGGAATAAGGAAATAATGTACCTGTAAGAGCCCTTCACTTAGGCAGAGATTGCCTGGGGAACAGTGGAAAACCTGGGGAGGGTATTGCTAAAAATTCCTTCTTTTCTGCAGAGAAAACAATTAGCATATAGTTACAGCTGTACAGATTGCCTAACACAGTCTTTGCCCTCCACAGCAGATAATTGCTTGGTGCCTTCATACACAACAGACAGATCCAGATTCCTATAAACATGAAGCTAGGATGATGGGATCACTTATCATTTCATTGAGACGAAAACCAATTAGAAAAAGCAATTTCATTGCAGTATGTACAGCTCTTACCAGCTTACTGTATCCATTCTTGTCTCTTGCTTACAGTCTAAATATGAGACTCTTGAGTAACGATTATTAGGTGTTCACAGTGCTGAACACAATGGGACCCTGATTTTCCTTCATCAGTCACTATCACCATCACATCATCATTTATTTGTTTACACTGTTCTTTCAGTTGGAAGCTTTGCTGGAAACCATAGTGGTAATAAGGATAGAGCAGTGTTATTCTCAGCCATGTTTCCTTTTAAGATTATAAATGACTTACCTCTTTATGACACCCAAAATGACATTTTTCCACAGATCCCAGTGGTTATTTTCTGAGTTGGTTTTTCTCTTTTATGACTATCTGATGGTTTTTTTACCCTGTAATGTTTTATAGCTTTCTAGCATATTTCATTTAAAGATCTTGAGGTGCTTAAATCTACGAGGTACAGAAGTGTTTTATCTATTTTACAGATGTGGAAAACTGAGGAAAAGCATGGTAACATTTATTTGTCATCAAGGTCATGCACTGTGTTTATAGCAAACCTGGCAATTAAAGAAAAATTGAAGAAAAAAAAAAAAGAAACAATTGTTTCTTCCCCTGTTTTTAGCCATTCCCTTCCTTTACACCTGATCTCCCTCCTGTCTTCTTTTCCTTCGGTCATTTTGTCAGTGTTTTATCCTCTCTTTCAGCAGATTTTACCCCTAAAAGTGAGGCTTGTTTTCCAGATTTGTGAATCTGGGTCTGATCCCTAACCACTGCTTTCCTGTATGCATATGCAATACAGCAATCATACACTGCTAGTCCTGTCTGTTTCTCTCTTACATGCTAACAGTCAGGAATTTCCATAGCAAACTCCCAACTATATCAGGGACCTTGGACACTGGGCGTTATTCTCATCAATCTTCCTTTTTTCCTGTGGCCCATTATAGTGCTGGCATTTAACTTTGTGTTATAGGCCATTAGTATTTTGCTTTATAAATAGGTCATTCTGAAATGTTGTAAAGCATCCAGTGTGTGTAGACTTGGAGAGTAGTGAGTGTTCCCTGGGCTCTACTGGACTGTTGTATGACTCTGCAGTAGTAAGAGGGGATGAGGGCCATCTTTTCCTTGCCTGTATTTCAAAAGATATTCCTAATGTACGTATTATTTCTGTTACTGCCACATTGAAAAATACCCCAAATACTTCCTCAATGAAATCTTCAGTGTTTGCCCTGCAGTGCACCCCAAAAGACAATCATAAATGTGTGATGCAGCTAGATAAAGTGTTTAGGGTTTGACTGTTTTGGTTTGTTTTTTTTTGTCAGTTGGTGTTTATTTCCTTCCCCCCCCAATAACTTCTGCAGGTGCTTGTTTCAACAAGCTCTGGGCCAGTAGTCTGTGAAGTGACAGTATCCAATTCAAAATTCTGATTTCTATTGATGTGGATATTCTTTGTATTTTAGGCACTGTGTGTAAGTGCCTTTTCTGGATAGCTTTGTTACCTTGTTTTTAATATATTGAAACAAGGGGCAGCTGCTAAGGAGGAGAGGAGGCTCTTTCCCAGTGTAAGGACACTAGGGAAGCTGCTTGCCAATTTCAGTAAAAGAACAGCTTTTTTCCCCCTTTTCACTCCTCTATTCTTTTCCCGTGTTTCTACTCCCTCACATTTGCTCCTGGATAGAGGTAGGGATTCAGTCTCCAAGTTGAAGCAGTTCTTGCTCCCTTCACTAAGGCTGGCAGCAGAGCCATGTGTCATGTCAGTGGTTTTGTGTTTTGGGTAGCTGTTCTCTATGTGCTGGGTTGTTATAAGCAGCCCCTTTCCTCTCTAGCCTGCTCAGTGCAACATGCACACTGCAGATCACTAAGGCTGAGATTGCTTGGCTGTATATATGTTGTCTAAAATGACTTCAACCCCGTCTCCCTCCTAAAGGCACCACAAGACCTTTGAAACATGTTTTTTGTCTGAGCATGCTCAGAGGAAAAAGTCTTGATTTTAATGATCTATTCTTCTTCTCAGTTGTTTTACACCATCAATTATCTATGTGAACAGGGCAAGGCATAACAACCATAAGAAAGAGTAGCCCCATGCTGATAAACTGGCTACCAGCTCATCTGACTGCAGCATCTTCCAATTACCTCTACCCAAGAAAAGCATCGGTGACTGGAGTAACAAAATGAGTGGGAGATTATTAAGGAATTCAGCCAATACCAGGTGAATCAGCAGCTTCATGTTCAATGCTCTGGTGCTAATGGGAATGGTAGTTTTCAGGTGAAACAAAAAATGAGCTCCCTGCTATGCTATATTCCACAAAAGTAGAGGCTGTCACAGTCTTGTTCTAAACACATGATTACTCATCCATACATGTCTGTACCTGTGTTATTAGATGCTAGTTTCAGTCTGCCTTACTCAAATTTCCCAAGCACTCTTCATTTGCAAAAGCAATCCTCCCTACTTTCTGCTCTGGACTGCTGCTAAATAAGTAGATGTGTTACTGTGTTGGGGGTAAATTTGCCCTGTGTATGGAGCAGAGAGTATGCTAGAAATGACCAATGTCAGCTATACTAATTAAAGGAATGATGAAACTAGTCCCAATTGCTTAAATGATGTCATTCATATATATTAAACTATAGTCTAATGATGGAGTATTGATCTGGAGAAAGGAACTTCTCTTCAGGTTGGAAATCCATGTGTCGTTGGCCAAACAGCATCTAAAGTTGACCTCATGTTCCCCCTTAAAGTTTTAAGTGCACTTCAGCTTTTGAAGCTAAACCGCTCTGCTGGAGGACTGCCCAGGCTTGCTTTGGCTTGCCTCTTTCTCTGGATTCCAGCCACATAAGAAATGTTAGCTACTTTGGTTGTGTTTTAGGGACATGGAAAATGTGGCTCATGTAAGCTATGGTTAATGGATTGCTGGACTCTTCAGGCTGACGTTGTCTTTTGAACTCTATATTTCATGCTCGAGAAGGAAATTTGTTTTTCCCCTCTTTTGCGGAGGTGGCAGACCTTGTGGAGAGGAGGAAGGGAAAGGAGCTTGCCATGTAAATGTGATGTTTTCTGTACCTTGCTAGGGCTTTGCAGCAGGATCTTGTTTCACTGCTTTCTGATGTTTTTTGCTGTACTTTAGAGTGATGTCAGTTAATGTTTAATCACCAGTCAGTAATGCTTGAGCTGTCTCATGGCTTGATTTGTTCCACTGACTATCACCATGCAACCCACAGCAGCCTTGGTTTTGTAACATCAGAGTGAGAAGAAAGCTGTCTAACAGAAGCACTTCTTACTGGAGCTTTCAAACAGCCACAACAACTCTTATCCCGTTATGGGTAAAGATATGCTTATGAGGTAACAAGTGTGTAAGAAGTTATTTATTTAGTAAAAATATATATATATTTACGTATCCCTCCCTGTTTATATGGGCACGTACTAGAACACAGGAAGTTGTGTTTTTTCTTCCACTAAACATAAGGAAGGACTTCTTTACTGTGAGGGTGGCAGAGCACTGAAACTGGCTGCCCAGAGAGGTTGTGGAGTCTGCCTCTTGGGAGACTTTCAAAACCTGCCTGGAGAGTATTCCTGTCCAATCTGATCTAGGTGAACCTGCTTTAGCAGGGGCGTTGGGCTAGATGATCACCAGAGGTTCCTTCCAACCTCTACTCTTCTGTGATTCTGTGATATATCCCCATCTCCCTCTTCATATATATATATATCACTTCAAAATTAGGGATTGTCAGTGCAGCACATCTGACTTTTGAGACAGTTCAGTTTTAGTTTGGCCTTTGCAAACTTCAAGTACTTCAGCTACTTTTTGTTTGTAGGGCAGTTGCAAAGTTCTCAAGTTAAGATATGAACCCAGGGTAGAGTGCTGAAGTGTACAGATCCTATTCTGTGCTGTAGACCTAATTGTTCTGAAGAATCACACATTTTGTCAAGTCCTATTTGTAATTCCTTCCTCAATTCAGCCTATTTTCCAGCAGAGGGAAGGGAAGGTGAACTGCTTAATTTACATAGCTCTTGGAGCAAAACATTTTCAGAAAAATTAGGGCCTTGACATAGTGATTTTATATGCATGTAGATGTCCTGTCAGACCATGGTCATCCCACAGAGAGCATTTCCCTGAATGGGTAGGTGAGGCCTATGTGCACAGAGTTTATTAAGTGCTTTCAGTTTCTGATAAGATTAAATGTCCTTAAAATGAACCCTGGCCCCACAGAAACCAAGACCAAAGCTCCCAGTAACATCTGTGGGCCCAGAGCATTACCAAACTTGACCTGGTTGAAATGGCTAAAGTCTACATGGGCAGATTTTTCTAAGTTGCTAATAGGCTGTTGTACAGAAGGATCTTTCTTCTTAGCTAGTTTGCTGTGAGAATGCATTTTGCTTTAGAAACAGTCTTCCCATGGTGACCAGGTCAAGAGGAACTCATAACTGCACACTTGACAAGAGAGTCCACATTATATGGCATGAGGCCGTAATGCTTTTCTTTGGGCAGCATGGGGTCTCATGGAAAACTCCTGAAGTACCCATCTGAAAAGACCAGGGATAAACTCAGTTCCAGATCTTGGATTCAGCTACTTTGATGGTTTTTCATAGTTCAAATTTCAAGCCTGAACTAGGATTCAAGTAGAGGCAAATGTTCCTTCTCTCCTTATAGTAGACCTGAAATTGCAGGCTGCCATTTACCTGACTTCTGGGTTGTTTCCACTCCTGTGCTTTATGGCAGCAGCCCATCTCACCAGCAGCATTAGGTCAAAGGAGACTCAGAGGCCTTCCTGTCAAGAACAAGAGTTATGTTTCTTCCCCAGCACATCGTTCCTGCCCATAGCCAAGCTCTGAGATAAAGTTGGCTTAGGAGAATTGCTCAGACATGCAGGTCATGAGGATGCCAAAGCATGTAACCTTGGAGTGAGTCAGCCTCAAGTACCTCTGTGAGACTGACATTTGAAGAGGAAGAGAGAGAAGGAAAGACAAGCCATGAGCGTGGGTGTTGATACATTTGTGTGTGGACTTGTGTGAGCATATCTGTGGGTAAGAAGCTGAAAGCAGAACTGCTGCTGTATTTGGCAGGCAACAGGGATAGCTGGACTGGCCCTGAGGGTGGGAGAAAAGGGTGAAGGCAACTTCAGACCTGAAAAGTGCCATCACAGGGACTGGACTGGATTGATGCCATGACTTTCCATTGATTTCTGTGCCATGCAGCCACAGTGAACACAGCCATATTTAACCCAAGGTTTTCCTCTTCCTCTAGGAGTGGAGAGGGACCAGAAAAGAACCACCACGTACATTAGCTATCTTTGGAGCTTTGTTATAGTTCTTTTTCAATCAGGGGCCTCTGAACTCAGTTTCTTGCTGCAGTATGACCAGCAGGTGCTCAAAACATACTGCACAGGGCTGCATGGGATTTGCTTGTGTAAGGGAGGGGAAGTGGTTCACTCCATGCTAGCCAGGGCACACAAACAGCAGTTAGAGGAAAACTTGTGCATAAAAACGGAGTGGAACTAAAACTGGCTGCTTAAAGCCAAAAAAATATATTTGGATTTATATTAGTAGCAGTTAACAGGATCAAGATGAGTCATATGGACAAAGGGTAGTAATGGGACAATTTCTACTACAACTTTCCCTGTAGCTGTTGCACAGATGAAAAGAAACCTTCAGTGTTAATTCCTGGGAACAATAACATGGAGGCCTGCCTCCTCTCTTGATTATAGAGGTATGAAACTGGAGTGAATCTGTTGAAGTCAGTGAAGTTGTCCTGACATAGTGATATGGAGGTTAAAGACACATGGATCCCTCAGCCAGGAAAGGGACAGCCCTGAAGACTTAAAGATATGCTGAAATGACCAGCACTAGAGGCAGTAAGCGTGTAGTTTTTTCCACAGCATTATTCAGCCAACCTTGCTCTTTAGGGAGAATTAGTATGTGAGAACTGCTCTACTCCCATAGCTGTTTTGGCTTCTGGCTGCTCTGCACTATCAGCCAGCAGGAGGGCTGGTCTGAAGTGCCTGGCATCAGGGTACCCAGCAAGGCACCCTGCTCTCGTCCCAGCATGAGCCAAAGGGTACATGTGGTATTGTGCCCCTTCACAACACTGGTTAGCCTTCCTTGACCTTGTTCTTCAGTGACTCTGACTCATACCAACAGCTTCATGGAGACTTAGGTGTAAGGTTTCCCCTTTTATTCTTCTACCTGTGTAGGAAAATTGGTGATGGGGCTTGGAGAATATGCAAAGATACGAAATTCCTACTTGTTCTCCATTTCTGATGTCCACTTTCTCCTGTTACCAGATTAGGAGATGTCTATATTTCAGGTATATTTTTCTAGTTTTAATGGAGAATATCTGCCAGTATTTTCCGTTTGACTGCATTCATTTCAGAGAGCAATCTTATAATTTTGTCATTCGTTGTGGCCTTCTGTTCCCTCTAGTGGTGGCTGGGCTCGCTGTAAGCCAGAGCTATGTAGGGAGTTTGTTTTAGGTCTGAGCCTACTTTCAAGATCTAATTCACCCTCAATCTATATTATTCACCACAGATATTCATTAAGAGGGCTAGGAGAACTTTAATCAAAGCTCTGGAGCTCGGGTATAGTCCTTCTACAGACCTGAACTTCAGAAGACCTAGTGTGTGAAGCACCAGTCCACCAGCAGGTGTCCCAGAAGCCCATTGGTTTCTTACCACAGTAGGCACAAGACATCTCATACCTGGGCCTGCATCTTCTGAAGGGCAGTGTGGATGCTGTGCCAGAAGCCAAACTAAAAGCATGCTGTGCAAAAGGAAAGCATACGGATCATGGGACTAGGTGCCTTGAGCCACAATCTTCACCTCATAACATGGACATAGTCCTTTCAAGGGCTAAGAAGCTTGCTGGTGACTGAAGCGAGCTCTATTAGAACAACCAGGAGAACCTAATCCAGCACAGTCCAAAGGATTAAACTAGGACCCTGCAGCACTGCACAAGAAGGAGTGATATCAAGATGATATGAGGCATCATATTTAGCCAACACAGGAGTACTGAACTGAGACAGTCAGCTGCTTATCATTTCCCCACGCTGCAAAGAGAGCATTAACTTTCATAGGTTCCAGAAGCCCTTCATCTTTGAAAGGGACACTGACTTCACTGGGGACTACCAGTTCTCTATTAGCAGTACCATCAACAGCAAGTAGTTTCTCTGGCTCTTGCAATGGAAAAAGAAACCTTTATCTAAAGGAAAAGCAGTAAAAATGTTGTATTAGTCCCTGACTAAAGCACAGGAGTATGTGCTAGCACCATCTAGCCAGCATCCTCATCATTGCATCACCAGCTACCTTGTTCTCCCTTTTTTTTCATCTTCCAGCTCAATGCAAGTATTTGTCCTCTATTCTCAGCTACAACTCGGCTGTTGCCTTGTATCCTTTATCCTCTGGCATTACTGCACATCCTCCCATCATCTTTCAGGGAGAGGTTGCAAACTTGCAGTAAAGCCATTGGCTGTGTCTCAGTACTTGGGACTGAGAAGGAAGGAATATGTTCTGGTCATACCCCAAATTTCAGACCCTCTGACAAGGGTAAAACCAGAGTATTCCTGCACTTTGCTTGAAGTAAGTGCCTGGAACATTGTTAAAATGGCTACAGGGCATGTGTTGAAGTGGCCCCTGGGGAAGTTCTAGCTTGACACAAGGCACAATCCACCAGCCCTAAAAGCAGGGGAGCTGTGAAGTCACCTTTGTTATATTCTTCTGCTGTCTCCAGGTGGGGGTAGCCCCAGGCATGGGTCAGCTGGAGCCAACTCTCATTTCAAGACCATGTGTCCAGAGCAGCAGGGGGAGGGCCAGGTGAGCAGCAAGTAATCATCTGAGGCAAGTGATCAACATAGCCTAGGCAGTGCTGTGGTGCCAGCCATCCTTGCATGCTATGGAAACTGTACCCTGTTCCATGAACTGAAGGTTATCCTGGCAGCTGATTCTGTCTTGAAGCTTGCACAGCTCCTGAGCTCATCTCCTGGCCTCCTTTATCAGGGTGTGCTCTGCCTGGGTGGTGACATGGAGGTGGTGCAGCAGTGTGTGAGGGAGGGCAGGATATCCCTGCAAGCCCTTCAGTCTTCATCCCCAGTGTGTGAAGGTCGCTGGCTCCTGGGTAAATTTCCATTGGATGCGGCACTTTCCTGTTGCGACTCAGCATTTCTGACACCTGACTGCAGTTTCTCTTTCTCATTTGATCATTTTCTTGGTAAAGGGAGCTAACAGCCGTTACTAGAGTGATTTGGCCACTGTCCAACAGTGTGTGTATTACTCACACATTTCCCTGCTAGCAAAAGGCTTTTCTTCTTTCACTGTCAGGTTGCAGCCTCTTCCTGTCTTCATCATTAGATAGCACAGAAGGTCAGTGCTAAAAGAGAAATCTTGGAGTCTTTTTTTACAACCCAGAGTAAGAGAGCTCTGGGGGAAAGAGGGGAGGGGGAGAGGGATGAGAAGGAAGAGAGGGTATGCCCAACTGACTTGATTCCTCACTGGGATTGTCTGATACAGCTGAAAACACGATTCTGGAAAATGGGATATTTTTAGGTGTGGTACTGCCCCAGTTGGGTAAATCTCAAGGTTATCTGGTGATCACTGTAGAAGGAATGGCCAGATACTGCTGCTAATGCCCTAGCATCATGAGACTGAAAGACCTGCAATTCAGCACTGATACCTGCATACAAAAAGGGATCCTGCTCCCTCTCCCTAACAGCCATGGCTCCTGGAACTGCATTAAGGAAGTGCACAGCCCAGCAGTGAAGCTGCTCAAAATGCCTGCTTTTTTTTTTTTTTTGTCTTCCTGTGAGAACATTAAGCTATTAACTCTAATTCCCTTGGAGGTAGAGGTCCGCAATTCATTTCACATACAGGGCATCTCTGGAGTCTGCCTGAACAAGCAAAGGACCAAGTGCTGGCCTGAAGCCAGTTCTTTCATTTTTGAGCCCTTGCCATCCCTTGAGGAAATTCTGCGTGGAGGTGCTAGATGCCAGTTTCCAGGGAGAAAGGAGGAGAAGAAGGGTTGTGTTTTCGCTACATCTGTTTTATTCCTGCACCAAGACAAATCCTGACCTCATCATCGGGTGAACATAATCCTTCCCCTGCCCTCACACCCCAAAAGTACTAGCTGTCAAATAAATCTGTGGTAACAAGGAAAGGTGAGAGCAAGGTCATGACCGCAGCTGTTTCACTGTGGCCCAAACAATTGTCCAGGACTAAAGGGTGAAGGGTCTCCACTGGAGAGAGTGGAGTCAAGGAGGCACTCTCCTGAGGCAGCCACCCACTTCTGCAAGTTTAAAACACTCTTCCCTTCAAAAGAATAAAGGCAAACTCAATGTGACCTCTAGACAACCTTCCTGATTTGCCTTTCCTGAGCACAGAACAACATCTTCTGTTCTTCTTCATGAATACTTTCTGTTTATGACATATCTTTTCTCCAGTGGGAGTGCTTGCAAGAGACTTTATGTTTTGTGTACAGGGTAAATTAGGGTAATTATTCATATCTTCTGAGAACTAAAATACTTGATTGCAGTGACAGTACTGTAGCCAACACAATGCAATGCAAGACAGTTACAAAAGCCAATAAAAAGTCAAACTGTGCCACCGTGGTCTGTGATGAATGTGAGAATAATAGTGTGGCAACTGCTACAAGGAGCATGTAAAGCATACAGCAAAGGAGAATGCTCACGAGTACACTGCATGAAGGGTACCTTTATGCTGTTGCATGACCTTGGGTCAGATTAAACTAGGCTAAGCAAATACAAGTATGCCAAGCTGTACTGGAGTGTGTCCTTTGAAAAGGTGTGCTCGCTCAGGTGAGGCTGTGGGACTTCTGCAATCACCTCCCATGTCCTCAACCTTGCAGTACCCTGGGGTTACATTTTCTTCTAGGTAGCTGGGAGCTGGTCTGGTTGTCTCCACAGAAATACTAGAGATATTATCTGCCCATCAGACTGCATTGCAGGTGGCCTTACATCTTGTATAAATTGTCTTAGGGACAGTAAAGATTCTTACATCTTTCTGATGTAGAAGTAGCGAGAAGCCAGCTGACCAATGGAAGTTATGGAAAAGCACTGGAAGACTAGCAGTTTTGAACACAGTGGCTAACAACCTGAGCCTGAGCCAAGCTGAATGGCTCATTAAACTGAGGTCATAGAGTTTTGTAGGTCAAGGAGAAATGGATAAGGAAAAACGCTGTGGATAACTTACAACTTGTAGGTGGACACTGAGTGTGAACAAGCAGTGCTGTTCAAAGAGGTGTACAAATACAAAAGGGAGATGTAGGGCAAGACAGTCCAAAGCATTTGACCTTCAAAGTCCCAGACTGAACCTCCCTACTCTGGAAAGGAAAAATTATATAGAAGTTTAAAGGTGGATCCTGTGGGGGAAGGAGTGGTTGCTTGCCTTTCTGAAGGGTAGAGTCTGTAGGGGGTATGAATTCCTAGCCTATGATGGTCTGTCTTGCTAGGACTTGTGTGAAATTGAATCCAGTCTAGAGATTTCATACCAGAAAGGCTGCAGCTAATACACATGACATTCTCAAGGATTAGAAAGATGTTTTTTTTCATGGGCTAGATTGTTTTAGCAACATTGGAACTATCATATCAAGGTGAATCCTATTATCCTTTAGGAGTACACAAGACTAATATGACAGCACCACTGGGGTCTGTAATGTAGAGGTAGCTTACTTACATGGGAAGAGATGGCTAAATGCATAAGTGGGAGACAAGCCTGTAAGTACACTGTTTGTTTTGTTAAACTTTGGAAGTTTGGGGCTGAGATTGTCTCTGTCTTGTGTTCAGTGTCTTATCCATATTTTAGAGAATGTAGGGTTGGCTTTCACTTAGTGAGGCCCAGCTCAACAAGGTAAATGGTGCATGAAGCACCCAAAATTAGGGTCCTTGTAGGAACTCTATGCTATTTCTTGATAACATTTTATCTTTTCATTTGAGTATTCTCAAAAGCTCCCAACTGCCCTGGTGATTAATCCACTGCTGAGGTACTAGATGTCTTCAGGTGGCCTTACAGAGGTGCCTGGTAAACAAGATAGAAAAGCTGTACCTCAAACGTTTTGGAAGGTTTCACCTACTCTTTTTTTTTTTTCCTTAATGATTAACACTTCTTTTTGAAGAAGAACTGTAGTGTAATCATCATTATGCTTATGTCCCAACCCATGTAATGAAGGCAGGAGAAAAATTACCTTCTTAGGTCTTGTCCTTTGGGTGTAGTACCAACACTATATTTTCTCTCTGCTGGTCTGGAAGCAAGAATAAGTCTATACATTTTTAACACTGGGACAATAATCCCCAAGAGAGCAGAGTATTAAAAGGGACCCTATAGAGAGTGTACAGGTTAGGGCTGTGCCAGGTAAGAGGCACATAATCTATTCATTCACTCTCTCTAACAATGTTTTGGGCCTTCTAAATTCTACAAAGTCACAAAAGCCTCCTCTTGCTATGCACATTTTTGAAAGGCCTGCAAAAAGAATGACCTCCTTCTCTGTTCCCTTGGTGAGATGACACCCTTCTGCCTACAGTGAAATCAAGCAAGTAATAACATCTGCTAGTCCAGGGGGCATCTTTCAGCCGTGGAAGCTTACAGGTTTTCCTGGTATTTTCCCTCTTCCTAAAGCACATGCTAATGATTTTGACCTTTCTGGTAATTTGATTCCAAAAACAGTGTTGCAGCAGCTGAGCCCTAAGCTGTCATTTTGAAGAGGAGACTATAATCACTCTGAAATCAAAGCAGAGCGCTGTTTGTTCAAGTCTGTGTGGAGATCCCCTCACACATGGAGATCCTTCTCTCTCCTCAGTCTGTGTCCTCAGCTCTGGGCCCGCTGTCAAGAAGCTGCAGTCTGGTCGGCCAACATAATGATAAATCTGCTGCCAATTCTTTGCATCAGTGTAGTGTAAAAAGCTCTAGGAAAATGGTTGACTATTTTGGGGTGATACCAAAGGAATCCTTATACACAGGTACCCTAGGATAGAGGAGTTTGTGTGTGTGAAAACACTTGCAGTATAAAAAAGCTCTAGTAGAGCCAAAATGGTTGAATATTTTGGGGTGATGGCAAAAGAATCCTTGTACACAGGTACCTAGGATAGAGGGGTTTGTGGAGGGCAATAGCTGAAAGGACATTGAGGCTATTTGCAGCTAGATCAGAAAGTGCTCTTTGCTTACCTTAAGCAGAAGCTGGCTGGTCTGAAAGGTCTTCTTCCAGCTTTGTTCCCCTGGCTCCTCCCACAGTGTGAATAATCCTTAACATTTCTGTGACTCAGTGGATTTGTGATGGAAATCACAGCAATATTGTCAGAGCCCCAGTCTAATACCTGATCCACGACAGGATTCTTGCCCTCACACCTCTGGCATTTTGCATAGTTATGTAACGCCTCTTACTCACAGCACTGAAAGCAGGAATATGTCTGCAGAGTGAGGAACTAGTGAAATTTGGAGTAAAATCCAAACCTCCCTTTTGTTCTCTCCTAAAAACCTTTTCACTGATCTTTTGATTTGTGATTTTTTTTTTTAATGCAATTAGCAGATAGTTTGCTCTATTGACGAGAACCATAAGGTCATAGCTTTATTTTTAACTTCTTGCCTTTGCATTGCAAAATTCAAGTTACTGTGTAGAAATAAAGTCCAGTTAGCTGCTTTGTGACACTAACATAAGCATCTACCTTCAGCTTGGCTGTTTCATGCCCTCTTCTCCCAGTTGCCTTCCTCCTGTTCCCTAAATGCTTATTAAGAACAGCAATTGAACAAACAGGTGTGTAAAAAAGAGAAAGAGGTAATCTCCTCCATACAAACCCCTAAACCCATGCCTGTTTCTTGTATCAGCTGTATACAGTTGCTGCTGAAAGCTGCTGTCCTCAGAAAACTGATAATAAGAATCATTTGGATGCTCACTGCTCAGTACAGAACAGTGTCTGTTCTCAATGCAGTTTCTGGTTGCTCCTTTATGGAAAGTGTCCTTTTTGCTTTGCATGACAGGGATGGATCTCCCAAGTTAGATGGAGTATTCACAGATGCATGCAGAGGCCACAGAGCCTCCTCATGGGGTGGCTTTGCTGGGGAATGGTCACAAGATGACTATTTAGATATTTTTGTGTCATATTAAGCCGTGAGATTTGAACCTAGCTTACTGAAAGGTAGGGTAAACCATTTTACAGTGAATTCATATATATGAATGCAAATAGGATTTGCAAGTGGTAGGCATGCATCTTGCATGTCTGCACCATTTGCCTTCTCTGGGATAAACCACTTTTTCTAGAAGGTTCTGTCAGTCACTACTGCTCTCTGTAATAATCGCAGTAACACTGAGAGCACTGTTCATATATTCATACGGCTGAGGTCCCTCATAGCTAAAGCTGCCTCCCTTAAGGGTACAGACTTGAAAGCAGAGCCACCTGCAGACTGCCATGCTAGTAGAGCAGGTGGAGAAGCCAGGGCAGGAAAAGCAGTCATGCATTGCAAAGCCCCTATCAGGTTCTGTTTCATAGATGAAGAAGCTCAGACAGATGGAAGGCAAGTGAATTGCTCAAAATGGTATGAGTAATATCAGTGGCAATACCTAGTCTCAAAACTAAGCCTGGCTTAGGCCAGGTTCTGTGCTGTGTGCAATGAATTGTTCTGCAACATCCCTGGGCTGCCCACTCGTGCCCCAAAGTGACTCAGTGCAGACAACTGGTGCAGCCTGACACTGTGATTGGCTCTGATCTGACAGTACTGCTAGGGGACCTTCCCCTTTCTCTCTCCTGAGGGTGCCTATAGTGAGAAAGTAGCTGATTCTTTATACAATACGTGCTCTTTCTTAAATTAAAATAATCCCTTCTGGGTTTTGGTTCAGCTCAGTCTTCCCTTTTCCAGTCATGATGTAGTTGGGTGACTGAATAATTTATACGTACCACCTGGCAGGAGCAGACACACTGACATTTAATGAGTTAGTAAGGATGAAACAAAGGCTTTGTTGTTTGCTGATGCTCCAAGAATAGGCTACACTGAGAGAGCAAGCACATCTCTCTGCCCCATGTACATTTGCTACCCTCTCCCCATCTATTCCAATCTGCAATTTCCACTTCTTTCTTCCCTCCTTCACTCCCTACAATTGGCTGCCTCGCAGAAGCATGAAGCTCAGGTGCTCCGTGCCCTAGTTGCACAGAGGTCTCAGTATACCACGGGCAAAAGTTGAAACTACCACGTTTTTTTGCCATCAGATGTATTGCAGTGTGATGAATCAGGGCTCTCTCCAACCTCTTCAAACTGTGAGCCCAGAGTGAGTCAATCTGCCTTATTCCTAGACCCCTGAGAAACTATTTTCTGCCCAATTTCTTCTTTCCAGTTGCCTAGGTCTAAGCATCTGCTAGACCCCTGTGTCTGACTGAATAGATCCAATTCTCTCCCATGAGCCCGGTTTTGGGCTTTGACCCTCCTCCTAATCCTCCATCCTGGCCTGAGCTTGAGGAAGCTGGTCAGGTAGGCAGCCTAGTCTCCAGGGAGAGTAAGGGCTGTACAGGAGAGATGTGATGGAAATCATCCCAAACCATATTTCTGGACACACATTAATTGCCCATGATGTGATGTGTGCCCACCCTGGGCCACATCTAATCTGCCAGTTCTTCTTGTCTGTCAGAAAAAATGAAGGAGTGGAAAAGAGCCCAGCGTATTAAGTTGTGTTAGGGCTAGGACTTTTATGGCTCTTTTATGACTAACCCATATTTCATTGACTTTTCTAGTTATTCAGACTTTGCCTAACTCTCTACCATCCTAGGAACCAGCTAGTTTCATGAAAACTAATCCTCCTTGCCCACACTGCCATTTCAACCCAGCAACTTTGGCAATCCATGGACACTTCTCTTACTGTTTGGAATGCTTGGATCTGTCTTAGATAAACTACGAGACTTTGCCATTGCTTTTTGAACAGCATAATCCTTTTTGCTCTTAGGCTAGGTATTTGAATGAGCTAGGTGATATGCTTCACTTTTAAAAAGAGAAAGACAGCAAAGAGCACAAATATATATACAGAAACTACCAAATGAAGAAAATCACATCTCAGGTTTTCTTTTCAGATTGAGAATTTACAATCCAGTGTTAACAGTGTATTGCTCACATCTCCAGAAGGAAGACTTATTGGAAGGCTAGATGTATTGGAAAGGATAAATAGGTCCATCCCATAGTAGCACTAGTCAGTCAGGTGTGTTCTGTGTGTCACTCAGTGGAGAAGTGCCTGCTCCACTGCACAGCATCTCTCCTGTTGCTGACACTGGCTTCACTCATATATTCCTCATCTTCCCATTGTGATTCTCTTCTGCACCTTCCATTCTGTAGTATCAGGCTGCTCCCTGCTCCTGGATTAGAGATCAACTCTGGGAGTATATCCTCTTTCTCAATTGTGCCATGCATTTTTCCTCTATGCTTTTTGTAATCTCACTTGCTGACCACTTTCACACTTCTAATCTCCTTTATTTCTTCCCTTTCCCCTCCCCCTCCTCTTTTCAGAATCATAGTAGTATTTTGCACTTCTTTGAAAAATATTTTTAAGCCATAATCATATTTTCTTCAGGCTTTTATAGTTTTAGCTATCTCACATTACTAGTGGGAAAAGTGAAGCTGAGCACACTTAGTGATCATCTCAGGAAATGTTCATGTCAAAATAAGAAGCAGATTTCAAGGTATCTCAGTCTCAGTGCCTGGTTCTGGCTCTCTTGCAGGATATGGACACCACACCCTGCTCCAAGCCACTCATGAGTTGGCAGTTCCTGCCATCAAAGATCAGCCAGTGGGAAGGGCTGTGCCATACCTCAATAATCTGCTCCAGTGCAAAGTCAGTTGGGAGTTCAAGGCCAGGCTGGTGAGCTTTGTACAGGTAAGTGAGAGTAATTGGATCAATATTTTATTTTCCCCTTTTAACATGTATGGTACTATCTTTCTTTATCTGATGCAGTGCGTTCAAGCATGAGCAGGCCTTGTGTCAGCCTCAGCACAGGGGAGAGCATAGCCTGGGTACCTGGAAATATACATGAGCTTTGGTTTATTGTGAGGAGTGTAACAGAAGGGAATAAAACTAAACACTTCTCCCATTTATGGAGGGTAATCTATGTGTCTGCTGTATATTGTTACTCCTTGGACAGAGCTGTTGAATGGCTGTCAGCACAATCAAGACTTTTAAATATAATGAAAAGCCAACCTAAACTTCCCTCATCTGGTCTGGATAATCTGACTGATCTCACCATTCGTGCCAAACAATGGAAAACTGCCTGAATATTTAAACATGTATTGTTCTTAGGGAAACAAAATGTTCAGCTAGTTTGGTTGCCTTAGCAACAACCACTTCTAAAAATACAAAAGAGACAATCTACAAAATAAGTGAATGTGTAGAACAGGCAAGAAGAGAAAATGCTTATTTCTCTCTGACCCAGAGCTACTGGGTCGTGACCATGAAATGCTTTTAATTCTCAGTGAAGGATTTAGGGTGTCTCTTCATACACTTGTTGCACAAGTTTGATTTTTTGATAGTTTAGAACATGACTAATGTTAAACCCATGCAAACCTCTGTGTCTTCTCTTTTACGTTGGCTCCAAACCAATTCTGTCAATGGTTAGTTTAGGGTGGTGTGAGCCCCAAAAGCACAGACTACACTAGAAGTAAACAGCAGGTTAGAGCAGTGGTTGCTGTATGTTGGGGGCAAGGGGGGTTTAAACTGTAAGGATTAATTAAGAATAATCAATGGCCAGCCTGAGAGACATCTTGTGAAGGCAACTAGAAGAAACAACAAATGATTCCTTTGTGACGTGATGTGGAAAAGACCTGTGCATGCTTGGGGAAAGTAAGGAGGGGATCATACGTGTGACCCAAGGACAGCCTGAATTATAAATGAGTAATGCTTTAGTTTTCGGTAACTCTGACCATGAAGAACTCAGGGCAAACAATGTGTGTATATGAAAGGAAATGACTGTATTTGGGATGAAACAAGAATATAAGCATTTTGATCTGCAGGGATCAGACTATCAGAGTATTGAGAGAGCTGGCATATGAAATGGCAAGTCTTCCAGAGTGGATTTTTAACTAATCTATCAAGTTGGTGGTGGCACTGTCTGACTGCAGAATAGCAGATGCAGTACTTCTGTTATCTCTAAGAAAAGCAAAAAGTATGTAATCTAGGGAAATTCTAGATGTAATTCTAGTATTTCTAGTAATTCTAGTATGTAATCTAGAGCAATTCTTCTGACTGCCAATAGTGCATACAACTGTAGAGCCAATCTGTAGGATGGACAAACAAAAAAACATGGAGGGAAATGAACACTGAGGTACAATGCAATATTAATTTGTCAAAGATAGAGCATGCCAGAATAACTTGATTGTCTCCTTGATAAGAAAACTGTTTTGGATAGGGGAAATGATAGAGATCTTATCTGTCCAGACTGCAATGAAGTACTTGACACAGTGCCATATGTGAAATGAATAGCCAAAATAGAAGTTATGAAAAAATTAGAAGGCAAGAAAAAGAGCTGGCTGATAGGAAGACAAACGTAGGCTATACAAAAAGGGATGGTGTCAGGTTGGAAGAATGGAATTCAGGAACTGGCTTTGCTAGTGCATTAGCTTTAATATGCAGAAATATGTCAGCATTCATAACAGCAACACTGTGGTGGCTTAACAGCTGGAAATGTCAGCGAAGAACAAAAGCTTGCACTTAGCAATATATTATACCGTCATCACATGGTGACTGTGAGCCCCAATATACTACAATTGTGAAAAGGCAAATAACACCCTACAATGTATCCAGAGAGGGAAGGAAGAGTGAATAGTGGTATTCAGGACTCAGGAGAGATCTTAACTGAAAAATCTCATGTCATCTGAGAGTGCAACTCTTGTACCTGCTTAATAGAAATATGTATTCCAATGGGAACAGGTTAAAAGAAGAGTGAACAGATGATACCAGGAGCAGGGAGACTGCTAGCCTATGTGAAGAGACTAAGAGTGACTGACTTTCACAGCCAGCAAAGTGAAGGATGAGAGAGGCTGCACTGCCTTTCTGTAAATGTATCAGGGTGTAAAAATCAGAAGAAGAGGAAGTTATTAAAACTGAAGGACAATTGTATCCCAAGAACAAGTGGATATTAACTGACCATAAAGGAATTTAGCCTGGAAATCAGAAGAAAGTTTCTAGCCATCAAAGCAATTATGTTTGGGAACAGTCTCTAATGGGAGAGGTGAGGAAAGAAGGCCAACATGCTTTAAGAGGATTTCACTCAAATGAAATGCTTTCCATGCTGTGGCTTCCTGCGATAGCATTCAGTGACTGAGAGGTTTCTATGGCTATGTTTGCATAATCACAAATCAGTTTGGCAACATCCAAACTGAGAGATCTCTGCTTTACCTAAACTTAAGTCTATGCTTTCAGCCACACCAGTACAACAATGATACATTGGAGAACAACTGGTGGGGAAAGAATGACAGCAGAGAAGGGAAAATACTATTTCAGCAAAAAGCCCTTATCCTTCCCTGGTACTGAAGGGCATGAAATAACACCACATTTGTAAATTTAGGATGCAGCCCTGTGATGCTGATGCCAACAGATGAGCCAAAATAACTTTCTAAAAGTATAGTAATGCATACACTGTGTAGAGAGGCATTGTGGAAACAGAAACAGTCCCAACTCTCTCCTAGTCTCTTTCTATTTGCTTTATCTACATTCCTGTTTGCAGCAACAACCAAAAGGAGAGGGAGAAAGGAAATGTTGTTTAATTTATATAAACAGAAGGAGGAAAGCCCAAAATTTTATCCTCTTCACTCCTTTCTTCTTCTTGCCAGCTGAAGCACATGGCTCAGGTGCCTTGCTGCCCTTTGATTTCTCATGATTCTCCATTTGCTCCATCCATTGCTCTCACAGTTGTAGATCACCACAGCAGTTAGGATAAACATAAAAGAAAGGAGTTACTGTGACTCTAGCTGAGGTAATATGCATGTACAATTGGGAAGCAGGGCTTTGGGAGAGCTCTAGGCAGGTTTCTTGGTTTATACAGTGGATAGAAGCTAATATGACAGACTTCCGGTTCTTGCTCATCAAGGGTAAAACTGATACAATTAATTCTCACCCTGTGCTCCCCTCAGTGGGAGCTTTTGCTCTGTGTTTTCTCTGCATCATTGCAGCCTGCGTAACCTCTGTGTCCCCTCTGTCCCATGCCAGGCATAGCTATTGAGTGCAATCTGTGATCCACAAAGATCATTTGGGGAGACAGGGGTGCCACAGAGCAGGACACAAACCTTTCATGCTGTCATGTGAGCCAGTGGGTCACATGCAACTTCTATCAGTATAATGCATGGAAGAGAAAAAAGACTTGGCAGAGAAGAAAGCAAAGGATACTGCAGTTGCTATGCAAGACTGTTGAAATAATCTGAAGTGACTGCTCTAGGGGGATCTATCATGAAAGGAAGCTCACATGTGTATATCCTTTAACAGGCAGAGTGAGCTGCAGCTCACCCCTACATGTGCATTGCTTTGGAAAAACAGCTAATTATGTATCATTCAAACTCTACTGTAATTATCCTGTCTCGAGAAACAAAATGTGTGTGTCTTGTTGAAAGGGTCTGTCAATGCTACTGCAGCCCTTTGGGTGAGCAGGCTTGTTGCAAGACTCATGTTTTGAGTAGGGAGATTTTCTCTGAAGTATCAGAATTTTTGTATATCTAAGTTGTGATGAGAATGGAGATCTAGGTCATCATATGTCCATCTTTCCAAGCAGGGAGTGTCAAAAGCAGCTTTGGTATGGTGAACATGGTATCTGATTATACAGCCAATTGCAGAGATTCTTGCATTTCACAGTCTTCCTGTCACTGTTCCATTTATATGGATGTAACTTTTGGTGCAATAGCAGCAATCGCATACAAAGAGAATGACTTAATTGTGTATAAATGTAGTCAGTGCCTTGAGAAATTATTAATCATAAGAGACCAGATCTTCAGATGAATCAAGTTAATATTTGTCTCAAAGACAAGTGTGTCAGACAAGGTGACATAAGCTAACATTTTACCCAGCTAACCCCTACCCTGCAGAAAGATTAAAATGGATCCAAAGAGAATGCTATTAAAAGGAGTTTAGGGTTTGTGCTACTTGTGCCACAGGTATATGTCCCTTGGAAATTGCTATAGTGGCCAAAGATTTAGATGTACTCTCCCTTATCTGCTCCTAAACAGCAAGAAAAGTAAGAGACATAAAGCTGAGTGTTTCATGTAAGTGCTTAAGAATTTGCCTGAGGACCACAGATGTTCGTAAGACATTAGCGATTTTCTACGAAATAATGTAAAAATACACACTGAAAGAAAATACACACCTACATTCCTGTTTGCAGCAACAACCAAAAGGAGAGGGAGAAAGGAAATGTTGTTTAATTTATATAAACAGAAGGAGGAAAGCCCAAAATTTTAGTCTAATTTTCAGTTGATTAAAAAGGAAAAGCATTGAGCTGTGTGTCTTTTTTAATAAAGACTGGATTGCTAAGAAACACTGCTACACTTTGCCTCAGTGCAATCCTTTTGATCAGCTTTTTGCCTGCTTTGTACCACAGACTCTGACAAAGCCGGGGCTACACATCTGTCCCACTGTCCCTCTTCTCTCCATCCCCTCTCTCAGCTAAGGAGCTCACACACTATGGTGCAGACTTGAAGGCTCAGATCTCACTGTCTCCACAGCCATGCCTCAGTCTTAGCCTGTGGAGAGTTACTACTTTATTGGCGAGATAATTAAAGAGAAGCCCACTTCATACATCAGCTCCTCCATTGCAAAGCTTCATGCAAAGCTTCTGCTTTGTTCAGGAGGATTCTTGTTCTTTTCCATTAGCTGAATGACTGATATGGGCTCATCCCCTTTTATCTGAGGCATCACATCATGATAACAGCAAGAGATTCTAACCTGTGGTCCAGTGATCGAAGGTGGTGATCCTGTGACATGATCCTCTGTTCCCTGCATATGTGTTCCTTCTTGGCCTCTTTCATCAGGCTGCCTAGTTGTCACATCCCCTTCTCCTTTTGTGATTTCCAGATGCCTGTTTCCTGCTACCCTTTCTCTGACCTGTGATTGAAGTAGCTGTGGGAGTGCACTGGCTCTGAAGACTGTCATCACAGGCTTTAATGAGTATATAGTGATGTGGCAATGCATCAGCTTACAGTATGGGGACAGCATAAGAGGAAGGGAGCAAGTAGTGAACTAAACTCCAGCAAAGGTTGTGTCTGCTCGAGGACGTAGTGGCAGGCAGCTGGAACATTTCTAAGTGTTTGTCTGTGGTTACCTAGAACTCCTCTGTCATGCTTTCCTGTGCTGCTTTCCACCAGGTGGGAAAATCTGCAAGGATAAAAGCTAATCTCAGTAGGGAGGCCCCAGGTTTTCTCTCTGTCAACTACAAAACCTACCCAGTTCATCTGTCACCAGGTTTTTGCTTGTAGCTTTGATCACTATTACTGATCTGTTCCTAAAACTGGGGGCAGGTATGAGTAAGACAGTAGTAATGCCTTTACTCCTCCATAGGAAGGAAAAATGGTCACGAACTTGGGGATCCTACTGGGCAAGGCCAGGAGCTGAAAGACTGTCTTTCTTCCTGTCTGCTTCTGCTCTCCCACTGTCAGAAAATGTCCTGAGCCCAGGAACATCTCTGCAGACAGACACTAGTTAGAATCGTATAGTTGACCAGGTTGGAAAAGGCCTTTAAAATCATCAAGTTCAGCCATTAACCCAGCACTGCCAAGTCCACCACTAGACCATGTCACTAAGCACCACATTTCTACACCTTTTTAAACGCCTCCAGAGATGATGACTCAACCACTTCACTGGGCAGCCTGTTCCAGCGCTTGACAACCCTTTTGGTGAAAAATTTTCCCTCATGTCCAGTCTAAACCTCCACTGGCATAACTTGAGGCTGTTTCCTTTTATCCTATCACTTTTTACTTGGGAGAAGAGACTGACCTCCACCTTGCTGTAATCACCTTTCAGGGAGTTGTAGGGAATGATAAGGTCTCCCCTGAGCCTCCTCTTCTCCAGGCTGAACAACCCCAGTTCCCTCAGCCACTTCTTATAACACTTGTGCTCTAGACCCTTCACCAGCTTCATTGCCCTTCTCTGGACAAGCTCCAGCACTTCAGTGTCCTTCTTAGAGTGAGAGGCCCAAAACTGAATGCAGTATTTGAGGTATGGCCTCACCTAGTGCCAAGTACAGGGGCACAATCACCTCCCTAGTCCTGCTGGCCACACCATTTCTGATCCAAGCCAGGATGCTGTTGGCCTTCTTGGCCACCTGGGCACAGTGCTGGCTCATACTCAGCTGGCTGTTGGCCAACACCCCAGGTCCTTTTCTGCTGAGCAGCTTTCCAGACACTCAGCCCCAAGCCACTAATTCCTGCTATTTCTCCTGCTGCGCAGCCTCTGCCTGGGATCAACCAGAAGTGGGAAGAGAAACTTTGGCTGCAGCAGAAATGTGGATCATAAAACTTGGTCTTGAAAGGGCTTGTGCCTGTCCTCATGCAAAAAAAAAAATTAAAAAAATGCTTTGTTTCAAGATATTCAATAAATGGTTCAGAGGAGGAACAGGGGAAACTATGCTTGTTCAGCTTTTCTATCTGAAGGTGGACAAAGTTCATATGTTTCAGAAGTTTTGAAGATGGGGTGTATGATATAACTAATATTTTGTACTCTCTAGTTGGCAGAAGTTTTCCTCATAAGAAGGTCTAGATGGCATTGAAGTACATGGCAGCACCATATATCCACCATCCTGAGACTAGAGGCAGAAACAGTTCCTGCAGGCTGACGAGCACAGCAGATCACAGCCAAACTCAGACTTCAGTGAAGTCTCTGTCTTGGATTTCTTAAGACTCAGGATTTTGCCCACATACCTGCTTTTATCAGAATAACTGATTTTAATCCTCCACACTACTCCTTAGCCATCACACATCCCAAACCATCTATGTGATCAGTGCCTTCTTCCTATTTAAATCTTTGGCCACCATCTCCAAAGAATTGTTTAACAGGAGTTAAAGCTTTTTCATGACACAGTTATTTTAGATATCAGTAAGGCTTTCCAGAATCTGACTGTGCTATACCAGCCTAATTCCTCTCCCATATTGTTCCTCAATGATTTTCTTACCCCTCCATTCCTCCTGAAGTGACTCCAGGTTTCTGAGGCAAACCCATCTAGAGGCACTAAAACCCAGCAAGATTATGCCTGCCAGAAAGCTCCAACTCACATCTACCTCACAAGGGTGAGTGTCCTCTATGCCTTGATGACTAAGCTTGTGTCCATCACTGTCTATGACCATTGAGGCGGTCCGCAGAAGATCTCACTCATCCATCTGCATTCCTTCCAGAAAATTTGTCTGGATCACAGCACTGCAATGAGCACAAGAAGAGCTGCCCTGAAGGTTGCCTTTAAAGCTGTGAACTGATGACGTTGTCAGCACATAGTGTTCATTCCCAAGTGATGAAGGTTATTCTGGGACCACTTGAGAGCTTCAAAGATCCGTCCTCTTGCCAGGAAAATATCTCTGCTGTTGAGCTCTCCTTCAGATTCTCTCCACATGCCATAAAGGAAATGTTCAGAAACCTAATCCTAGGGGGATCGGGCTGCAAATACTCCTTGTCTCTGTTGACTTCATGAGGCACGAAATCTGAGGGTGCTGTAGGAATCAGGCAGCCTTTCTAATGCACACTAGCTGTGTCATGTGCCTCCAGCAAGGAGGCAAGCTCTCATGTGTCCGTATTGCTTCAGCCTCTGCTCTTGCTGGTACCCTGCTCACTAAGAAGGACCCTATCACCTGTAGATAGGACTGCAGCTAGGTAAGCAAATAGGAATAACATGTTCTTCCCTCGGGGTGAGTGAGAGATGAATGATGGTCTTGTGACTGAGGCACTGAGCTGTGACTCAGAAAAAATAAAAATTTCTGTTCTCATCTCTGTTGCTTAATTCTTGAGTGACCTTGACAAGGCACAGTTACTTTTTCAGTTCCCATCTTTCATCTGGGAAAGATAATGCTTCCTTTTTCCTTTGTCTAACCTGTCAGTCCTCAACTTTTGTGGCACAGACTGTCCTCAACATTATGTTTGTGTGTCATCTAGCACAGCTAGCTCTTCACTCTGAGTGAAACTTTAGGTGCTGTTATAATATCCCTATGTAGGAACAGGAGTAGAGCCTAGGGCATGCATGAGCAACGCACATCCTGACAGCTTCTTGCTGGTCCTGTTCTCTTGGCTCATTTTGTCTCAGCAAAGGCTGTCACAGTCTCTTGAGCATGAATCCCTTGGTCTGAGCTACAAATAACTACCACAGCCTCAAATGGATAAACACCAGATGCTAAACATTCACTGTCAGATGCTGCATTGTAAGTGAAGGCAGATAGTTAACCTACTTTGGGTACCTCAGCCAGGATGTCAAGATGTGCTCTCAGTTCTGCTGACACAAACTTGAGGAGATAAGCTAAATCAAGCTACATAATCATCATGACAGAGGACTTATATGCCATCATTTGTGAGGCCACAGGATTGCCAAATGCCTGAAAATACTTGGAAAGGAGACAACTGTAGCAAAGCAATGGCCATTTTTGAAATTATATGTAAAATCCTTATTATCGTATAGAGGGATGTCTAAAAAATGGAAACCACTTCCCTGAGACAGCACACAGAAATCAGGTAGGAGATGAAGGAAAATACATGCCCACACAGAAGAGACATTTCCTCAGTAGAACATACCTGTTGATAAGCTCTTTTGAGCCATATGATCCCGGGTTAAATAAGCTATTGAGAATGACTTGATGTGGCCATAAATTAACAGGAGAGTAAAGGCCTGTATAAATGGGTACCAGAAAAAAAAATGTTTAGAGATGTGATGCTGTAAGATCCTGCATCAAAATCCAAACCTGTGTCAACTCTTCTACAACCTGAGCAGAACAAGATCTTGAGGAGTGGGACAAGTTGAGCTGTGAGGGAAAAATTGAAGGGAGGACAACATCTTCTGAAGAAAAAGGATGGAAAAAGGAATAGAGATGGGGAAGTTTGAGACTACAGGGTGAAGAAATGGAGTAGTTAGTGAGTAGTTGGAAAAGAAAAAGATGAAAAAAAATTGAGAGGAGGTGAAAAGACAGAAAAATTTTAGTGGTTATGTGGTGATGCATTTGTTGAGCTGGGTGTGCCTTGGAGCACACCTTGAATGATGTATCTGTGGCCCTCCTGGTAGGCCTTGGAGAGGAATGTCTTATACTTTCATCTTACCTTTTGATATGGACAGGGAGAAGGATGTTGCTAAGACTCAGACCTCTTCTTCAGGATCTCTGAATATCAGAACAAGCTAAAACCAAATTGTTTTCTGAAACACGATTACGAAGAGTGACATTTTTTCAATGCCTGGAATTCCTTAAACTCCTGTCTCTGATTTGAATAATCCTTACAAATCTATGTGATTTCAGGTATATCTTGTTGACAGCAAAGGCAGATTTAGGGAATGAGACAGTTTTACAGAGATATCATAGACCCTTAAGGACAAGATCTTCTTTCATCAGGAAATAGCTTTACAGGCTTTATAGGCCAGCTTGAGACTCTGTGCACGTTTAGATCTAGTATGAATGTATCTTTGCTTCAGCCTTGCTCCCTGATCAGCCAGCCACTGATTCTTCAAGAGCTTGCTGTGGCAGTTACTGCCAACTTTCCCTATTTTATTTGGAATTTCTCAGCAGTCAGAGGTTTTGTGTCAGAGTTACTGGCTTAATCAAGGGTTGGTTTTCCTTTTATTTAATTAGAGTATGTTTCTCTGGTGATTGCTAAAAAGAACTTTAAAACATGAGAGTTAGGATTTTAAAAACTAGGACAAAAATCCCAATTTTGAAAAAGTAGTTTTTACATGAATATCATCATTATCAGTTCAGTTCACAAGTCACCAGGCAGCAAACACCTCATAAGCGAAGGATCTCTAGAAATGGAAGCATGGTGTAAAAGTGATTTATAACTAACTAAACTCCATAACCCCCCTCCCCAGTTTAAGACTTTCTCATTACTAACAGGAAAAAACAGAAAGGATGGTGTGCTAAGTTGAAGCTGCTGGTGTGACTAAGGTAATTAAAGCAGCCCATATGGATTTTAGACCACCCACCTCAGCCATTAGTCAAGTCAAAACAAAGCATTACATTTTTGAAGAGTTGCAGCTATGGAAAAATATAGTCCTCTCAAAAGCTTGTTATTAGACACAGCCAAGATAGGTTTTTGATGAGCATTTCTGTTAATTTGGCAACATAAATAAAACACCAGAGATTTTTTTTGTTGTGTGTAATGTGAGGTGGAGGCTCTTTGGCAGGTATTCCCCTTCAGGGCTTGTCTGTCAGGCATAGGAGATGCAGATGGCAGGGCATGGGGACATCGTCTCAGGGTTGCCACTTTCCACACATTCATATCAGTGAGCCAGATTCTCTTCTCTACAGTATGGTAAACCGGGAATAATTCCATAGAAATCACTGGCTTAGAGCTAGAAAGAGGTCATCGCTAGAATGTGAGGTCACAAGCAGCTTCTCCCTGTAGAGTAGCAAGGGACACTTTGCTCCCAGACAGTTGAGTTTCTACAGGTGAGAAAAAAAATCTGTGGCTTAGGACTACTTTTCCTGCACATTACAGATGGTCCACTGAGAAATTTTCCAGCCTGAGCGATCTAAGAGTCTAAGTGCCATTTATATGCAAAATTAGGCTCCTAAGCAATTTGTGTCATGCCTACAGTCAGGGGTTGTGCAGCTGGTAGATTTCTTGCCTTATGAGCAGTGCCTTTATTATATCCCAAAAGATGGTACTTGTCTCTCCAAATGTGACTTGTTGGCTGACGTCAAAGTGCCCACTGGAAGGTCAGGCACAGAGCCTGTTACAGAGCCCGGTGGGGCATCTTTGCAGAGCATTTCTGGACAATGTTGCAACACTCAGTAAACTGGGGGCCTGGTGTATCAAATGCCCATGGCTTTATCTTCCTTTATGAGTTTTCCACCTCTTAAAATGTTTTAACCTCTTTGTTAGACTCCATTGTTTCTTGTGTCCATCCTCAGGATGATAATGTTCTTGGTTCTGGAGTACAAATGGATCATGCAGCCTAAGGAGATCAGGCATGGGTTTCAGGAAAACACCACTGCCCAATGGTTGCCTCTCAAGAGGAGGAGGATGAGGACAAGGTCTTTGAGGCATTGCCTCATTATAGTAGACAGCACCTGGGATTTTTTTGCCTCTGAAGGTCTTGAGGTCCTGGTGCACCTCTGTTCTCTCTCTTCTGCTGGGGCATCATTTTTCCTTCTGCCCTTGTGGGATTCCTCTTTCCTTAGCCAGAAACTTTTGGATAGGATGTGCTCTAAGGCACAGTCTACGTCATGGTGCTTTGGGGTTTTTTTGGGTCCAGTTCTGGCAAAAGTAGTTGAGGAGGTTCTGTATTTCAAGGATACACTGATAGGAGAAACTCATTTGAAAAAAAGATAGACGATAGAAACATTTTTAGATTTATAACAGTAGTCAAAAGGAGAAGTTATAGTTCTTTTTCTAAATCTTCACTGTGACCTTCTGGGGAAATGCATGGAGGTGTTTTACTGTCCTTGGAATTGCTCAGATTCAAGTTACCTTTGTGATCCTAGCTGTTAGCTTGTAGCAATAAAGCAGGGAAGACTGACAAGGTGAATCTCAGCAGAAAAGAGAAAGAACATGGCAGATAAGTGTTGCTCTGGCTGCTGTGGAGAGAGGTAGCTGTGGCTCACGCATCTCCCCCATAGCTAACAAAGAGCTGGCAGGAGCAGATGCTTCCAAGCTCATCCCAACTCATTTACTGCCCACCTGCTTTCAGCGTTTGTCCCTGCCGAGCTCCTCCTCAAGGCTGTGGAAGGACTCCTCAGCAGATGGAGGTAGCAGAAGTACCACAGCTAGGGCCAGGGGTAAAGGATCAAAGCATGTGGGAGCAGTTTGAGTCCTTTGGGACTGGATTCACTGGCTGGCTGTTCCAAAATAAATGATAGCACTGCACGAGTGTAATTCTTTCTCTGCTAAGAGGAGATTTTAGCATCCTCCACAGGCGATCAGGTCTTTGAAACTTGATTTAATGCATTCCAGCATCTCACAATAGAGAAAACACAAGTCCATAAGAAGGTCTTGGCAGGGCACAGTTCTGGGTCATTTCTGCTACGAAATGTTATTCAGAGTGGAGCTTTTTATTTCTGTCATTTAATTTGCACATGAGACACTCAGAGATGCCTATTAAGACACAGATAATGACCCAGGAACTTCACACAGAGCAGAGAGAGCTCTTCAGTGAAAGAGCAGAGGGAGAGAGAGAATAGCTGCAACAAGTACATTTCAAGGTCAGCTTTGTGGAAGAGAAACAAAAGGCTGTAGACTTTGAAGGCCAGTAGCTCCTGGGTGTAACTTCTGCCTGTTTTTATGAAGTGGGACTGCAGGGAAGGATCCTGCATATTGTGGCAATATTTCAGGATGGTAAGGTTTGGGAAGCTGTCTAATACTGTGACAAACCAAATCTCAAGAACCGTGATAGATGAAGTGTTAGAAATTACAAGGTTTGTCTACACAGAGAAATTGTAGTGTCTTTAAATACCCTGATGAAGTTAAAGCTCTGTGATCTCTCCTTCACTGTGAATGGACATTATAGTTATATAAAAGTGTATGATGCCAATACAACTATTTCTCTGTGTGTGTGTGAATCGAAACAAAACAAAACAAAACACACTCCCAACTGAAATAGTTATGCCTGCAGAAAAGAAATGGCTTAGAAATGATGAAGTAAAGTGGGTCTTCCCCTTCCATTGATTCCCAGCATTTTAGAAAATTCTGTACCTGCCCGTAGTCCTTTCAGGTTTCTTCCCAAGACAGAAGATGACTCAGGTGTGCCTTGTACATGGGATACACAGCATCAGGACAAGGTGTAGAGGTGGTGAGAAAGCGTTGCACAGGTCCATGAAAGGACAGGAAATTCTCCGTAACATCTCTGCCTGCCAGTCTGCTGTAGGGAAACCAGAGCATTGGAGTTATGGATATATTTCTCACTTTGATCTTTTAAAAACTTGATGGAATTGCAGATACCCTCCTTTTCCCTGTAGCCTCTTTCTAGCCCTAGCTGAGATAGCAAAGAATGCTTTCTTTATTGGGAGTGAAAATAAAAAAGGCAGGCAAAAAGTGAAGAGATAAACTCCTCTTTACAATGTAGTTGGAGCCAGTGATGGAGTAAATTCAGCAACTCAGTTGCTGCTTTGCAGTTGTTTTTTTCTACCATCACCCACTAAAGTAGCTGAAAGGCTAACTACTGAAGTCATTGAATGCCTTCTGATTTATTCTTTCCTCTATTTTGTGTCCAATGTATATTTTGGTAAGTTAGCCTTTCATTCCAATGAAGGTAAAATTTCTGTCCCTTTCCTAGAGACTACATGTATAAGAAAATAATACCACAAAATATTTATAGTATGACTTGCAGTGTATCTGAGTATACCTAGAGTCTAAAAATACCTATTTTAATTAGTGACCTCTTAGGGGTGAGCTGAGAGCTCTATTTTTAGTTACAAGTTATTGGAGGAGGTGGAACTCCAGGACAGTTTCAGGGCAACAATGCAGCACAGATTTCAGTAGCATAGTTCCTAGCCCAGCAGAGGAGTGGGGAAAGTTTGTGACTGTGCTATTCAACATGACAATGTGACTGAGACATCTTTAGAGTCACAATGTTCTATATTAAAAATCCTGGTGATGGCTAAATGATTAAAACAAGAGGGAGTAAGAACTGCTGGAGCCTACTGTTATGGGAAAGCAATTATGTAGTAAATACCCAAATGCAGATATATTTGATGGAAGATACTGGTTAATGGGATACCACCTGCATGGAACTGGGCTTGTAAAGAATAATTAGAAGTCAATCAGTTGTAGAAGTCTTTTTTTTTTTAACAGTTGCATTAGAGAATTGTTCTTTTGAGTTGTGTTCCCATTGGCATAAATTATAGAATCATAGAATCATTAGGTTGGAAAAGACCTCTAAGATCATCAAGTCCAACTGTCAACCTATCACCACCATGCTACTAAAATGTGAGTGTAATAAAGTGAAAGGCAAAATAATGGTATTGGGTTAAATTACATGCCAGATTTATAGTCTGTCACATCCTGCTCTCTGACTAGCCCTGTTGGGCAAGTTTAATATTGCTGTGGAAAACTCAATTTGAGATTGTCTGATTTACTAAATCTCAATCTTAATCTTAACAAATATTATATTAGGTAAGTGGGAGAATGGAGGAGGAGAATTTATCTTGCACAGTGCTGTTAAACAGTAATTGTAATAGAAAAGCAGTTATGTCTTGTTGTATTTACTTTTATTGTTCTGAAATAGCAATGAGAGTAGACTATTTCCTTGTTTCTCTCTAGAGACATGCAGATGTTTTTCCAGGGTATCTAGGGAAGGAGCTCATTGCTACCATGAGTACCAGCCTGTGTGCCTGCTCTGACCCTGCAGTGTCAGCCACCTTGCTCCCTTTTCACTAAAGATACATCAAGGTTTAATTTACTTCTGCATGAGAGCATGTAAGTGAGAAAATAGAGAATATTAACTTATTCCTGTGCTTGTGCAACAATAGCACTGCACTGACTTCAGAAAAACAATGCCTTGTCTTGAGAGTGAAGGAGATGAGACTGGAATCCACAGGCTGGAGTTTTAAACAGAGCATAGAGGAATGGGGACAGTACACACTAGCTCATGAAGCTCCCTCAGACCCTTGTGAAAGTACCATGTGCTGTGCTTGTCTCTGCATTCCTAGTTGTTAGCTCTGGGTGGTGTAGTAACAGTGGAGTTATTGCTCCATACTATGATCAGTATGATATGCTGTTCACGTGCTATCAGTATGGGACACCTGGGCCATTTAGCTATCAGCAATAGGTTAGGTTAGATGGAGGACTTGAGCTAACTGCTGAAGCCACTGTGAGTCTTTCTCATGACTCTGATCTGAAACTAGACAAAGCCATATTTTGGTGTGAAATTTGTGCATACTTCTTAGAAAGTGTCCCTCAGGGCAGAGTTGAAATGCACCATTGGAGAAGAGCTTAAGAGAAACTTGTGCAGCTGTGGTTAGTGTTACACATAAGACTGTTCTCTCAGACATACAACCTGAACTGTTTCAACTTTGTTTACAGTGAGACTCTTCTGTTTTCTAAGGAGGTGGCATTTTTGATGGTTTGTCCTTTCAGATACTCTTCCTCCTCCAGCTATTGTCAAATACACTGAATTGTTACACAACTGCTGCATATGCTGTGTTGTTACATGATTGCATTTACAGGGACAAAAAGCCCAATAGACCTGAAATGATCTTTTTTTTCTCAATGGCAGGAGCAGAGGCAGCAGCAGGTATTTACTAAGAATACCTGGGGGAGTGAGAGAGAGCAAGTATGCCTATATGTATCATTTTGCACATTGACACTCCTCCCAAAGGAGTTGAGAGAATTAGCCAATTAAGATTGCAAATGGCAGTGTTATTTGAAGATCCTTCCATCTGATTCTGCAAAGGTTTAATCAGACCTCTGAGTTTAGCAAGAGATTTTAAGAAACAAATGCTTTAAAATTTCTTATTTGTCTGCTGTCAATCAGAGTCTCAGTTTGCTGCCCTGGTGGTCAACATTCTCCTCCACACTGTGAAATGTCTGTCTCTGTGTTCCCAGCTCTTTTCAGTCAGCAGGAACTAACAGCAAGGACTCAGCACCATTTTATTGCTGGGAAGTTACACTATCTGTGGGCAGATGTTGCTGCTGTTAACTTGTAAATCTGGCTGTGTAGTGCCAAGAGCAAGAAATATTTACAAAACTGGGATTCTCTTCCTGGCCCTGCTGCTGAAGCCTGAGCATTTGACTGTAGTTTGTGGAGGCATCAAAAAAGATAGATCAGCAAGGCTGCTACAAATAGTACTCTCAAAAGAAGTAGTTGCTCCAGTGACTAGAAGGAGCTGCTCAGGCACTTTTATTATGGGTTATAATGTGCCCTTGAATGTAAAATCTAACTAGTCACAGAATAGGTGCAGTAGTGGTAACAATTTCTACCAATGTGCTTAAGCTTTGACCATTATTAGACAGAAATGTCCTTGAATTCATAACTAGCAATGTGGGTTAATATCGTTCCTCCTGGAACCAAATGAGAATGTTAATTTGCTTTGCCCAGACTTTTGTTTGTTGTAATGAAAGTAAGTTTTGGCTACAGTACTTTGGGCTAACTTTTAGTTAGGTCAAAGCATGGTAGGTCCTATTTGTGTATTTTAGAAGAGATGGGAAGAGGGCTGGATATGAGATGGGAAGAGGGATGGGTATGAGATGGTAACATTTGCAGATAATTAGTTTGTTTAGGAGAGTGAGAAGCCTCACCAGGATATAGCCAAAGGTTTGTGGATGGGCAGCTGGCTGGACAATCTGTGCGAGTGAGCATGTGTATTAGTAACTACTGGAGAGCTAAAGGCTGGTAGGGACTATTCACATATCTCACATGAGTTAGATGGAGCTACAGAGTCAAGGTGCTTGCTACCACTGGCTATCTCAAAGTGCTTCTTTAGCACCACGCTTTTGACATAAGTTCTATGTAATATGGGCTACAGGAAAGTTTTATACCATGTTTTGTATTTTGCCGAGAGCTTGGTTGCTCATAGAGACAGGACCATGGGCTGAATGATCTTGGATGAACTGATCTCCTATGAAAGACTTCAAAAGATAAAAAAGGGCTCTGTAGACCATTACCTTTCTTCTTAATCTTTCACATTACTAGATTACTAGATTCTAGATTCATCTCATTATAATGCCTCTTTTCAACAGAAAACTGTCAAATGGATCCCAAGGCTGTAGTCATTCTGACCCAGCTCATTCAGATTCACTTACCTCATGATAAAAACCATAGCTGGAATAGACCAGCTATACAGAAGAGAAATAGTTCAGGTGGCTGTTTGAAACAAGTGTAAGTAGATCTTTTCTCTCCAGCAATGTAATTTTATCTTGCTGTATCTAATTGCAGGTAGTAGCTGAATCTGAGGATGAGGTTGCTCTGTTTTCTATCCTAACAATGTGTCTAAAGCCCAAAGCAATGAGAAAAAGCAAGATCATTTAAAATTGTTCTGAGTGATGTTACTGTTGCAAAGAAGGATATTTTTCTGTAACTTTCTTAGATGTCAGTACTGCAGAACTGTATTATCATCTTTTATGGAAAAGGAGTTTTAAAACCTCCTGTAAAATGAGCAGGTTCATGAATTGGTTCAGTAGTCATCTGCTGATATGCGAGACAGAGACTGAACTAGCCAAGTGTTCTCTTAAATGCATCACCTCCAGAAGCCATTTCTGATGCTTATGAGATGTAAAATTATTATGTGATGCTTCTGGTTTGGTAATACTTTACTGATTTACCTGTGGTGTGCATGAGAATTTCTGTCTGCAGCAGCAGAAGGGGTAACTGGTTCCTGTGCACTGTTAAAGCAGATCAGTGGCCTCATATTCATGGCCAGTGTGCCACCTGGAATACAGCTTGAGAGTCTCCTTGCCAGCCGTAGACCTCTAATACTTGGTCAAGAGCTGGCTTACCACTCAACTGCAGATATCCATTCCATTTGTAGCTATCTCCCTCTTTTAAATTATTCAGCAAGTTTGATCCCTGCACTAGAGGGCAGTCAGAGTCAGCTGCACCAGCTGGTGAGTATGTCACACTAGGTCCAGAAAAAGTGGGAAAATCTATGAGCAGAAGGGGCTGCCAAGTCTCTGGACTTGTCTTTTAGTCCTTCAGCTACTCAGTATTAGCCTTTTGCCAGGGCCAAGAATAAGCAGTACAGGCACTGCCATTTCTCATCTTGAATGAGAAACTGAAATGAGGCAGCTACTGGATCCCTGTCGGTAAGGCATTGCATAAGTTGATCCCTCTTCTTTGGCTATTCTTAACCTGACTTTGCATGTATAGGGTGTTTGCTGGGCTTTGACCTGCTCCGCATCACCTCCATCAAGGGCTTTCATTCACTTGTCTGGAAAGTCCTGCAGCATTCCAAACAGTGTTCGAATTTTAAGTAAGACACTAGAAGCACCCATTTCCTTGGCTGCTTTCTCCCCAGGGGGTATCAACCTGCCTGGTTTCTGGCTGTGCTTCAGTATTGACAGTTGGGCTATGTCCTGTGGCACGTACCATATCAAGAGCAGGGGACTTGACAGATCCCTTTAGAAAGAGTGTGGAGTCCTATGAGACCCACTTTGCCCAAGATTTGGAAAGGAAAGCTGTCGTGTGATTGCAGAAAGCAGGAGAGAAAATGGAGTTTAATGGCAATAGGTCTGGGACACTGAGTAGTTTATTTATTTAAGAGAAATGAATTTTTCTCCATCATAGCCAGCACTGTAATGTCCTTGGCATTCCAAAATTGCCTCTTGGGAAGTAGGCATTGCCTGGTGCCTCAGACAAGATCCTAGATGTGGTGCTTGCTAAAGGCCTAGCAGATCCTGTGGTGGGTTGAAGGAAAAACCCTGGCGATGATCGGCTTGGAAGTTCCTGCCAACATGCAGATTCACAGCACCACAAGCATGAAGAAGGCATATCAGAACAGGAACTTCACATAAGTACCACACTGGTGAGTGAATAGCAGCTCTTCACAAAAAGCAGTTGACTTTGCAGACCAGCCCCAAACAGATTTTGGGTAAGAGCTGTTCTTCTATGAAAAACCTGATGAAAAGCAGAGAAGCAGATGGCCCTTTTATTAGTTCTGATTGAGGGCCCATGCCACCAAGTCATCTTGGTGAATCCATCTCCTCCCTTTGCACCTCACATGCACTGCTCAGGGCTGTCCATAGCCCGCTGACTGCCAAGCCTGGTTTCCCACTATTTGCACTAGACAACATTTTCTTTTGGTTTGCTCCTGCTGATGATGGCTCTGTCAGTTTGAATGGCAAACACGGATACAAGTACTACCAAAAGCAAAGCCCCATGTGGAGGTGAGAATCTGCATCTGGAACTGGTCCAGACTGAGTAAGTCTTCCTTCTTCCTTCACATACTTAAGCAGGAACCAGGAAATATCTTCAAGGGATTTTTTGGTTTTGTTTTGTTTTCTAATTCCTGCTTATCCTTTTCATAAAGGGCTGGCAATTTGTAAACATCCCCAGATCATAAGGTGTGCTCTTTGCTTTTGCTTTCTTAGGTTTCGTGTTGTTTACACTACAATAAGGCTAAATAAATGAAGGCAATAGTAGCATCATTTTTTTTCCCTGGCTGGCATTTCCAGTCTGATCTGGAACAGCTGAACCCAGGAAGAGATTCTCACTGTTGTCAAAGGGCTCCACATGAATATGTCCAGGGGCAGTCCTACAGTTCTTGTATTTTTTATCCCCCAAACTCCCACCGGTTTCACTGGGTGCTAACACCTTTTGCCAATAGCAGCATCAGATCCCCCAGCAGGGATCTCCTGTGTTGAGGCTAGAGGAGATTAATGTCTTATTTCCCTGTGCTGTGTGTAATCCTTTGGCTGCAGCATAAGGGCATAGAAAGTAGAAGGTTCTGCCATTCTGATTTCATAGTATTTGCAAGACATTTGTACTCTGTTCATTTCTGTAGGAGACTGCATATGATGCAGGGCAGTGAGGAGGAGGAGGATTGTTAGGGTCTTGGGAAGTGCTTGTTTTCCTCATTGAGACTTACTAGTGCTTGGGTATGAAAAAGATAAACCAAAGAAAATAAACCAAATCAAATCCTACTTTAAAACATCAAGCCCTCCTTTTCCTTTTCCTTTTCCTTTTCCTTTTTCCTTTTTCCTTTTTTCCTTTCCCTTTCCTTTCCCTTTTCTTTTCCCTTTCTTCCTTTCTCCTTCTCCTTCCCCTTCTCTTTCTCTTTTAATCTCCCCTTCTACAAGCATCGAAATTTCTTTTAATCCTCTCTTCCAAATTTTCAGACAGCTCTGGTCTCAGACAGGAGCTAATGTACCAGAAGTCCATGAGAGAGGTCTATTCTTACTGTGTTTATAGCCTATTTTTCTACAAAGAAAGACATATGCCCTCTGAAGCTCAGAATGGTATCTAGAGTTTCAGATGCTTTCCCTGACTGCTGTGGCACCTGTCCATCACTTGTCCAGAATATATACTCCATTGTTTGTAAAGTACTTCTCTGCTCACATGGGGGAAAAAAAGTCACTGCAGAGGTGAAGCACTGTCAGATTAGAGAGTGAAAGGGTGGGAAATGTCACTCTATCTTTCTCTTTTGTGGGGAAAAAAAGTGAGGGAGCATATCATAATATAAGCACTTGAGAGGCAGTAAGAGTAAAGGAGAAAAGAACAAAATTCACTCACATTTCAGATCAGTTTGGTGCCAGGTTTCCCCCCATCTAAGGTACCTTAGCTGTTTCAAACATTTTTTTTCACAGCAGTATTAGTAGAGAAGGTACTTGATTTATGAATAAGAAACTATAAGACAGAGAGATAAAGGGGATGTTTGCTCCACAACACAAAGTTGGTGCTACTCCTAAGGAGAAAATTCTAGCTCATAAAGATGGACCTAGGCCACTTTTAAATGAAGCAGCAGGGTACTTGGCAGTAGAGTTCTATCAATCAGTCCAGTGCTTCCTGTGGTGCTGACAATAAGTCCTTGGGTAGCTATGCCTTTTATTGTAGCTTTGTTGGCCAGTTTAAAACTAGCCTGTTGATGTCTGTGCAGGTTGAGGTTGAAAACATGGCTTGATTTGTGAAAGATATGGCAGACCAGAGGCTGAACAACTCTCCTGGGTCCTCCATGCCATCTCCCTTTCCTGTGTTATCCAGTGCTGCATGCTATGGAGCAGAAAGAAAGGAGGAACCCCTTCACAGTGCACTGTGCCTGGCCCCATGGGTGAGCAGAGCTTTCCTCCTTGCCAGAGCTCTCAATCTGTCCCATTGTGCCAAAAGTAAGATCAGGTCAGATTGATTTTTTGGGATTAAAGAGTATCTTTAAAAAAATAAATAAATAAAAAAAGATGGTTCTACAGTCATAGAATCATGGAATCATAGAATGTCAGTCCTTTAAACCCTTCGTGGATCTCAAGACTTCCACATAAACCTTCTAAAAGGCTCTGTAAATCAAACCCTGCCTTCTTGATTCTTTTTCCCCATATATTTTTTGTAGACCTCAGATGGTACGGCTAGTTTGGAAGGCAAACACCAAACTGATGGTTCCCGAGGAAGGTAGTCCATTATGTTGCCTTCATGGAGCAGAATAAATGCAGACAAGGGCAGAAGGGGTGGGAGAGTGACAAACCCCCTACTGCATTTCACTGAAGTGAGAAGAGTTGCTGGAGAACCATTTCCATGGCAGCAGTGCTGTTGAGCTAGTAGTACTTTTGCATAACAGTTTATCAGACTAGAACAGCAACTCCAAAAAAAACCCCTCTTTTATGAATAATTCCTGGCTTTAAAGTAAAGTGTATTTCACCTTTGTTGTCTCTTTTCCTTTTCTTTTCCTTTGGAAAAATGCCCAATGGAAACCATATGTGTTACTTGTGCAGCCTTACATATTACTTGTACACAGCAGTACATAAAATGAGGAAGTTTTCAGATTTTTCTCCTCTCATTTTAGAATTTAATTCAGGGCTGTAAACAGATGCATTCTTCATTGCATTAGCAGTTTATTCAATTTTTAATCAGCCACATGATGCTATCCAAATATCATTTAACTTATAATCTTCTTTTGTCTAGAAGCCCAAATATTTCTACCAATAGTAAGAACTCATTAAGATGGCACTCAGATTTTATTTTTTCTTCTGAGTGCTGCCACGTAGTTAACTTCTATTATATTCAGAGATTTGAAAGTCTGAGTACTCTCCCTAGTTATAAAATTACTATTCTGGGAACTAAATATCCAGTTAGTACAATTACTTTCTTCCAGTAACAGCAAGTCCATCCTAGTTCAAAGGTAATATATCTGATGATGTGTACAGGGAAGTTCCCCTCTGAGGACAACTATTTGCACCTTGAAACAAGTACATTAAAAATCCTTTAAGATTGGCACTGTACATGGTTTTGCTAGAAATGCTGCTTTATCTAAGCAGAAAGTTAGTAGGCTTTTTTCTTCAGTAATAGATTGTAGCAATGTGTAGAACAAAGGCAAGTGAGAGTGAATTCTAAACCATCTGACTTAGAGCTGAAGGGAAGACCAGGAAGAGCATGTCCCATGTATGGTAATCTAGAATTGTGCACATAAGCAAATATTCTGGTGCCATGGATATTTCAGATCTGAAACACACATGCAGCCTTTAGATTAAAGGATCCCTGAGTGGTTTATTATGCTGATGTCTCTAATAATATTGTGCAAACTCCAAAGTACCAGTATTTGCTAAACATTCACTTACCTCTGATATGGAGCAATTTCAGGAATCAATTGTAGTTACTGTCTAACAGCATGCAACAAACTAAGCTCAGATTTGTGGCGAGAGGAAAGGAAGATCTTAATCATGTGAAATGACAGGACAAAGTCTTGGAGCTGATGCCCTTGCTGTAACTTTATGTGTACATACACTGATCTTTCCAAAGGAGCAGAAGAGACTGAGTGCCCATTCAGGGGCAAGGTCTTGAGTCTTGCTCAGTTATGGGGACTGCCCCAGGGGTCTCACAGGGAGTGTGCAAGCACTGACCCAGCACAGGGACACCAGAAGCAATGGACATCTCCTTGAAGGCATACCTAGCTTATGAAGAGTGGCTGGGGGAGTGAATTGGGGGAATAGACTTTCAGTGGTGGGTGAGTGAGTTTGGGGAAGAGGCAAAGGGGGAGGTAAAGTAGTCTGAGTGTTTGCAAGATGATGCCTCCACCCCAGTTCTGTCCAGTGTTGCATATGTGGCTATGTAGGCAGCAGTGGGGACTTCAGCACTTCTCTCAGGTTTCTGTGAGTATTGGCTACAGAGGGTGCATTCAAATGGCTGACAGTAAGTGTTACACGGTGCCAATTTGTTGTCCAGACTGGGAAATCAGTGGTATCAGATGGAGCTGGTCCAGAAATGTCACTGCTTGGTTAACCACTGTCAACTAGATCAACACACAAGGTGGTGCAGCAAGTGGATATATGCTTGTCAAAGCAGGTGATTGCAGAAGACTAGGAAAGGCAGCAGGTTCACTAGAGGACAGGGCAGCTTGATTTTCAAAGGCAGAGAAATGGCATGAAACTGGTAGAGAAGTAAACACTCATCCCATACTTCTCGAAATCTTCTCATTCATAAATCTTAATGGTATTGCCATGCTTTTATGGCATTTGAATTGTGAAAAGTTCAAATGAAGTTCTCCTGCAATTGGCTGGATCCAATCAGCCACAATCACCTTTTTTTTTCCTTTATTTTCCCTGCCAGTGGAACAGAGTAGAATCGCAATTTTTTTATGTGGAAAAAAGGAGTTAAGCTATTAGAGCTAGTGTGAACTTTTTTTAGGTGTGGTTGGGTTTTGGTTGGTTGTTTTTTCCTCCATACCAAGCTTTTTCAGGACTGTATTATTTTAGTTAGAACATGTTACTATTTTAATCTCTCATCAGCCCAAACCATTGACCTAACGTCTTCTGAGATAAAATGCAGTATTTGATACAGGAAAATTGATGTCAGTTTAAAAAAATAAATTGCATGCTCACTAGCAAAAGAGAGCCCTTAAGGATCAGGTTCTGAATTTGCAGGTTAGTGCTGATTCAGGTAATCCAGTTGTTGACAAGCTAGTCAGCACCCTACAATGTCACATTGAGGCCCAAAATATATTTAAAGCAGCTGTTTGCTAAGATCATGCATGTGTCAACCCATTTGTTTGCAGAACTATCCTAAATACAAAGTCAAAACTTCACTGTAGTTCAGCCCAGATTCTGAAAAGAAAGAAAATCCAGTATGCTTTCCTTTTTGATTTCAGAATATTATCTGTTCATTTAAAACTTTTCCACTGCTGTGAAGAGCAAAAAGTGAACCTGTCTGGAGGCAAGTGGTGCAGATAAAGACTCTGAGCTGTTCTGGCCCTGCAAAAACAAAATCCAAAGCACACAAATAAACTCCTCTAATAGAAAAATAAATCAGATCCTTAACATTCTCACAGCTATATCTGAGTCATGACATTTTAATAATATCACTAAGAAGGCTATTGCAAATTATCTAATTATTCAAGGAAGAAATCCCCCAGCCTAGGCTTTCTACCAAATCTCTTCACCATTGCTGGAGAATTGCTCTGCAAAAGGATGGTCTTACACTGGCAGAACCCTTGTGGAAGCCTGTGGGAGTTTGCTTTCACTGTGAGCTGCAAGAAACAGCTGGTGAAAAGCTGAGTGAAAAAAATGTGCTAGCAGGCAAATGGCCAAGTCCAAGAAGGAAAACAGGTACTTAAGCTCTTACTGATATCTGTGAGAGGCTGTTGCTTAAATTTCTTCAGGTGGCTAGTCCTACATCATCTTTTGTCTTTTAGGATTAACATACCAAAGTTCAAAAGGTTGCTTGTTTTCACAGAGAGTAAAGAAGTGGTATATTTTCAAGAGCCATGGGCAAATTGGCAGTAGTGCAGAAAGGAAAGTCCTGGTGAGGATGGTTCAAAAGCCAGGGGCAATCTTAGATTACCTGGCATGCAGATATTTTGTGCTGAGTACACAGACCTTTGACTGTGTTGCACTGCTGGACAGAAAACAGCAATGAATGTTGGAGCACATTCAATGATGCCTTGTTGGGCCAGCAGTCAGCACTCCCAGCTCACGGGAGCACAACCTACAGTCAGAGTCTTCCTCAAATGCTGGCTGTTGAAGAAGAAAGCTTGACCCTCATGATCCCTCAGCTCTATTTTGAATATGACATCTATGGAATGGAATACCTAGTTGGCCAGTTTAGGGTGACCTGTCCTGTCTGTGCCTCCCCACAGCCTTTTACTCTGCGCCCCTCATCGTGGGACACAAGATTTAGCAGTGACCTTGGTCTGCATACCTAGCAACATTGAGCATTATCACTGCTAGAAGCAGGCACTGTCTGAAGAAACATGCTGTTCATTTCAGAAAGTGCAGTTACGTAGAAGAACTTCAGCTGAAAATTAAAATCACTGAACAGAATTAGTTCTGTTCAAGAAACTGAAGTAGGGTTAGCAAGTTCAAGCCTTGACTGGCACCTAATTTCCAGAGGTGGATGTGGTCAAAGGAGACACATAAATGTTTGTTTTCTTTGTGAGAAGGTACACTACTTTTTAATTTATCGTAACGTATCAGGATTTCTATTAGAGTGAGAATCTTGAAGAGGAGTGCATGCTTCCTTGAAAGAGGGAGAGAAAAAAGAGAAGCATGAAGAGCCATATATAGAAACTGGGGAAAAAAATAAAGAAAAATCTAAACCCTATTTCATGCATACAAGAGAGATTATATAATTTAAAATGTTTTAAGTGCAGCACTCATGTCTGGTATGACCGTTTATACATCGGTTTTTTATGTCTTAGGGAAAAGTCTTATAATTGCAGACCTTGATCAATGGTAGATGAGTCATCTAATGACAAAACTGTAGCAAAGAGCCCAAACCCTTTAATTCAAGTATATTTTAATCTCCAGTCATGTTTAATTATCCAGTTATGGCAACTTGGGATGGAGAGTGATAGACTGTGCATATCAAGTGACTTAAATTCTAGATTTTTTGTGTTTATCAGTGAAGTAGGGCTAGATCCTGACCTCTCCTAAATGGTATTGCACTTACTTAACCCAGATGAAGAGCTTGCCCAGATTGTTAAAAGTTCAGTAAAACTTCAGTGGAACTGCAAAGTCATCACACTTTGAAAGGCAAAAAGAGGACTAGATGACAGCTTGCATTATGACCCAGAAACTCAGTCATTCCATTTTTATAACCATTCTGCACTAAGCCCAGAAACATAACTCTGCCCTGCTCCAGAAATTATAACATTCAGCCACATAGTTTGTATGGAAAATACAGGTCTTCTGTGAACTTACTGTAAGCTTTTGTTTTGTTTTGCTTTTTACCTACCTTGTTTTCCCTAGCCTTTGGTCTTCTGTGTTTGCTAAAGCTATTCAAGAATGCAGTGCCATGCAGTGCCCTATTACTGCTCTGCAGCTTTTATAGGAGAAGGTAGCCTTTCAGATGTACTCACCCACAGCTAAGGTTGCACAATCATTTCCATTACAAGCGGGTTGGTTTATTTCCTTTTTTTTTTTTTCTGAAATTCCTTGCAACTTTGCTAAACTCTATCATTCAGGCTGAAATTTTCCATGCTCATTGTCTACCTCAGGCATCTGTTGCTTAATTTAAAACAAAACAACTTAAATTTATCACTCATTTCCAAGAACAATATGATGCAAAATATGTACTTCTGCCCACATTAGAAATCTTACTGTCAATTGAAAAAGCTCTGGTGCTTTCACCCTTTGCCTTGTCTGGAGACACATCACTTACTTAAAAATATTTAATAGTTTTTCCTCTAAAATGCAGAACACTGAGTTTTAGGACTAAACTACATACCTGACTGAGGCTTTGTCACTCATGGGTAATGCAGTCACAGCAACCTCATGCCATCTCTGGAGTCTCACATCATCCTACATGCTATGCTCTTTAATTCTCTCCCCAACAGACTTAGTAAAAAATTATGAAACATGCAGACACAAGTAATGTCAAGAAACAACAGACATCTAACTTTTTAAAAGCATATGAACAAAATCAGTAAGACAGTTTTGCATATTTTCTGGTCAAGTTTGATCTTTGGATGAATATGAGAAAATGGATAACCCCAGCAGCATTAAATTTTACTTGTGTTGTGAACTACCTCAGGACTTACCAAGGCAAGATCACAAGGCAGATCTTCAGCTACACTCAACTTACAAAAACTTGCAGTGGGTTCATGAAGCTGGAATTATGCATTTTTGAGAAAGTTGCAGTGCTGCAATGGCTCTAATACAGGATCTCTGATTCCCTGTTGATGTTGCTTAACTCTTAATACTAATGAGTTTTAAATGGCTTAGCTATCTTAAACTACTCTAATGGCTTAGAGTCATTTAAGCAGTTTAGCTTATAGTTGTGCCAGTCATGGTTCCTATGGTTGAGGGATCCTGATTAAAGCAGTATATGGTCAAGAAGTGTCAAGATATGCAGTTCAGCTCAGATGAATGTTAAACATTTTTAAAAGGTCATAATTTTCAATCTTTTTTCCTAATTTTCTTTCAAGTAGAGGACTGCCATACATAAGAACAGAGGCCTTGCAGCATTGAGGTTCAGGGCAGTTATAAATTTCCTAACAGTAAGAATGTTCCCAAATATTAATTCTGGAACTAAGAGTTGAACTGAAAATCTGAAATGATAATTCAGTGCTCTTTGACATCAGGAGTTTGGCATGTTAGTTATTTTTTATTTTTCCATGATGTCTTACGATTTTTTTCCTAGGAGTAGATCACTGATATGATGCCTAGCTCTGAAGTAGTATTTTTCATCTGCTTGTTGAAGTGGCTGTTCTCCTTGCCCACTCCAATATGAAGAAAGGCAGTTTTAGAGGTTTGCAACAGCTACTTCATTTTCTTCTTGATGTTATAAGATGTAAGAAGACACTAGTGCTTCTCCATTCCCCTTGGGGAGCGAACTCACTGTTCCCATAAAAAGAGGGTGCACCAAGGCCTCATTCTAGAAGACCCAGCAGACTAACAGTCTGCCTGGAAGCATTTGTGTAAGAGGCAAAGGTAGATGACCATACTTTGCATCAGAAAGAGGCTCAGGGCACATAGAAGAGGAAGGGCAGCAAAGATATGGGTTGGGCAGGGAACACATAGAGTCCCTAAGTTGGTGACCAAAAGCACAAGCCCTATGACTGTGTGTTGGAATACGTTAGCTTTGCTAATCATCATCTGTGTATCCTACTTTTTGCTAGCACCAATTGATTATAATTATATTCTGCATTAGCATTGTTTTGCTGAAAGGCTTTCTGGAACTCAAGCAACATAGAAGGATTGGAGCTCTGTGTTTGGTGTTGAAGGGGTCCGTGGCTGGGTGATTGACCTCATCTTCCTTTCACAACTCCTCACTCTTGCCAAGACTTTATTTGCTCATTGGCAGCAAGCTCCTCCAAGGAGGGATTGCTCTGCCATTGATTCAGTGGGAAATGAAAGAATGGACCTTGCTGAGTGAATATTTATGTCTGGAAGATGCTTAACATACTTGGCACACTGCTAGGAATACATCACTAATAATAACAGTAATAGTGTCTCTCTAGTAAAATCTTTACAAACACAGAGAAAAAACAGAAAGAGGAGTAAAACGCTAGGGCTGTCCATTCATCCTGGGGAATTTTCAGGAAAATCCTTCACCAGGGACAACTTTGACTTAAAAAATACCTTTTGCTAGTGCTACAACCTCTGACTAGAGAAAAGAAAGGGTCTGTTTGCATTTGTGATGAAGAGGCAATGTTTATATATTCCTAATTTTTAGATAATACCATAGAAACACTGAAAAGGATAAGAAATACAGGTGAATAGTGAAGAATGAGACAATGTCAGTTGTGTTCCTGTGGCCTTTAGTTTAGGTTTTACAGCATATCAGGCACAGGCACATTAGTCATAGGCACATAGGATGTGGCCTTTGGGCTCTGCCTCACTTCTGTCATTTTAGGATGAAACTGGGAACATTCCTCACCTCCCCTTTCACCAATCATTCCAACTTCTTCAGCACCATAATCACTTCACCACGTTACGTTATAAATACCTTGTGAACTGCCTTGTGAGAAAAGAGACTGTTCCTGTGACTCATGGGAAGCTGAACGACAAGAGTATTAAGTGCTTTCTCCAAGGATACAGTGCAAGTCAGGGAGTTGAATCTGCATCTCCCAAGTTCCACCCTTTATTTAAGGCCACTGGACTTTAGCAGAGGATGCCTGCACTCTCCTAATAAGCTTGTCAATACACCTACTTGAAATCTCCAAAATAAAACTGCACACACAGCAATCTGATGTTTGTGTTAGAATTCAGGGGGAAAAAGTCATTAACTCTTTAAATCTCAAATGTTAATTGTTGCCTTTAGATAGCCACACTTCATTGCTAAAAGCTCAGGGTTGCATATCCAAGTTTACCTGACAAAGGTGCTACCAGTTCTGGAACAGAATGAAGTAGCAATCTTACTGCATCCAGCAATTTTGTAAGAAATCATAGAACAGCTTATAAAAAGGACAGAGAGGAGATGATTTGTGTATTTGTAGCCTCACTCAAGCTTTTCTGAAGAGCTAATGGGTGAGAGGCACTAGAAATTCAAACTACCTCCCCTGTTCTGCATGTGCCTAATTGTCCCAGCAAGATCCCTGATTATGGGAAATCATGGAGAAACCAAACAAAGGCACACAAAAAGCCATGTCTGGAATTGCAGAACAAAAATGAAAAGCACTCTGGTAATCTTGATAAAAATATCTGTACAATTAATGTGAAAGAAAATGTAAAGCTCAGAAAAGGTTTTTATGCTCTCTGAGATAATAAGAGTTTAGTACAGAATTAGTCTCCATCAAAAGATGAAGGAGTAAGACTGCTGTCAAAGAGAAAAATATGTCAGAACTAGAATCTTCACTTATCTTTGATGTCAACCTGTCTAAATAAGGCTGTGAAGTCATTGATGAGGTCAGCACAGTGCTTGGGTGACAGGTTAGACTTGGCTTTCTTTCATAGAGGAGTCTGGAGACAGTGGGAGAATCAAAGGAGGTTGTACCTCTCTTGCCATCAAGGAAAGATGGAGGAAAAAGAGGCAATCTAAGAGGCAGTGCAGGGAGGAAAAAGTAAAGGAAGTCAAACTGGTTCCAAAGGACAGGGGAGCCCAGGAGGAAGTGTGAGGATTTATCCCAGTGCTGAAACAAGTTCTTGTGAACATGAATATGTAGTAATCATTCTTGGGCTGTAAGTGTGGATACTGGAATAATTCTCCAAGGCAAAGAAAATTATATAGGAATCGGACATCAGACAGGGCTTCTCTCTGAGCCTCATGGCTGAATTTTGAAGGCAGATTTATCCTCTGTTATTTGCAGATACATGTCAGCAGGTTAATGGGGACATACAGAGAAGAAAGAACACACTATCTAACAGAGACATGAGTACCAGGGACTAATCCCACAGTGAGCTGTGAAAGATGTATGCCACAAATCACATCAAAAGAAGAAAAAGCTAATGTTTACCTCCACCTCAGTTTAATGCTCTCAGCTGCAGAAGTACAAACCAGAAGAGAAATCAGGAATAGAATTCAATCAGCCATGTGCTGTCAATGGTTTCACCTGCTCCTGGGAGCACAGGTTAACAAAGCTGTGAGACACAGCCCCCAGGACTATCCTAGTCTGAAAAAAGAATTGCATCAGGTGGGCAAATGTTGCTGATAGAAGTTTCATGCCAGTTAAATAACTGAGTAAAGCTATAATGGTCTATGTTGGTTTATTTTTTTCTTAAGGAATTCCACTCTAAAAGGTCCACATCCTTCTTATGCTGAAGGCCCTAGAGCTGGGTGCAGTACTCCAGGCGGAGTCTCATGAGGGCAGAGTAGAAGGGCAGAATCAGTTCCCTTGACCTGCTGATCATGCCTGTCCTGATGCAGCCCAGGAAATGGTTGGCTTTCTGGGCTGCAAGTGCACATTGCCAGCTTATATCCAGCTTTTCATCTATCATGACCCCCAAGTCCTTTTCCACAGGGCTGCTCTCAATGAGTTCCTCTCCCACTCTATACTCATGTCTAGAATTGCCTTGACCCAGGTACAGGACTTTCCACTTGGACTTGTTGAACCTCATTCGACTCTCATGGGCCTACTTCTCAAGTTTGTCCAGGTCCCTCTGGATGGCATCCCATCCTTCTGGTGTGTCAACTACACCACTCAGCTTCGTGTCATCTGCAAACTTGCTGAGGGTACACTCGATCCCCCTAGGTCATTGATAAAGATATTAAAGAGCACTGGACTCAAGACAGATCCTTGAGAGACTCATCATCAGTCTCCATCTAGACATAGAACTATTGACCACAACTCTCTGGATGCGTCCATCCAGCCAGTTCCTTATCCATTGAGTACTCCATCCTTCAAATCCATAGCTCTCCAATTTTGAGATGTCAAAGACCTTACAGAAATCTAGGTAGATAACATCAATCAGTTTTCCCTCTTCAACTGTTGTGGTCACTTCCTCATAGAAGTAATATGTGTATGTACAAATATGTACATGGAAAATACCAGTTGTGCATTCAATGCAGGATTCAGCTTATGGGCAGGATACAAGGTGTGGAGATTCATGTGGAATGAGGACAGAAAGGATAAGCATGTTGGTTCATCTGATCCATGAGTATGAGACAATAGGTCCAGTTCTAGGACAAGAACTGCATGATGCCCAGTGCTGAAACAGTAAATACTCTGCTGTATCAAATACTTTTTAAAGAAGTGAAGGGATACTGTTCTGGCAGATTGTATGTCATGAACAGTCTGCCTGCACTTCACTGACTTAGTGATGAGTCAAGTATGGTCTCTCCTGCCACAGCTGGTGTAAGTCTTCTACATGAATACAAAGCTTCCTAAGTGCCATCTTGTGAGCTTTGGCTGAAAATATTAATAAGATATGATTGTATGCATGCATCTGGTCCAGATAGACTTTGCAGCACAATGACCCACAGCTCAGGTTCATCACTTCCCTGTGGAGAGTGTGGTGTTGGTTCCTCAGACAAAACAGCTTGGGATCTTGTGATTGAAGTTTATATCACAGTGCCTTACCTCCAACAAAGAACAAAGATATCACAGGCAGTTCTCATCCTGGCATTTCCTACCTGTGACTGCATGATTTTTTGCCCGTGGTGATGTTCTTTTTGTGTGTCATATGATCATAAGTCTACGCTTGTGACTATCTTCCACACACTGCTTGGATATTTTGTCTGTAAGTCTTCAACAGTGTGCTTTTGTGTCTTCCCTTGCAGACCTTTTCCTGCTACTTTTTGTAATCTTTAGTGATCAATTCTGCTGTGAAACAAAGCAGCCTAAGACATGATTGCTTAAGCATCTACAATAAGGAGACTAAAGGTTTTGGCATTAAGGAGCTGCTGTAAACAGAGCTTCTTTTGTGATGGGTTCCTACTGGAAGTTATTGAAATCTCATATCAGTATTTTTTGTTAAGTTTTAAAACATACTGCCTCCTTTATTGCCTGCATCCCTAGCAATTCCCTTTGTCATTCAACAAATTAATAATGCAGCTGTGTTAGAAGCCAGTTCTGCATCTGAACTTGAGTGTGACTTTCACCAGAATGCAATTCAGTTCTGTACTGTGCCAGCTGCCAGGTGCTGGGGCCCACCTGGAATGAATACTGAGTTAGTTTGTCACAGGGCTCTTGGAAGTGAGGCTGTTTCCATGCCTGTGCCAAGAAGGGATGAGCAACCTTCCTCCCTGTGAGGCTGCTCTCTACATCCCTAACCAGAGGCTGCTGGTGTCTGTTGTCCTACTAGGAGCTACAGCAGCTAACCTGATTTTCAAATGGGAGCTTGCCCTTGGTAAGATCAAAAACCATCATGCTGCAAATTGAGTGCACTTTTAAATAAATGCAGCGCATCTCCAGAGCAGTGTCAGGTTTGCCAGTGACATAGCTAAAGTGAATTTAGCTGCTCTAAGTATGAGGAACAGATACTGAGATCTATGACAGAAAAGGGAAGGAAGGGACGGGAGGAGCAGTGTTTGTAGTATTGTTACTTCACTTCCCAGCATCATCCTCCTCACCTTCAGTTTCTCTTTCCTCCACAACTCATTCCTACTCCTGTGCCATTACATGTTACTACTGTGTTCATCATCAGTCAACAGTTTCCCCAGCAGTATTATCAGTCTGGTAACTGCTGAAACTATAAAATACAACAACAACAAGAAGGAAGCTTTGTTAGGTTTGGTTTTCGCAGAATCATTCAATTTGAATAGTTACACCATCTGGCTTATGGAGTAAGTATGAGGATCAGCCTGTTGGGAGGTGGTAATGGCACAAGGAAGGAGTGAGGAAGAGGCAGAAGCAGCGTTTGCTGAAGAGCTTGGTGCCATCACATTCTTCATATGGGCAAACTATGGCCTCCATTTCGTCATTAAGCAGCAACAAGATGCTGTGACTCATCACTAAAGGATGTTTGCAAAGTGTTTTGAGATCCTTACACATACCTTGCAGAGAAATGTCCTTGAAGATCAGATATTTCTGTTCTTATCCTACAAGATTTTCTAGGCAGACAATAATAAACAAAGAGTTGTTGCAGGTCATGGCTAGACTTAGGGCATGAACTCCTTCTTGGGAAGAAGATGCTTGGATTGTGTAAGAATCACATGTTTTGAGAAAAAGGAGGAAGGAGATATTCTTAAGTTGCAGATACTTTTCTGTTGTCTAAGACTCATAGCTATGGGTCAGGCTTTTGGCACTGTTCAGTATGCAGTGGGCTGAGCAACTTTTGCCTATCAGGCTGCAACTGTTGAGAGCAGCAAGGCTATAACTAGTAAGGCTATAAGCAGTTACCACCTTAAATGTTAGAATTGTCCCATTCCACTGTAGTTGTTTGTTGTGATTCTTCTCCCCTAATTCAGTTATCTCAGCTGTGGTGCTAAAACAAGCATTTATGTCATAGTGCTGTGAACCAGACAGCCATTTTGAGTGGAAAGGGAAATCAGCTCTTGCCTGTCTTCTGGAAGTCTTGGGGTTTGCCTTTTTTAAAAAGCAAATTAACAGAAAATGTGCACCAAGGCTTGACAGCTAATTACAGCCAGGAGATAAAAAGGAGGGAGGGAAAATACAAACAAGTTGAGCAGAAAGGTCTTACAGAAGCATTTTCTGTTGCAGAAATCTATTTATAAAGAAATATCTAGAGGCAGCCCTCTTTCAGTGGGTCTCCTGATTTGGCTGCAAACATCACTGCTCTCATAAAGTTTTTTATCCTCCACTGAAGTACTGGAGAGATTCACTGTTACACTCATGCACCAACTTCTGCATGGTGGTCTAGTCCAAGACTGGTTGGAGGGGATCAGGAAGGAGGATGTAGGAGCAAACTACTATTCAAGAAGAAAAGCTTGATTTAAAACTGTAGAGAATAATGGATGACTTTGTGAGTATAGCTTTGAGCTTGCTAATGTGATTCTGTGCTTGATCTTGTCAGCTTCCAATATAATGACCTGTGCACCTGGCTCTTTGCAATATCTATTTTATGTTTTCTTTTATTCTTTTTAGTTTTTTCCACACAAATCTATATAGCTCTGGGATAAAAGACTCCCAATGACTATCTAAACGGAGCCAATATTGTATAATTACTGGTGAGTGTGAGAAATACTTATTTTTAGGGGAGATTTTGGAAGTGGGGAGACAAAAGAAGGGAGGATCCACACAACAGCAAAAATCTCTTTTTTTTCCTGCTGCTGCTATCCTCTTACCCTAAATATGGCTGTGTTTCAGGAGTGGGAAAAGTCCTTGTAACACCCTGCAGGATCTCATGGGATGGGATGCACTAGGCCAATGTGAAAATTGTGCAGCATTTGTCCATTAATTGCCAGCTCTGTTCTTGCTCTAAGAGTCAGTGTACTCTTCTGATTGGATTCCCCAGAGGCTTTTTGCCAGCCCAGTTCTGTAGAAATTCTGCATCGTTTTGTATGGTGTTGTTTTTGCATGGCACAGCTTTAAACATTGCAAGCTGGTTCTCTTTCTTTTTTTTTTTTTTTGTTTCCTCTTTATTACTTGCTTGCTTTTATGTTTCCCTTTGTTCCTTCCACCTAATTGTTCATTTATTTGAATTCCCTTTGTGCCTTGTCCAAAGACTGTGACCAGTGCAGGGAATTGATTGTGCTGTCACGTCAGAGTGGAGAGAGCTCCCATTCACAGACAAGGGAGTATTTTTTTTAAAGGGGAAACTGTATTAGCCACAGCTTCTTGTTTGTGCAGCACAATGTACAAAGGCAGTGCCCTTTGACACAACTTCATCTCCTATTGTTTGTGACAAAGTATGAGATGAGGAAGAGAGAAATTTTGACAAAGGAGCAAGTTGGAGCCTGTAGAACGAGCAAGAGAGCAAGCAGGGCAAATGTCCAAAGCCATAAGCTGTGGAGGAAACCTACAGAATGCAGCTATGATTTGGTTGCAAGACATCTAACAAGCAGGTGAGAGCAGAGAGCAGGGCCTACACCTCTGTGTGAGGTGTCACATTGCTGCTTCTGAGCTGCTGCAGTTACAGACATACATTTGGTTTGACTTGATGATCTTAAGGGTCTTTTCCAACCTAAATTATTCTATGATTCTGATTATCTTGAGCTCACACAGCTTTAACTTGCACTCAGGATGTTCAGTTGTAAAATGCAGCAGCTGAAAAGCAGGTACCTACCCCTACTTCTGAATAGTGGGTGCAGACAGTGAAGTGGTGTAGCTGCCAAATAGCCCTGCAAAATCTGTCCCTGAATATAAGTTAGTGCCTGGCATTTTTATGTAAGGTTCAAGATGGTGCCATCAGAGGAGTGAACTGCCATGTCAGCAGTGAGAAGATTAACTCCAACTGATGTGACAAAACAAGGGCTAAATGAAAGGAAAAGCTCACTGCTGTCAGAGTTAAAAATATTGACAACAGGAGGGAAAAATAAGGATGCTTTGTTAACTTCATTGCAGTACATTTCAAACATGGTACCTTCCTGAGCCTGGGCTACAAGGTGGGTAACAAAAATCCCAATGGTGCTTACTGTTGTAGCTTAGGCCTGCACTGAGTTTGTCCTACTAGGGCTGTGTGGAGAAAGAGGAGATGATGTGGAAAAGGCAACGGAGACAGTTGATGCTTTTGTGAGCAAGAACAGAGAAGAAAACTGAAGGAAATGTCCTGAAACTAGGCCAAGCCATAGCATAAAAAGCTTCCTAAGCAAGGACTCAGTTTCTGTGTTACCTTCTGTAGGTGCTTCTGCTGATAGCAGTGTGCATTCTCTGGCTGGAGGAGTACTCAGTAAGCAGCATGTGCTGCAAGACAGGAAGGGAGGATGGTTTGAGCTGATGCCCTATAGAGGAAGAAGTACTTGCAGAGTTGCTTAATACAAGTAGAGTTTCATTAAAATGCAGATTCCTCTCTGTGCTACTTATCAGTAGGTGGCTGGTACTATGACTTGGTGTGGGCCTTTGGCAAGACTGAAGTCCTAGAGCTGCTCGCTGGCATTCACAGCTGAACACTTAGATATGGCCCCCAGCACTGGTGCTGAAATGTGTAACACACTGAAAGAAGCTGTGTGCAAATCCCTGTTCTTTGAACCTGAATGAATTGTTCATCTTTATTCTTCAGAGAGTGGATATTTCTGTGTATATTTTGAGATTCATAGCCTCCATTTCAGAAAGCAGTGCGACTTCTAATAAGCAATTAATTCCATGGCAAGTCAATCATTCTATAATTAGCTCCAGTCTGTGCTCCCATTAACTGCAACATCCTCTACCTGCCATTGAGCAGCCAGCAGCAAAAGGTGTGAAAATCCATGTGACCTTGGAAATGCATCCAAAAAAACTTTGCCCTCCAGCCAAAGAAATGCAGACTATTGTGAACACATAGCAGGAGTTGTCTGCTGGAGAAAGCAGTGCTGAGGAAATCCTCAGCTGTGAAATTTGGTAAAGCTTAGTTCTTTTTATTAGTGCTAAGAAACTCTGAGAGGTGATGGGAAAGTAAGGATAAACAGTTTCCATTAAGGCACTTTTTGTCTAGATATGCATCAATCTTGAAATCGTTCTGGCTTTACAGGCAGGACCAGTTTTTTTTAAAGCTGTGTAGTGATGTAAAGACACAGGCACTTACTAGGATTTTAAGCTGCTACTAGGCACTGCAGGGAAGATGGATACTTTAGTCCCACTAAATCCTTAATTAGATACTGCACAAACCAGCTTGCAACTTGGGTTTGGTTCTCTCACTGCTGTGCCTTCGTGTACCAGATTCTTTGAATGGGTCCTATCAAGTGTTCCTTTAATTTGCCACAGTCCAGGGATAAACTTCAAAGCTAGTTATCCATCTCAGTAGTATTCTTTTGCTTTCTTATCATCTGATGGTAGTGAGTGCATTTTTCCTCAGATGCAAAAGATCACTGAACATGCATTGCTACAGAGGTAACAGATCACCTCTGTTCCAGTTAACAGGTACCTAGGTACCTCTAAGAGTGTGAGCAAAGCCAGAGACAGGCAGGATTTAGAAGGAAAAGTGTTCCTCATCAGTGCTTCTCCCAGCACATTTCAAATGGCAAAAAGTGCTCAAGGCCAGGTTGGATGCATCTTTGAGCAACCTGGTCTGGTGGAAGGTGTCCCTGCCCATGGCAGGGTTGGGGGGTTGGAAGTCCCTTACAACTCAAACCATTCTATGATTCTATGACTATGGTGATATTAACAGTGAGTAATCCTTGACAGCCCATCAAAATTCAGGAGTTCTCTACAGACCATGGATATCTATAATCAGCTCATTTTTAACTCTGTGACTCAAACAACTGTGTGTTGATAACAGCGTTATCCTAATAAGATAAAAGCTGTTCTTCTGCTGTTCCTCCCTGGCTTCTTAAGTCCTCCTTTGCATCCAACTATCTGTCCTGCTGGAAGCTGTGCACTTCACTGGTTTGTGCATTTCTGTCTCTAAGACAACACAGACTAGCTGTGCCAGAGGAATAGGCCATGGTGAAAGGGGACAGAGGTCATATGTCCATGGAGGAACTCTTTCAGGCATGGTAGGAAGGTACTGAGTGGGCATTCAGCACTATACCAAAGAGTAGCATCTTCTGAAGGGAAGAAAAGAAGCCAAGGTAGGGGGCTGATCTCACAGAGACTTTTGGAGTAGTAACCTGTTATTAAAGCCAGGGGGAGGGGGAGAAGAGTAAAAGAAAACATTGCAGAATAAAAATTCTTTTCCTTTTTGTGTGTGGTTTTTAAACAGAACCATAATATATTCTCTAAAGTATAATTTTTTCAAATGTGTAATTTAGGCTTAGTTGGAGCATTCAGAGTGGCTAAGGGTGCCACACCAAGACCTGCTGGTCAAATTAAAAAGCAAGAAGGAGCTACACAGGCAGTGGAAGCAGGGGCAAGGATCTTGGGAAGAGTATAGGGATGCTGCCCGATGGTGTGGAGATGAAGTCAGGAAGGCTAAAGCACAGCTAGAGCTCAACTTAGCAAAGGATGCAAAGAGTAACAAGAAGGGATTCTACAGGTACATCAATGAAAAAAGGAAGGTCAAAGAAAACAGGCCATACCCAGAGGGTGGTGGTAAATAACTTCTTTCAAACTGACAACCTGTCACAAGTGAGGTCCCCCAGGGATCAATTTTGGTCCCAATACTGTTTGACATCTTTGTAAGAGATCTGAATGATGGGATCAAGTCTACCTTGATGCAGTTTGCCAGTGATAACAAACTGAGTGGGGATGTGGATGCTTCAGAAGGGAGAGCCACCCTGCAGGAAGACCTGGATGGGTGGAAAGCTAACAAGAACCTTATGAAGTTCAAGAAAGACAAATCCCAGTCTTGCTCCTAGGAAAATGTAATCCAGGAGTGCAGCACAGGCTAGGATCTACCTGGCTGGAGAGAAGCTCTGTGGAAAGGTACCTGGGGTCCTGACGAAGAACAAGCTCAACATAAGTGAATGGTGTGCTGCTGCAGCAAAGAAAGCCAACAGGATGCTGAGTTGCATTAGCAAGAACATCACCAGAAAGATTAAAAAGTCATTATCCCACTCTACTCAGCAGTTTTCAGGCCACCAATGGAATGGTATGTTCAGTTTTGGTCCCCACTACACAAAAAAGATATGAACAGGCTGGAGAGGATCCAGAGTAGGGCCACAAAGATGAGCTGGGAAACTGCCATATAAGGAAAAGCTGAGAGAATAGGGTTTGTTCAGCCTTGAGAAAAGAAAGCTTAGGGAAGACCTTACCACTGTGTTCAGTATTTAAGGTGGCTACAAAGAACATGGAGGCTCTCTTTTTACAAGAAGTCACATGGAAAAGGTGAGGGGTAACGGGTACAGGTTACTCCTGGGGAGATTATGGTTGGATACAGGAAGAAAAATTCTCACAATGAGAAAAATTAGCCATTGGAATAATCTCCTCAGGGAAGTGGTGGATTCTCCGACATTGGGCACTTCTACGATTCAACTGGACATGGTGCAGAGCCTTCTTGTCTAGACCATGCTTTTGTCAAGACAGATTGGACCAGATGATCCATGAGATCCCTTCCAACTTGGTATTCCATGATTCTGGCACTAGCTTAAAACAACCCAAAGGAAAGCTTAACATTCATATGAGGTGTCTTATCCAGGCACAGATTAAGGAATAGCTGCTGCATGCTCAGTGCACCCCTAGCTATTTCACAAATACGGCTCTTCATAGACATGTGCTAACTAGGCACTGCAACTGCTACAACTTGGCAGAGATCCTCAGCAATTCCCCAAAATTTTATGCCTGAGGGAACATATCCTATCTCATTACACCAGACAAATGGTTTTCAACCTTCTTACGATTTGCCAGCCACTAAAAATTCTAGCAGAAGTGTGGACTCCTAAGGGAAGAGTAGGTTTGCTTTTCTTCGTCTTTATGTATGGACTCCTTAAAAATAATTTGCAGACCTCTGAGGTCTCACATACTGTGGGTTGAAAACCACAGTACTAGTTCAGTAAACAGATCCACTGGTGACATTAACAGAGCTGTTCCTGGCTGCAAGTAGGGCAGAAGCAGGGTGAGAATTTAGTCCTATTTCCTTTGTTTGTTGTTAGGCAATGTGTTCTTGTGGATAAAGCAGTGGTCTGCCAGGAGATTGGGTAGCAAACAGGACCTATGGTTGTTCAGCATGCTCTGCAAAGCAGAAAGCGTGGGTGATGCTTGCAGAGAGATGAGATGGGTACCTAGCACAGTATTTTAGAGCCATCGAAGCAATATTGGATAGAAAACTGGCTTCTGCAAAGGGCAAGTAATGGAGCATAGTTGTTAAATAGGAGAAATTCTGCAAAGGACCTTTCCTGAGACACTGTGTTACTACAGGGAGACATTCTTCTGGGACATTAACAGAAGTGGGTTTACTAGAGTGATGACAGTAGTAATAATGCTGAAGGTTTTGTGTTTCCATGTCCCAGTGCCACCAGAACAAATCTCTTCTGTGTGTAGATGACTTGTTTCTCCTATATTGCAGGAGGGAGTGGGAACGTAGTAGTTCATTGAGAAGTTCAGTATGTCTCCAGCAAGAGCTGGCTGTGGTTCAGCCTACTCTTTAAAAATGCCATCAACCTTTTAGCTTTGCCAACAGACTTTGGAAGAGCATCCCATTCAGCAAATAAAATACAAGGGGCAAATGCCTATCTGCTGTCTGGATATTGCTTTTCTAAGCTGGGATAGGTAAATGAGGGCTGTTCTCTTGCTGCCTGAATATGCCTCAAAATGCTGAACAGGTTCCTGCAAATTTTCTGCTAATTCTTCACGTTACAATACCAGAAAGCTTTAAGTGGTTCTTGCTTCTGTCCTGAGCAGCCAGTTCTTGCAGCTGGATGTTTGGGACGCAGAGAGTTTGGTTTTAGTGATCAGTTTTAACTGTGGACTAAACAAGGGTTTCTCCCAGAAGTGGAGGGAGTCTAAGAAGATGTTAAACCATTTCCATTGCTGGAAATGAAAGCTTCCAAACCTCTTCAGAAAGGACTTTCTGAAAGAGAAGATACAGGAGGAGAGGATTATGTCTCTGAAAGAGAAGATACAGGAGGAGAGGATTATGTTCTATCATCTTTCCAAGGAGTCAATCCTAATTTAGTGGAGGAAGAGAACAGCATGCTTGAGATTTAGTCTGTGTGAGGTCCAGAAGTAAGGGATGCAGGAGCATCACTTCTTTTGTAGGTACACTGAATATTTCAGGCATAATGTCTGCATTCTGGATGTCCTGCATCAGAATGAACGTGGAGTCTTTCCACTGCAAACAAAGAAACAGAACATCCTGTGGTTTAGAGCTGAATCTTCACGTTTGGAGCAAATTAGGGTTGATCCCAGACAATCACCTGTGACCCACTGCACTCTGATGTCACATCCCCTCCATATATCTGCTAAGCACTGCAAATGTCACATTGAGTCCTAGAACTGGCAAGTGGAGAGTACTTGTCTAATGATCTTGCAACTCCTGGAAGGCTTCTCAGGAGCAGAATGTGCTGTTCAAGCCTGATATTGCCTTTAGTATGTCTGGCCCTCACCTCTCTTTTATCACACATACCCATATGGCTGCTGCACAGCCACTCCTCTGCTGTCATTTTGGTGTAGGTCTCTGCTTTTTGGTTCAGAGACCAAATACAGTGACACTTGGGATTTACTATGTGAAATCATTTGGCATATGCAGAGTATTGTCAAGGTATGAAGCTGATGACACACATGCCATCTGTATGAATTAGGTCACTCTGGCTATGTTTTGTCTTCATCTTGGAGAAAACGGAAATGACTTACCCCTCTGGAAAGTGGGCTAGAAGTCAGTACAACAATTTTGGTCCCAGCAGGACTTGTACTGCTTTATTTACCAGTCTTAAGTGGGGATAATAAAAACAAAGGGGAAAAGAGTCATAAAGTGCGAGATACCTATTGCACCCCAGCAAGAGGATGTGCTGTGTATGAGCCAGGGCACTTGCCTCTAAACAGAGCTCTGTGTTATTGTGGCAATACTGGGAGATCCCAGCCAGAGGCAAGCCTTGTTTTACTGATCTGTGAGTAAATGCATAGGAATAGACCATTCTTGCCCCACAGGCATTACAGTGTATTTGCAGGGAATGAAGCAGAAAAAGGATTCAACCCATGGAGAACTGAGAAGAGTTATGACTTTTCCTGAGTTGTATTAAAACTTGTGGCAGAGCCAAGACTTAAACCTCTTCCCCTTTTCTGTGCTTAACCATCTCCTCTCCAGAAGTCCATTTGTGGCTGTGGCTGCAAATCTCTCATTCCAAAGAGTGTTAGGTTCTGCCTCTGAAGTGACTCCAGTGCAGTTTCTCTCTTCCTCACCCTTGCATCCCCTCTCATTAGCTGAAAAACTCCTATTTATAAACCTGCTCAAGCTTGATTTTTCAGGGAGGAGGAGCTGAAACATTCAGCACACAGACTAGGGAGACTCAGCAGAGATGCAAGCAGAGCTACTTCTCACTCAAAGGGTAATAACCAGATGGAACAAGTCAGCAGGAAGAGTGCCTGAAATGTCACTGAAATGAGATCAAGCAACAGCTAGAGCTTTGTATCTGCAGGCAGTAGGGGGAGAATCACAGGATCTCAGGGAAGAGTAAGAAAGAAGGGCTGAGTGGATGCAAAGTAAGTGGATAAGCACATTGGACTAAATAGCCTAACAGTTTCCCCAGCCCATCACACCTCTGTTACACATTTTTTATGTTTTCTCCCAGCCTCTGACAGTGATGAACAGGAGGCCAATAGAGCTGACTTGCTGTGAGAAAATGTGCCAGGATACTAACTGTGGAGTGACTTGTCACCTCTGTTGTTAAACAGATCACTCACCTCCCTGAATCTCACTGAGATGCTGCTTGTGAGCGCAATACTTGTTAAACTCAGGCTTCCCTGCAATTTCTGTAGCACCTGGTGATTTTCTGCTGGCAAGCTTGAGAACAGGCTGATGACAACCTGAATCTCTGGGAAGGGAGAAGGGAGTACCTAAATAACTGTCCTACATGGTATGAGACTATATACAATAGCCCGACTTCCCTTAGCTTTCCTCCTGACTGTATTTTATGGTAATGACCCAGACACAACCCAGCAATTTCTGATTTCTGGAGAACCACAAACAATTATGCAAGGCTAGATAAGCTAATCTGCTGTGAAGAAAGAAAAAAAAACTAGTTCCTAAATTTTATGTAAAGAATAAACAAAACTGCAGTAACCCATAAGGAGTTACATTCATGGGGAGAAACAGAATCACATTGTTCAAAAAATCAGAGAACAAAGAGGTTCAATGAGAATTCAATTCATTTCTGCTAACGGGCCTGCATCCGTGTGCTGAACATAACCTCACCCTTTCCAGTTTACCAAATGACTTCTTGGAGCTCTTCACACTGCTGTGCAGGCACCTCCCTCAGCTGCTTCTCTTCACTGGGCTTCTGAGCCAGTGAAGGGTGAAGGACTTGGTGCCCTGAGTGCTCTGCTCTGCTCTTCTCTGAATTCCTCTTGTCTCACTGATACCAGATTACCTCTCCTTGACATCTATGCTCTTAGGTGCTTTGTCATCTGACATATTATTGCATTACTTCAAAAACACATTTTAATGCCCACAACCTTACCATGCTGAAGTCCCAATGTATTGTGACAGTTTACAGATCTAGTAAGGGACAATTGTTCCCACAGAATGCTCACAAGGTGTCAAAGACAGGACACAACCAGTGAATGAAACAGGTAGACTGAGGGGATGAGACCAAGAATTATGGAGACAAAAGTAACGCGATGTGCCCAATTGTGGCATTTCCATTCTGATGATCTTAATGATGGTATGCTGGACATACCACAGCACTGGGAAACCCTCATGGTTCTACAAAATAATTTCTAGAAAGAAAGTTACTGAATTTGTCTATATGTAAATGCCTTATTTGCTGGAAAAAAAAGCCAGTCCCATTTGTGGTATCATCTGATATATTTTAGGTATTTAAGAAGCTCTTTGCTAATATCAGAGAAAAAACCCAGTTTATCTAGAACATGTGTCCATCAGAAACAGACTGAAGTGGGTTTAGAAGTAAGCAATGAAAATTATCACAGTTCTAGAAAACCTGGCCAAACTGAAATGATTAAAAGGTTTGCTGGATTTAGCAGAAAGAAAACTGAGGAGGAACATGGAAAACTGTCTTCTAATGGAGCTATAAAAAGAACAGGGATCAATTGTTCTCTGCTTCTGTGGCAGGATATTATTTGTTGTGTACTATTTGTGTACAACAAATAGTGGCCAGCTTTGTTTGCATAAACAAAGATTTTGGTTAAGTAGCAGAAGTAGATTTATTCTGAAAATAGGAAGAGAGAAGCAGTGAAGCAGCCTTGAAGCCTGTGTAGTCCTTGTTCATAGAGTCCTTTAAGAACAAAGCTTTGTTAGTCAATGACAGTCTAGGCATGTTTACTTTTTTGTGAGGAAGGGAACTCTGAGGGAAGGGACCCTTCCTGCCCAGTATTTCTGTGATTTCTACTAATTCTACAGTTCTAACATGAAGGCTAAAGCTATAACCTCATTGTATAAATAAATATTAATGTAAATCTCCATTGGGTTCCCAATGACTAACCCTGGAACGGGAAATGGGAGCCTTGGGGAAAATGAATGTGTCCTGGATTGAGCTCTCCTTGCTATTCTCTGCTCCTTCCGTAGTCTCTCAGTGTGTAAAATAATCATCCTTACATTGCATAACTTACAGTGTTGATGTCAGTGTGGAACTTGGTGCTTGGCTGTTGGATTTTTTTTATTAGATGTAGTGATTAGAATCTAAGCAGTGATCATAGCTTTAAAACTTCTAGAAATATGTGCTTGTTTTCAGTGAGATTTTCTTTGTATTTGTTATAATATCTGTCTGATTCAGAACACTTATCACAGCTTGAGATAATGGATGTATATGGAAAAGCATGTGGGATGAAGTTTGGATTTTAAAAGACTAGTCAGTCGGCTTAAGGGCAGCAAATTTGTCCTGTAGAGTAAGGTGTTTCATTTCTTAGGATACTGACAACTGGAAAATAGCTTCCAGAAGAAATATATAGTCTCACAAATATTGGTAAGAAGGTATGATGTGTCTTTTCATTGCATTAGTGAAACAAAGCCAGAACTAGTCCTATTGAACTTTCTGGGAACTGTTAGAAAAGGGGCTCAAATTCCAGTGCCTGGGTTCCCAAACACCAGATCGTTAGCGAACGATCGGGAATCTTTTCTTTACCTACATGAGATGAGGAGAGGTCCCATAGTGGGGAACAAGGAAACTGCACTTCAAGTTAATCTATTTCTGTTCATTTGATTCATCTGCTTATGTGAAGATGGATTGGAGTATCCCACTGAGGACAGTAGGCTAGATCACATGGGAAGGGAAGCCTATCCTTTGATATGTATTTGATTTGTTCAGTTTTGAGGAACTGTATTAAAACCACATGCCACAGAAAGGATACTCCTAAAAGGGCTGATTTTCCCACTAGCCTAAAAATAGTGTTTCCCATATTTCATTTTGATGGTGCCTTTCCTTGGCACCTCTGGCTCTACCTGAAGTTGCAGTAATTCCAAATAAGGAGTGGCTTTTTCTGGTTTAAGATAAGCTACTTCTATACTAGGTTATAGGTGCTGATCAGGGTGACTTGGACTGGTCTTTTCAATACTGTTTGTTCTCCTTTTTTATGGCTATCTTGTTTCTTCACGTCTTGTCTCTTCAGGTTTACAGTTTTTCACTCTCTAGCTCTCTGCCTGTATAGTCCTTGGAAAAGCCTCTTATGACAAAAAGAAAATACTTTTTTTTTTTTTACATATCCCAGCATGTGTTCATGGGCACATGCAGCAGGTATGTCCTCAGGAGCTATCAACTCAGAGTCCACATTTCAAAAGGTGTTCTAAGACACATTGTTCATTCTGCAGAAGTCATCCTTAGGTATTTCTGAGACACCTCTACCTTGTTTATCAGTTCAATGTCATTTGACGTTTTCTCTTGTCCTTTCACCAAAAGAAAAGAACCTGAATGCACACAAAAGGGTCAATGTTTTTAAAAGGTCAGTAATTCCAGATGAAATGCAAACCTAAGGCTTTAAAAAAAAAAATCTCCATTGAGCAATAAAACACTTAGAGTTTGACTTTGTTACGCAAGAGAGAAACTTTCCAGCTGGCTGGCAGCAGTTCTGAAGGGTGTCTGTGTGGTTATTGATTAATTAAATCTATTGTTACTCTCTTCTTTCATTAATCCAAGTGTTTTCTCTTCACTTGTGTCCCTGCACAACCTTGTTTTTGTTAAAGACTTGGAGTCTGTCAGAGGCAATTGCCTTGAATATCAGGTTGCTTATTTGAAATGCTAATTCTTCCTGTCTCAGAAATTTCTAGGTGTGGCATTTAAGACCTCAGAAAAACAAGAAAGCTGCTTAAAGTTGATGGTATCTCCAGTCTCATGGTCATACCTGGAACTCTGTGTCAATGTGTAACAGAGAGGAGGGTGCAAAAGGCTGGACTGGAGAGGTGGCTCTGCTTGTTTCTGTAGGAGTGTGCTCAGCTCCAGTGCCTTGTAGGCAAATCTTGTAGGGGGTTCCCTGCTGAGGTGAGGGACAAGAGGCCTCTAGAGCACTGACACTTGCTGTTCAGGATATCAGCAAGCAGGCAGTACAGTTTTGCTTCTCCATGTGCCCACCTCAGTGCTAATGAAAATTTCTAAACAGCCTTATACCCATGCAGTCCTCTGCCCGTGGTTCCAATAACCAAAAACCCTGAAAAGCACTGGTGCCCTGACAGTAGGAGGCTGTGCCTAAAAAACCCAGAGAGGAGCCCAGCTTTTGCAAAGCCACCCAGTCCCTGGTGTCTCTGTTTGCTGTACTGAGGGTACTTTGTTCACTGGTCCCTGGCCCAGCGCCACTGACTCATGTCATACAGGAAGCTGAACCCCTGCCAGCTGGGAACTGCTTCTGGTCGCTATCTGCAGTCATCAGTGCTTGATTGGAGCCTGTTAACGAGGCTTCTGACCTGCCAGCCTTGCAGGTCCCAGGCATTTGCTTTCCCTTTCAAGCTCTTGAGATAGGAGAGTTTGTTCTACCAGGATGAATGCGTTTAGGAAATGCCAAATCCGAACTAAGTACTGCTGGGTACTGGGAAAGTTTTGCCACAAGACTTCAATCCTGACTGGAAACATTTGCCAGAAACTAGGATGGACTGAGTTCAAGCCCAAGGGCAGGGCAAATCTCCTTGATAAAGCTTCCCTACAGCAGCAATGCTCAGTAAGAGATTCTTTATCGCAGCAGCCACAAGTCACTCCTGCTTCCTTCCTGTTGTACACCAGCGTTAATTCCAGTGAAATACAGGGATCATTTCAAGGGTAAAGCTGCAGCCATCAGGTCAGGAGAGCACCATCTCTACCTTTCTGAAGAAGAGAAAGGGAGGAGACATTTTCAGTTTGTGACTATTTGGCTACTTTGTAGTTTTGTTTCGTAGAAGACAAAAGCGAACTGGAAATTTCAGAGGACTATTTCTGGAAATCCTTTGCAAGTTCCTTTACAAGATGGGTTTTACCTTAACAATTCAACTGATTACAATTAGTCACTTGATCCTGAAAGCAGAAGGAAACTGTGTCGTGCATATTTCATACAGTATTTACTTAAGTATTCTGGTTTTTAGCTCTTTGGCACCTGCTGTTAGTCCTTTTGTCTGTAATTTCTGCTGGCAATACTGAAGCCTTTGTACCAGAGAAGTGGGCTTCCTCTTCTGAATAGCTTAACAATAGTGTCTGCTGGCAAGCTCAGGTCTTGTAAAAATCAGACAGAAGCAAAATGTGCATAGGTTGGGCTTCCAGTCCAGTCAGATACACAGAAAATATTTGTGCCTGAGGATATCCATTTTCCCCTGGCTGTATCAGTAGGTATCCAAAGAGATTACCTCGCTGATAACAGTGGATCACCCTGGTTATAGCAGTACTGCTAATAAACACTACAGTAAAGCCTCATGCAACAGAGTACCCAAAATTTTGCTCTCTCTACTTTCCCTAAAGCATTAAAAAATTGTACTTTTTAACCAATTCCTAGCCACATCAATGCATTAGCCACTGTAAGAGTCCCTCCAAGGGAGCTGAGACCTCAGAAGGGGGCTAGGCACAGCAGATCAGGATGAGAAGCTTATATTTGGCTTGAGTGGCTGCCTAGTAGTATAGATGTGTTGAGCACTGAAGAAAGTTGCAGTCAATTTGGTGTAAAAAAAAAAAATGTATTTCAGCATAATTGCAGGAATTATATGGGGATGCTGCTTTCAACTAAACTGCTGATGCCTTTTTCTGATTGAATTGAATAGTTATAAGCCTTCAAGGCTTGCCATTACACTCTCTGCATTTTTTCCTTAAATCTCTTCCTGTTGTCTAGTTTATTGATCAGTGCCTATGACCAGAGCAGGTTTAGGCAAAACCATTTATCCCTGGACTCTATTAGACAAAGAATTTGACCATTACCATCTTCCACCTGAAAAGCCACCACAAGCAGCGGCTTGGGTGGCAACATATACAATCTCCACTGCCTGATAGGAGGGCAGTAGCCAGAGTGACTCTTCCAGTTTGCAGCCCTTCAGATCATTTTCCGTCGATTTCTTGGCATCTTATCCTCCCTCACCCTCAATATTTCCCTTATTGCACTCTTCAGATTTTTTGTTGATGTTCAGGTCATCTTAGTGTAGCTGGAAGAAAAAACTACTTTTGAAGGAACAACAGTGATAGTCAGCTCAGCAGCAAAACTTCTGTGTACTCAACTCTGCTAGATTCCCTCGAATGCAAGTGCCTGACCCTACCTGACCTGTGGCCCCAAGCAATCCTCTCTTTGTGTTGGCATAAATTTGCTTTAAATGCATCTCCCTATCTAAGAAAGACCATAAGAAAGGAATCCTAAACATTTTAATTCACAGGCATTTCTGAACTGGCAATACTCTTGGATAGTGCATGTAGAGCTTATAAATAGTGCTTCTGGTGCCCATGATGTCACAAACCACAGGAGCTTCTGACTTGTGATTTATTACATCAGGTTGTGGCTTGTTCATAGGCTTGTAACTTGAAGCTTATTTACAGTCAGTACACCCACTATTATTCCTAAGCCATCCCAGTGTTGAGCAGACACATAAATGTTGCCTGCAATTGAAACAGTAAACAACCAATTAAAAATTTAACCTCTTCTTTTCCAATCTCATATTATTAACTGAGGATGTTGTTGCTTAAATTAAGGTCATGTGTGATGATAACAAGTAGGTGCTCTTTCATGTGCCCTTGTACCACATTTGCATGAAAAATACTTGTAGATTTTTTTATTATTTATGCTCGAAAATTATTTCTCATTAAAACTGCATTTATTTGAAGACAAGTTCTTTCCTTTTCTTCATCTCAAGACTGTTGCTTTACAAGATTCCCTAGGATAAAATAGCGAAAGCTTACTTGTAGAATTTCATGAAAGGAGAATTTTAATTCTTTTTATAATTCTTGACACTGTACATAGATTCACATAAATTAGTTTACCTAAACAGCAGTTTGCAAACCCAGAGTTGGAGAATGTAATTAGAAAAGGAAAAGCTTTGTATTCAGATTTTTGGTGAATACCACTTTTTGGTGGGGAAGGAGGATCTTATTCACTTTGGACATATTTTGAAGGACATCACAGTTAACATTTAAGTACAGGCCAGTATAAACCTCAGACATTAATAAATCTTATATATAATGATTTTAAGATTGGAAAATTCTTTGTCCTGCTCCTGTTCCCTAGCATTTCTGAGTTCCAGTGTTGACTTGGTTTCTAATAGCCTAGTCACAGAAAAAGGCACTCAGCCAGAAATCTACTGAAAAAACTAAGACATTTCAACCAATGGTTGTCCAGCTAGATGCATTTTAAAATAAACAAAATCCCACCCTAAGAAAAACGTGTGGTTATGTTCAGATGCCTAAAATCTAGAGTGAGCAGGAGAGTAACTGCATCCTTCAGAAACAGCAAAATGGAAATGATCTGTGTAGCTACTCTCAACTGAAAATTAGTGAATTTTGCTGGTACTTTAGCATGTATTCTCTATCAAAGGTTACTGCAGAACATTTCTCAATGTACTGTTGTGATTTACTCCCTCTCCTTTGATGAAAAACCCTCAGGTAAGTCTAGCTCTATAGGAGAAGAAAAGTAATTAGTGTAGTGCTAATGTCCTGTACAATATCTCAATCTATGCCTTTCAGTTTCATAGTCTGTGATCTTAAAAGCATAGCCTGTGTTCTGAGATCAGAAGCTCCTTTTGTATTCTCCCAGGACAAAGTACCCTGAACCAGCTAGTCGAACAAGAACAAACACTCCATGTCAGTGTGATTTGCAAGAGGGACACAAAGGAAACTTTTCTGTAGCCAGTTGGTTCTTTCTAAACGTTCATTTATATTTTGTAAAAGATTTATGATGTTAGCAGCCCTTACTGGAGCTGGAACAGAGTGTAGATAAGATGGTTCAAGGTGCATGAGAAATCTGGTTTATTGCAGTCTTCTCTGTACAGATTTTGCATTTTATATCTAACCTTGTTTAGTAAATAGTGAGTTGGCTAGCTAAGGTGTACTGGTGGCCATGAAAGCAAAAGCCACTGCACAGCATTTCAGCAATATTTCTTCCACCTGGGTTTACATACATCTGTTAGGGGCCTCAAACCTTCTTTTTCTTACTGGACCTGCTTTTGAATATCAATGTTTTTAGGATTCTTGCTGAGGTAGGCAGAAGGCTTAGTGGAGATCATGGGAGTGTTGTGTGCATGCTGTCTCTGAAAAGAAGAGCTAAAGTGCATTGACTATCAAGAAAAATTTGTATCTTTGTGCAAAGTAGAAACATCTGTGTGCACTGCTACTAATCTCAAGTATTTAGTCATCTAGAGGTCTTCAACATTTAGAAATCAGATTATTGTTAAATAAACAGAAAATAAATCCTTTTTCATGCCCTGTGGATATGGGTGCCAGTGGTGTACAGAGAATTTCTGTTCTCAGGTTTTTCTATGCAGTCATGACAGCTCAGATCTTGCTTCTCTTTGATCAAAGCACCTATGCAACTAACTCTTTGATACCAGGAACTACAGCATTAGGGAAAATATTGCAAAACTTTCCTGGATAAAAGTATGCAGATTTTTTGTAACATTTATCACCCAGTTACTGGCACAGGGTAGCTCTAGAGGCTGAATGGGTGCCTTCAGCAATTCTCAGTGTGTATTTTCCTATGTCTTACCATATCCCTGGACACTTGGTAGCAGCCACTAACAGAGCCTTTGTCCTGCCCTGCTGGGGCTCTTCTTATGTCTTACTTTGGATTTGAAAGGGTTAATAAATATACAGATTCATATTTCCTCCCCCTACTTAGATCCCAGAGGAAAAATGCCACAAGACTCAACTATGTCCTTAATCTCCTGAACAATAGAAACCATATTTTAAAAAACAAACTCTCTTCCTGGGAGGGGTGGATGCTAGTCAGTGACCCAGAGCTGGGTTTCTGGTGTGAGCCAGGCCCGGGCTGGCCAGGGGCAGTGAGGGTGGCTGCCCATGGCTGCAGGGGTGTGGGCTGGGTTGGGCTCCTGCCAGACAGATATCTGTGACCCAAAAACTGGCAGGGAGCATTGCAATGGTGTAGAGAAGCATGGGGAAAGAGGGAGCCTGGAAGGGTGGGTTTGCAGCTTGCTCACCTCTACAAGAGGCAGCTTCCTTCCAGATTGGGAGTGCTTTGCCAGAGGAGTGGTGTGGGCAGACGCTCTGTGCTTGCCCAACTTGGCTTCTGGAAAGGTGCTTTCCCTCTCCAGCTCTGTCAGCTCCCTGGCACTAAAAATACTTATCTGAAATATGCCCTCTGCACACAGATGTGCAGAAAGCCTCAGGTGAGCTGGCAGAAATCAGTCTCCTGGTGTTTTCTGTGTACTTCAGGAAGGGTGCAGTCAGCTGCCCAGGACCATTATCAAAAGAATTGGGACAGAGAACTGCACCCGTTAACCCAGCCTCTCCTCTCTTCCTCCTCCCTCTGACTCAACAAGTGGTGTAAGCTGCAAACAGCATCCTTATCCAACAAGTGTGTGTTTTATTTCTTAACAAATTGAGGTATTAGGAATTTTAACGCCAGGTATTTCCCAGAGTCATGAAAACCAGATGCTCACATAAGAGCAGGGGGGAAATCCCCTCAAGCACATGTGCCTGGCCCATGGCTGCACTGCGATGCTGAGCAGTGTTCTTCAAACTATGAGGTGCAACAGGTTGAGATAGCAAAAGCCCAAGAAGAATGAGGTGAAGGTGTAAAATGACACACTGTTCCTTTTTGCCCAGGCAGGCTGTGGCAGAACTAGGATAGATGACAGTTCTGGCTCCCAAATCAAGAGTCAGGTTCTCCTGTGCATGAACTCAGGTAGAAAGCTAACCAGCAGAAAGAGGCCTGGCAGAGAATATCAAAAGAAAAAAGATGTAACAAGACAGGTAAGTATTACATTCAGTGTTCCTCAAGGTACTGCATTTCTTTCTCCTCTGTTTCTTTCCATTTTTGAGACAGTGAACTGTCATCTGGAAAAAAGGAGAAATTTCCTCTTGTTTTGTTACATTAGGGCATACTGGGAATATAGGGGAAGTTTGAAAATGTTTAAGGTCTTTGAAAATTATATTCTATCTTTAGAACTGCCAGAAACACTGAGTCTGTTTCTTGGAGGTCTTTCTTGGTGGACTCAAGGTGTTGACCAGGAGGTCTCTGAATTCTTAGAGGAAGTATCTGTGTGTTTATTTCCTTCCAACAGTTTATTTTGTCCTTTCAATTGAAGAGATATTAATGAACACATACTGTTAAAAACATCTGTTCCTGCCTCACACTAGAACTCAAGTCCACCATAGCAGCTCTGCTGAAAAGAGGAAAGCAATCTCCTGTTCTGGAAGCAGTCCTATGCAAGTTTTTCCTCTACTTTCTTCTGCAAGGCTCTGTCCCTCACCTAGAATGAGCAGCCTGCTTCTATCTACCTCCCATCTGCCCTGGGATGTCCTGCATTACAGAGATCCATGACATGACCTATCCTTATCTTGTACTAGGAAATTATAGAGCTATTAGGAATGCGGAAAATACCTTTCTTTCACTCTCCTCTCACCAGTCAACTTCAATCAGCACAAGCTTTAAAGTAAATGCAGTGATAAAGACAAAAGCAGCAATAGGAGGCATTTTACTGGTGTGGCTTATTACTGCGAAAATAAGTTGCAAATGCAGTATTGGGGTTTGCTAGTTACAGCATTGCCCCTGTAGCTGTACCTTGTTTAGTGGAGGAGAAGAATGAGATTTGAAACTGTGCAACCAGTGAGGCAGGAAAGTATTTTATTAAAAGCTGCAGCGCCCTGAGGAGTGAAAGAACTAAGTTGTAGGCACCAAAGAAAAGCAGTTGATAATGTTTTGAGGACATCCACATGCACATGAGGCCTTTCTAAGGGGAGCTTCACAAAACTCTGTGTGTGGCTTCTAATTTCAGCTTGCTTCTGTTGGATACCAAGGAATCCGTGGTTGGGATACCATCAGGCCTTTCTGGATGAAAAGTATTGACTGTAAATGTAAGTGGCTGAGTCAGTTTCAGTCTAGTGGCCTCCTAAAACTCTCAATATGTGCCAGATATAAAGAGCTCTTCAACACACAGGTATCACTGAAGAACCAAATTGAGGCCAGCATACCCTGATGTGCAGAATACTAGTCAGTTCTATAAGGCTGAGTCATCCTCCGTTCTCACCAGACCAGATTTTGAATCAGGTCAGAGTACCAGTTGTTTATTGTCAAACTCTTCAAGCTCTCTATCCCTCCTTGCCAGTAAAGCTATTTAGCTTTCTGTCACTGTTTCAAAGCATTACTCTTTCGAAGTGGCCTATGCTTGACTTCTCCTTAATGCTGCTCTCCAGAGAGAAGGTAACACTGTCACCCTCAGTCAGAGCTGCATGCCCTGTGTCCATGACCTTTACCATGCTAACCTGCCCTCGTCTTGCCCAACAGCATTAATTGCCTCTTAGGGCAGCTTTGTCTCCAGCTCTGGGAGGTTAAGACAGACAGCTCATGCTTCCTATAGTTAGGAACAAGTAATAGCCAGTTTGAGACCTGATACAAGAGAAGGAGAAGCTGGTAATACCCCTACTTCAGTGCCCTATTAAAGTGGAGGAATCTTCAAAATGTAGGTTAGTTTCAGCTGAACCACCTCCCTTGCCAGCCCAAGCTCTTCCTCATCTTCTGTTTCAGCTATGCACCACAACCCACGTGAGGAGGGCGTGATGCTATTTATTCTTGTTTCCTCCCTCTCTGGGATCCTATCAGAAAGACCAGTCTGAGTCAGATGCAGAGGCTGTGACTGAAATGAGAGAAAACTCGGAAATGCTCAGATTTTAGCCCAGTGTGGCTACCCCAGTGCTGTGAAGGAAAACTAGGCCTCCAAAAATGTGTGAGATACTCAGCAAAATAGCTGCTAAAGAAAGACTATGTGAATTAGAAACTGCCTAGCAGTTTTTGCCTAGCAAGCAGCAAAAAAGGAGTTGCTGGCTTGTCATAGGTAACGAAGAGGACTCAGAAGTGCGTTGCAGCATGGATGTTATGTGACCTTTTACCCTCTTGTAATATCTGCTATTTTTGGACATTTGCTGAGAAGAATCCTTCCAAGATCACTCTTCTGGTGTATTGGGTGGTGATAGCTGGGTTTTCCAACACAAACAGAGCTGTGCTTCAGTTAGAAGTTTCCAGCAGGGATACATTTTCACATGCATTTAGATGAGAAGTCATTTAAAAGCCCACTCTCTGCTTTGGGCAGGTAGGGGAAGGGTATCAGAGAGCAACGACATGTCCAAATATTCTAGTCCCAGACATGTAAATCTAGCTGCTTGCAATGTGTTCACATTGTATGTTAAACAGCACAGATCTGGAAGTATCTGGAAATACCTTCCCCATCCAGATCCCCCCAGCAAGAACCACATCTTGTGCAGATTGCATTTTTATTACTCTTACTGCCTTGCTCAGATGATATCCTGGTGTTTAAAGTGAGCTGTGTGAGTAATGGGACTTTGGTATAATGGAGCATTTGCTTCTGCCCAACTGAACTGGTGCTTAATGGTCTGTACAGCTGTGTGACCTTTGGTTGCCATCTGATCAGATATCACAAACTAAATGAAGCGCAGTCTTGCTGATGGGAGGAAAATGGAGAGTCTTAGGAGGAAGGGTCAGGAGCTAGGGTATTGCCCAAAGTAAAGACCATTGGTCAGTAGGTGGCAATCTTATATCTGAAGCATGAAAGGCCCCCAACAATGCTAGAAGAGTCTGTGCTACTGACCATGTGTTCAGTGAGATATGTAATCATGAGGCCAGTGTCCAGACAGTTTGTGTACTGATTCTAATCATGTGGGTTTATTTTTCTCTTTCAGTGTGTTAACCTTGCCATGTCCCAGATGTTTCCCTTCTCTCAGTTCTTCTGTTCCCTCTAGTTACATAGCTGATAGTTCACATACAGCATTCTCCCTCACCAGGCAGCAGTACAGGACCAGACGTGTAGCCTTGCTATTAGCAGCTAGAGAGCTGTTAGGGACACAGTGTGCAAAAGTCATGGATTATCATTAACCAAATCTGCCATTCAGATGTGTGAAAGGAAGGCATCTAGGTCCTTGCAGAGATGAATGGTTCACTGACTTCGCTGGCCTGGTTTGTCCATGCAAAGTCAGTCACCTGCAGCAGTTTGATCAACACCACCTTTAATTCAACGCTACAGTTTAGACATCTTTGCTCATATACTGCTGATATGAGAGATGCTTTCATTTGGGGCTTTTTATTACACACACAAGAAAGTGCCACAAACCATTTCCAGAGCATCTGACCTCATTTGCAACCTGTCAAGTGGGAGAGAAGGCCGTGAAGCATAAGGAGAGTGGTTGGGACCAGGCAGGGAGTATGCAGTGATGGAAGCATTTGTGATATGTGTTGTCCTAACAACAGCAGCCTTCTTTAACCAAAGATTTCCTGTGTTAACATCTTGAGGAATCCTATGGTATGGCCTTTTACCTGACAGGCACTTCATGCACTTGTTGGGAGGAAGGAGGTGAGAAAAACAACTGATGATGCTGCTTTTAGAGGAAATTTAACACTGATAAGAGAAACACATTCACAGCCCTGGAGCCTGAAGCTTTGTCTTACCCCTGGAATATGGAAAACAGGCATGGCCATAGCAAACATCCTTGTCCTGAATTTGCTCTGGGTGGACTGGGACCATAAACCCATCAGAGCGCAGGTGAAGTTCTGCAGGAAAGGGACAAGTAACAGTGCTAGCCAGTTCTTTCTTGTGGACCTTTCTGGGGTGTCTGTCAGCTGTAATGGCCAAGCTTCCTACAAGCTTCAGAGTACCAGCCCCCTGCTAAAACAGTGCCTACCCCAATTTCAGGGAAGCAAGGTGAGGGGGCTCATGGCAAGGCAAGTGGTTATGCCAGAGACTCCCAAATCCTTGCTCTTTCTCTCAAGTTATAGCAGTTTCAGTTGCTCATTCAGATCTCAGCCCCATAACCAAACAGCCAATTTGGGACCATTGCAATTGAGATGTGAACCACTGAGGCCTAAAACTGATTTTGTCCAGCCTGCCAGCAGTCACCAATTGGAATTTGACAGCTGAGCACTGCTAGTCTGTGCTTAATTTAAGCTGTTAGCCTTCCTGCTGAAGTCAAGGTCAATGGGAGCAGAGCAGGGAGGTGAAGAGGCTACTACCGCACACAGGAGCCACCCAGGCACTCACATGGGGTTTGATTTCCTGCTTTTTTCGTTGCCCAGTTTTCACAACGCACATCCATAGATTTAGGTCACAACCCTAATCTTGTTACAACAGGTTATGGCTTGGAGCACATTTTGTCTACAGTGTTTGCACAGTCTGGCTCATGAGCCGATAGGGCTGTCCCAGGCAGGTCAGCAATGCAGGCTCCAAGGGCTGGATGAAGCTCCCAGGTAGTGAGCAGAGCTTTAACTCCTATCCCACTGTAAGTCAAACCACATCAAGCATAAACTTACTGAAACTGAGACCTCCATACTGAGCTGTACACTTCTCATCTGGCTACCTAGGACCTCTGCCCAGAAAGCTTGGGATGCTACAGCAGAACAGGTCAGTAGTGCATGGGAAGGAAAGGGGAAACATTGAAGGTGCTCTGGCTCAGGCAGCTGCTCACACCCTACCCACCAAAGCAGCAATCCACGTTCAGAACCCGACCCAGTTTCAGCCCTTGCCAGCTTCACAGGAAAACAGCTGTAGAGTTTCCAGGAGGCACTTGCACAACAGCCGATACTTAGGTGAGCTGCAGGTCAAGGCAAGTGCATTGTCAAAGCAATGTTGCCACAATGTGTTGCAAAGATGAGTGAAGGATATTGGCATTTTGTGTCGTTCACATCCTGAGGACGATTGTCTCTTTCTGAACACAGTCAAAATGGAGGGGAGGGAGGAAAAGCATGGTTGTGACTTTAATATGCCAAGTATGATTGGGAATGTGTGCCTGCTATAAAGTCAGTTCATTCAGCAATGCTTATATAGCTTTTTGGTTTGTTGAAAATTCTGAAGTGGATCACCACCTAGAAAAGGCTAGAGGCCTTGCCTTTAAGAGAAGGGCTTTGACCTGGTGGTATGAAATCACTAGGTTTAGTAACTTTTGCCTGCATGTCAGACATTTCCTCTGCATCCACCTAGGAGCTCTGACCCAAGCAACATGAAAGACAATCTCTAGTCACATGTAAGCAGAAGCGAAGGACAACATTGTTTCTTTCACAAGGATGAGAAGGAAAAGCTATGAGAAATAAAAGTGATAGGAAAAGTCCACTCTTTATGTCTTCCAGCCTGAGGAGCTGGTGTGTGGCTCACAGTGGAGTGAAGGAGTGCTGGGAAGTACAAGGCTTGGAGCCACACACCTGGCCTGGCCCAGCTGAGCGTGCTTTGAACCTTCTGTGAAACGCTGGTTGTTTCTCTCTGAAAGCAATTTGCTTTCCACCCACCTACTGTGTCAGTCCTCAGAAAAGCTTGCTTTGGAAAAAATGCCTGGTCATATGCCTCGTAAGTCAGGCTTCATGTCTTCCCTCTCTCTCTCCCTTGACCTTGTTCCCAGCCAGAAGCACATTTGCCACAGCCCCGTAGAGTTCACAGCAGAAATCTCTGCTTTGTCTTCCCCAGAACTGGGAAAAAAGTACAAACCATAAGAAGAGCGGAATGAGAGGAGATGATTTGACAGGGAGCTACTAAAAGAAAAGGACAGGAAAAATGAGATCAACTTCTGATCCTAGCCTAGAGAATAGGTATCTGAAGGAAAGGAAGAGTCGGGGCTTTTGGCAGTGCTAGACAAGCTCTAAGGGAACTAGCTGAGATCTCCAAGGCTGAAAGATATCAAAAGCCTGTTACAAGCAGGGAAACAAAACAGTATTAATCTTGGAAAATGAGAGGCATAGAGATAGCTACAGCCCTATGGAGAGCTTCACATTCATTTCTTTATATGGACTTTGCTTAATTATGCTGTGTACCAGCACTTAAAGCACAGCCCTGCTTATGCTGCATCTTTAACCTGCAGTGTTAGCAGGTGGCTCCAGTGGCTGGCCCCAGACCACATGGGCCAAGGTACCATGTGGCTTCCCTTCTTGGCTAGCATCCAAGAAGGTGTTGTAGAAGCTCCACAGGTCCCATTCCCACCCCTGTCTGCCTGGAGGCCTCCCCATGTCCCAGCTAGCTCAGCATGGGGGCTGGGTGGACAGCAGTGCTGGTGTAACTGGTTTGGTTAGCATACCAGAGCAGACTGGGGGCCAGATAACACTGCTGCAGCCCTGGGGCTGCTCCTCCAGCACCTCCTTGGGGCAATGGAGCAGGGGAATTCCAACACCTTGCACCTCCTTGGGCTCTTTGCAGTGCAAGGCTGGGCCACATAGATGAGAAAGCAGGTTTCCACGGATGAACGGCCCCATGCTGGCACATGGGCAGTGGAAAGGCATCGAGGCATCAGAGCAAGCAGGAAAGAGAATGTACTGGTGCTGGGTACATCCAGCTGAGGGTCAGCCTGGGCAACTGATTGTGCATTAGGTGCCTCCACAGGGCCAAGTGGAAGGACAGAAGTGCTTTGCGTCAGCCTCCAGCCATGTGAGCATGGGGTCAGTGTGTGGCACTGCCCCGGGCATAACTGGGTGCTACAGGCTGGTTTGCAGGGCAGCAGTGTCCTTGCAGAAAAATAACTCTCACATTCACTCTCTTTTGCTGTCCCAAGTTGCCCTTAAGGGTAGTGGAAAAAGCCAAGGGGGAAGTCCTGTTCTGCAACATTTTCCCCTTGAACTCCAGAAGGAAAGCTAATGTTTCTGTAAATGCAGTGACACACAGCCACTGAGGCATTTATGTGTGGCTGACAGGGATTTTGCCTAAATGTCATGCAGGAGCCCAGGCATGTGTGGTCCTCACCTTAACAGCTTTTTCTGCCTCTTCTGCTCTGAGAACTGACATGAAATGATGAGAAGAGCATGAGACAAGGTCAATTAGACCCTGTCTTCTACCAGTCAAGGTTCCAGCAGGAGATTCCTGCTCTGGACATAAGTCAAGGAAGCCTCCTTGGAACAAGCAGAAATGCCAAATTCTAAGCCTTGAGCTGTGACATGGTCTTCACTGTTATCAGACTAGAAGGACGAAGTCAGAGTGGGTTATTTCCTTTTCTTTTTTGAATTCCTTTTGTCTTGAGGCCCTGATGCTGTAGAGAGTAAGAAACTTACCCTTGGGCTCTTCTCTGGGCATTTATGCATGCTGCTTGTATCCCAGGAGTAGGCAGACTTCCCACCCCTCTTAGCACAGGCTGTATTTTTTTAACCCCTGTTTTCTGCAATGCATCCCAGTAAGAGGTATGTCCTGTAAGTGCATTGTCTCAGATCATTCTGCCTTGCACAAGCCACAACTTGTGGAAAGGAAATCTATTTGGGCCAAAAATGTGTTAACTGTTTGCTGCTGGCTCTCCCATCAGGGCCTGTGCATTGTGCTGGGGATTTTCCACCAGCTCTGCCTGTTTTAGCCTTTAAGCTGGGTGCACTTTTCCACAAAGACATGGTCTCAGAAGTGAAATCTTCACTATTTAATCACCCAGGTAAAGAAAATGGTTAGAGCATGGTTCTTATACTGTCTCCTTCCCACCAGGCTCTTGGCTTTATTTTGCATTATAACTGAGACTAAATCTCTTTGAAAAACTATGTGTCAGCACTGAATTATTTATAGTCATGTCAAACATTCCTGAGTATATGGGTAAAACCCAGGATAAAGTATCCTGGTATGCTACTGATGACAAAGACATGTTTTGCCAGTCAGAGAGCTGACAAAGATGTGATATAGACAAAGATGGGTTTTGGCCAGTTGGTGGGGGGAATGTGATGTTGTTGTTATTGTAACAAAGTCAAACAATATGTTTTATGTTATGATTACCTTAATGATCACATATATAATAATATATTTTCTTCAGCAGCAGATAAAAGCCTAGAATTATGTTTGTGAATTTGACTGGAGGAGGTTGCACTCTGTTCCCAGGCCATGTTTGCTCTTTTCAACAAAAGAAGTATTACTTAAATAGAAGGCTAGAAACTCTACACTGCAGCTGAAATATGACCCATTAGAAATGTCTGAGACACCACAATTAAAAACTCAAGAAATTTTAAATAATTTTTCCCAAATAAAATTAGGGAGAGGGGAGATAATTGCAATGGTTATTAACCATTAACCATTGGTTATTAACCAAGATTGCTTTGTAGCCACTCATTTTCTTTGTGCACTATTTCTCCTTTATAAAAGTATAATGCAGGCCTTATATATGTGCATATAAAGTATACAATAATACATTGTTATCTTGTTTGTCCTTTATTAGTTTTCTATTAAAAAATCTTCCAGCATTTAGAGTGCTCATCCTTGTATTCAAAAACTGCTTGGCTTTACTGGCTGCTCTGTCCTGCTCTCAAAATAATTAAGAGCTGCACATCTCTAAAATTTTTTATCTCATTTTTGTCTGTGTTCTTATGGATTTTTACCAGCCCACTCTCACTTCCCTCCACTAGAGGAAACTGTGGTTGATAGATCATGTCCTCAGATAGAGAAGGTCTTTTGACACTCTCAACATGGGCATCTAGGAATTCTTACTCCTTGCTTTACTGTGAGTTCTTGGTGCATTGCCCACGTGAATGGTCTGGACAGTTGTCAAAGGAGTGGTTAAATCTCAGCCAGACTTGAGAGGGTTCAAGTGGAGTCTCCAAGGGCAAGGAGCCTTTCACCCACTTTGGTCTTTTCAGTCTTATCATAGCAATATGTGCTTACTTGGTCACTCCCTTTCAAAAAACAATCTATCTGCTGAAAAACTAGATCCTTTGGTTTGCTCTACATTTAGCAAAACTAGCCTTGATTCCTGGACTACAGAAATGCACACTTTTCCTTCTACACTTCAGCTAAGGAAGAGGGGAGAGCAAACATTTGAGCAAGTCCCTTTATAATAGTGTAATATTTTACATGTCTGTTTAATGGCCTACTAAAGCAGTGAGGAAGAGCTCTTTCATCTGGGTTTTCAGCTGGATTCCAGTGACCCTGTATCTCCTTGGGAATAAATTTATACTTTGCTGACAGTTCACTGCTGGGGAGTCCAGACACTTCGTGTTGGTTTGTGCTCTGAAGTCTGCTCAGCTTCTCCACTTACCTGCAGTGTTTGCAGACTGGATTGTGATATATTGATGGTTTTAGTTTATGGGTATAAATTTATTTGCTGGTAATGTTTAGATAGAGGTAGAAACTTCACAGCCTTAAAGGAACCTTTGGCATCCTGAGGGTCCTGAGGGCTCAGGACAGACCACTGAACAGAAAAGTTAAATAAAGAATGGGAAAATTGGAGTGACTGCTGTTAGCCTTCAGCAGAGCTGCATGACTTCCCATATTGGAGTGAATACTTCTACCTGTTGTTTTTTTTCCCTTGCAAAAAGGGCAATGGTGATATTAATAATTTGTTTATGGATTATTTTGCATTGAAAATATTTGCTGCTTTGCTGTGATATACTAGCTGGAAGTGCAGGAGAGAATATACATCAAACTCATATCAGTGCTGGCCCTAACGTAATTTCAATTATGCTTATAAAAAAAGAAAGAAAGAAAGAAAAAAAAATATAGAGCTTAATGTAGGTAGCTGAGAAAATAATTCCTTCAGTTGTATGAATGGCTTCTCCTATTACTGAAATTTTTTTTTCATGGCTTTAGCAATATATATATGTGTGTGTGTGTGTGTGTGTGTGCTTGAAAACTCCTTTTACTGTAGATACATCCTAGAGGAAATGGTGTCGAGCTCACTAAGAAGGTCACCTAAGTACCTAACTCTCTTAGACACATTTGAAGTCACGATCTAAAGCCTATTTTTTTCTCTTTTGAAATGATGGTTTAACACATTTCTCCATGTTCCTCCCCACCCTGTGAGGTCTCTATGAAAAATACAGCATCATGTTTCCTCAATCCCAAATCCAGCCTACCTGTTGGGCACCCTGCCTTCAATGCTGCCCTTCAGACATAGCCCAGGCAGCAAAGCCTGGGGAGGAAGCCTGGGCTGGGCTGGAAAGTGGAAGGGTAGGGCTAGGTTTGTCAACAACAGGCAGCAAAGCCCGTGCTTTTTACTGGCAAATAGAGGGACATTTCTTTTTAGTGAAGATAGACCTGCTCCTGTGATGCAAATGAAGTGGAAGATTTGCAGTGTTACACCAATGAGTGCAGGTTTCACTTATTTTAAGATATATAAGTCCAAAGCCTATTTTTCTCTTTCTTTTCTGCCTCTGGAGCTAATGCGTTTAACTCTCAAAGAGGAGACAGCTGGTTGTTAGCTTCAGCTTCTCTTGATGTTCATTTTCTTTTTAAGCAAGCTTGCATGTTATTCTATCTTAATTAGATCTTTTTGCAGATAAAATCCTTGGAAGGGGTCCACCCCCCTCTCCCCATTTTGCTGGGTTTCTTGCTTGATTTCTTTCACATATCCCTCTCCAGTGAATATATCTGAATGTTAGTGGCATTAATTAAGGATCTTAGTTGCATATTGGTCTTTGAAAAGCTTGCCAGTGTGTACAGGCAACTGTGATTGATTGACAGCACACGAAGAACAATGGAGAAGCCTTAATAAGGCTTGGCAAAGCAATACAATTAGTGGAAAGCATGCAGATGGGAAAAGCACACAAGGACTTCAGGAAAATCTGTGCTTTGTGACTTTTATTTCCTTAATCAATGGCAGGAAACAGTTCAGCCCTGCTGCAGCTGATGATAAAGTAGCTCCCCCAAAGCCCATTGCTAGATGAAATAAGCACATGGCTTGAGGTAGAACAAGCTGTTCTGGAATGTGCAGTTGTGTGATTATTAGGGGAAGTTTTAAGAAACTGATTCTTCCCAGAAATTGTGTGGAACCAGGAGATTTTGGTGTTGGGCTCTGTAGCTGTGCCAGGACAAGGTGCTTCTGATGCTGGTGCAAAGAATCCTCTTCCAGTTGAGGTTCTGACTAGTCGACCCAAGGCTACACAGCTCAGTCATCTCTTCTGCTGCCAGCCTAAGGCAAAGCTTGAGCAGGGCACAAGAAACAATCTCTGGATTTATCACAACTCACACAGGAGGTCTTCCACAGGCAGGGTGAGCTTCAGTTGTGGCTACCTGCCCTGCATGTCAGGGTAAAAGTTCATCCCAGTTCTGTCCATCAGGCATCTTGACAGGGCTCCCTTGTCTCATGTGCTGTGGTGGTCTCTGGTACCACCAAATCTGAGCACCTCACTCACAGCTTTCCTCACAACTTTGCATTCTCCTCATCTTCCTAAGGGGTTAAAAACTGTTGCAAGCCCGACTTTACAGAGAAAAGTGGAGGCACAGAATTGTTACCTCTTCATTTTCCTAAGCAATCATGAGAAATCTTGGGCCAGAATCAGGAATTAAACCTGGGTTTCCTCTTGACATTCCTTGGGGAGTTACCTCAGGGGGTTCCCACCCACAGGGACAGGACTACGGCCAGAAGCATGGTAGCACATAGCAAGAGGTTGCTGTGGTTCAGGAAAAACTCTGAGGAATCTCAGCAGCCTGGTACCTGTTATATTTGGGAGCAGTAGCATAATATAGCAGCATTAGAAACTTGTTTCCCTCCATCTGTCACACTTGGGGTGGCATTTGTGCAGGAAGAACTCCATGCCAAGGGGTCATGTTACAGCACAATTCTCTGCTAACCATGTTACTGCATGGTTTTGTCTCACCCTGGTATGTAAGCCCAATCCATGTTACAGCTCAGAGGACAAATTCCTTGCTAAAACGGAGTTGGACCTTATGTATACCAGCAGTAATAACCAATACTGCAGGAGGATTCCCAAGCCTGTTCAGCTTTCTATCTAGAGAGGATGGCTCACAGCAATGAAAAAGGCTGCTAAGTGAGATGTGCACTGTAAACTTTAGAGGAGGAAGATGTGCCAATCTAGAAGTTGCAATATCCTTTTAGCCAATCACATAATTATTATTTCTTGCCTATTTTAGCACCTTCTCCCTTCCCTGCACTTGTCTCCTGAGTTGAGAAGCACAGTAAATCAGGTGTTTGGGCAACAGCAAAGGACCCAGGAGAACTGGAATCAATACCTTTGCCTGCCACAATACTTTTTGTCTGAGCTGTGCAAACCTCTTTGGAAATATCTGCATGAGGTGAGCTAAGTGCCTGAGAAGCTCTCCCTTCTTGTAGGCAACAATTAACCCAGGAAGAGCATAGTATGACTATCTTCTCATTGATTTAGAGCTTGTCTCTTGAAGAGGTTGCCTGGGCTGCAGAGATGGCTCAGCTGCTTAGGAAGCAATTGGTGAACCACTGTGGTTAACAACCTGCATCATTAATGGAAATTAGCACCAGCATAGACAGTTTTAAATGAAAAATTATCACGTTGGATCACTCTAAATATCTCTCTAGTCTAGTGTCCTCTTCATTGGTGGATGGGAGCAGATATTTAGAGAAAACTGTATGTGAAAGGCAAGCGTGTAGTGGTAATTCTCTGGTGTACTTGCCAGGCTGTGGATTCCTGAAAGCTTCGTAAGATCTTCCTGTTTAATAGTGCTTAATAGATCTGCCTGCAATTTTGTCAAATCATTTTTTGAAATCTATGTTTGGCATGCACAGCACTGTTGGCAGCAAGCTCCAGAATTTAACTGTGCATTTGATGAAGCATTTCCTTTTGTGAGTTTTGACTCTGTCACCTCGTAACTTCATTTTGTGCTGTTTCTTCTGCATAATCCTGCTGTGTGACCAAACTGCATGGAAGTCTTTCTTCAGTCACCAAGAAACTTCTCAGGGTAGTGTCTAATCTGTAATTGCATGCCTGCACATCTGTTGTGGTTAAGCGTATGTGTCAATGGGAGGCTGTTTTTCACTTAACCAAGTCCACCCCAACATAACTCCCTATTTTAAATTCCATTACATTAGCCTGAGTATGTCTGCTGTTACTTAATTCTTCTCTCTTCTTGAATTTGAAAGCTTTACCAATGTAAAGCATCAATATATGAGTGTGACCACCCTCACTCAGTGAGCAGATGTAGTCAAAAGAACACGTCTTTCAGCCACAGCTTTGTTACAGACACTTTCCCAGCACTAGTGAGCTTTACCAGGGAGGTGTTTCTGCTGTGGAGATGGCATGTTGTCAAGGCTGTGCTCTGTACCAGCCTGCAACCCCCAGGCAGAAAAATCTTTGCTGCAAGAGTGGCACCAGCAAGGCAGCTCACTCCGTTGTTGTCCTGACCAGTACGTAGGCCTGTGGAAGTCTTCAGTGATCCAGCCTTTGGGGCTAAAGTAGCGTAATGGGATGCAAAGCTGTTCCTCAAGTCATTTGAAGGAAAAAGCATGAGGTCCCTTCCTATACTAAGGACCAATAACTGTACTAATGACATGCTCTTCACTGAAGGCCTGTGCCTATGATTTGCATAAAAAGCTAAGTCCCCAAGACCATATCTGACAGTCTGATAAAAGACTTGGTTTGTCAGGAACACTTGAGCTTCTATTAAAAGCAGTAAGAGAGATTGTGAGTTCTACTCATTTGAAATTCAAGCCATTTACTCGGAAATCTAAACATGGAGTTGGACTTTTATGATACACTGGCCTTTGTCTTGGGCTGTCATAAAGCAAACATGATAAGTTAGCAACTGGCATAAAATTTTCGGTTACTTTCTGAATGTTACAGCAGCAGAGAACAAAGTAGAATTACCAAAGGGTCAAAGATATAGATTAGAAACATCATTAAGAAATTCTAAGAATTACTGATAAGTTTTAGTGGGTTTGTTTTATTACTTCCCTGTCTCAGCCAGGCCTCCAAAGGCACTGATTCACATTTAATTGAAAAAGAGCTTCATTGTGAAACCTGCCATTCTTAGCTCCAGTATAGAAAATACCTTTAAAAACACCACCCCCACTTTTTAACATTTTACAGACAAAGAATTACAGTTAATCTGCCTTAGGATATACACTACAAGGTGGCATCATCTTCCTTAAGTCTTGTTTTCTCCTTTCATATGTTGTATGACAAAGATTAGCCTAGGGACCTGCATGCTGTGTGTGCCTCTGGGAGCCTGCAACAGGCCCTCTCCTTTCCCCCAGTGCTCTCCCACTCTTTGTGCACCTTGTATGTGTGCCTCAGTCATGAACAACATCCTCTGCGCTGATGTCCTGCAGCTGCAGACTAAGGCAAGACAGATGATGCTGTGTGGAAATGTGTAAGGCTGACCTTCACTTCAAGTTCCTGAAGCCCTGCCCACACTCTGGGTTGTGCACAGGCAAACACTCCTCCCAGTTCCCTGAAAACAGCCCAAACCAAAGCATGCTCTGCTTCCTTTGGGCATGGGCTATTATATGCTGCAGCATTCACTGTGTGTGATCAATCATATGTATTTGATTGCTCTCATATAAATAACAAGGATTAGGTGGCTCAGAGCATTTGGCCTACATTGCACCATTTAGCTCATGAAGCTGAGCTCGACAGGAGTGTGAAAAAAAGCAGAGCTTGTGAAAGGCCTGGTGTTGACACAGTTATGTAATAAAAAAAAAGAGAAAAATTTTGTCTGGATAACTAATTTCCTTTTGAAGGATGTGTTCCTTTGGTGCTCTTAGCTGTGGCTTCCACTGCTGTACCAGTAAGTCTGATCTCAAGTAGATCATTAAATGAATAGATGATAGGGTATACAGTCCAACTTGGCCATGACTCGAGCTGCATGGTGCTAGCAGCTACCCAATCTAGGTAGCAGTTTAATGACCTGTGTGCATATGGTATGTGTCTATGGCAAAGTGCAGGCTTGAGGAGAATGCAGGAGAGGCTTTTGACCTGCCTCTAGTTTAGGATATTGCAGTTGTGTGCTCAAGAGTGTGTTCACCTCAGCTTATTTCAGTTCCAACATACAGGACATGGTGCAGTGGAAGATGCAGTGGTTTGAAGGAGAGTGGATGGGCTTTTAGGTCAGATGACAGATGCAAGCATGCATGCAGGATGCCCCATGCTATGTAACCTGTATCTGTATCATCCTTGTGCCTTAGACCATGTGAAATTTCACAAGTCTAGTGTCACCATAAAGTTAACACACCAGAGTGACCTACATTGACTTAACAAAGGCTAAAAATGACAGTTCACTACAGATAAGCCCTTCATTCTTAAGTTGGTTATTTGCATTAGATCAACCCATGTGAGTCACAGTGTTTGACCTGAACAGCCCATTCCACTACATGGGTAAGGATTTATCTGGCTTTGTCATTTTTGTTCAGTTTTAAATTCCTCATGCAGTCAAGACTTGTAGAAGGAGGATGGAAACTTTTCTGGAGCAGTAGCATCTACCTTCCTGCTTTCAGTTTTAACCATTTGTCATTTTACTTGCAGCCAAAATTGCTGAAAGCCCAATCTGTGCACTAAAGATTATGAAGAGCTAATGAGAAAAGCTAAAACTCATTTGCTCAGAAAAAATAATTCCAATTTTCTCCTGTGGCAAATGAGAAAATTAAGCAAACATAATGCATTTGTCATAGACTCAGTTGAATATGCTATGTTTTATAATAGTACTGTTAAAGGTCTGGGCATCAAGCCCTGACAGGTTAATGATGACTCCAACATTGTTTCTATAGGGCTTGTCAGAGCACTGCAGTTTTCTAGAGGACTGACAGCCTAAGGAAAGATCCAAGCCCAAGAGAACCTGGCAAAGAGAAGGTTGGATGGGTGGATATGTATGAACATTGCAAGAGAAGGTCATGTCCACAGAGCTGTGTCTAATGACTGTGCCCAGCTCTGCTGTGGACCTCATGAGCTCTGGCCAGATAGGTCTATGAATCAGGGTGCCAGACCTACTATAAATGTCATTTGACTTTTAGGTGTTGCCCCCAGTTCTTTAGTAAACATCTGTCTAGTGTGACCAAGGTCAATTTGCCTTTCCCATCTCAGTTTCTTCCTCTGAAAAATGTAAGAAATAGTGTTTCTTGTCCTTAGTATTGTGTTAAGATCCAGCACGGGAAAACTTCTTATATATTTATATATGTTCTGAATGCTACTGATGATCCCAGAATGCTGAGACAATGCAGCACAGTAAGTCCAGTCTGATAAGACCAAAACATTTGTGAGTGAATTATGTAACCTATAGAGGCTATTCTCCATTTTTCTGTATTGTTCATTTTTATGTTTTATTTCAATGTGTGTTTAAATCTCTCTGCACAGCCCAACCTCATACTGTCATTTAGGCAGGGGAAGAGAAAAGACTAAATTCATGGCTGCCAATAAGGTTCTCCTTTTGGCTCCTGTAGAGTGCCTGAGGCTGGGACCACCTTGTAAAGCTTACAGGTTCCTGTTCAGCTGCTTTGCTGACGTGGTGAGATAGACAAACAGAGCCACTGTATGGCCTCAAGAACATAGATTTAGCAGTGACAATAAGAGAGAGGCTTTTCAGGTTAGGAGAAATTTGCATTCATGCTGGTGTAATAATTCCAGACCCCTAGAAAGGAACAGGGTCCAAAGGAATGGGGACCAAAGCTGCAGCCTCAAGATGGCTGGGAATTTGCACAGAGAGGTTTGTCTGTCAGAGGGGAAAAGATTATAAAGAAGTAGTTTGCTAAAAGGAAAATTGGTTTCAATGAAAAACACACATCCAACAAAATGCCTTGAACAGTTTGACTGCAGCAAATACCTGACTTTACACTTCAGTCAAAAATAAGCTATCAGGCTAAGTAAAGAATTAATGAAATTACACTGTCTGTGTTGTGCTGGCAGGGCAGAATAAATGATCCCCAGACTTTGCAATCTCAAAGGACTGTGGCATTTTCATGAATTTCCACACAGTGCTGCTTGCAGCCAGACAACATACCTGCTAGCTCAATCTTCCTGTCTTGCCTCTGCTGTTCAGGTCTGTCGAAAAGCTTGATGTAGTAGGCAAAGAAGAAGAGTGTAGTAGGGCTAGATATGCAGAAAAACATTTCCAGCACTGATAGAAAAGTAGCAGAGAGAAAAGCTGTTTTCCTGAATGCTTGTGAATGTTTGGGCTCCCCCATTTCTGCTCCTCGTGCTTCTTCTGGATGATCCTAAACATGCCCTTTCTTCTCTCTCTTGAATGGCTTCTTTATAAAGGAAAACTAAAGAAAAAATCATTTAAGTGAACTAACAGCAGAAATTTCAAATAGGTGAATCAACTGCATTAAAGTGGACACATTTATCAAGGATTAATGTTAAAAGTTCTTCAGTTTGCCTTGGAGGTGGAGTATACCACAGAGAATAAACATACCTTTAAGTTAAAATGTCCATGTGAGCCTTTAATGTGATTCAATTAATTTTTTTAAAGTTTTATTAGCTTGCAGAGTTTGTTCAAATTAGATTTCCAGAGCATCTCCATGAAGGTAAACCCATAGTTTCTCTCACTGATGAAATGAGGACCTTTCTACCTAAGCAAAGTGATGCTGTCAGGCTCAGTTCCTTAATACCTAGAAAGCATTTTGCTCTGTAGGAGGCATGAGGAAAGACCTGCATAGTTCTCTCTTGTGAGCTCAGCAGACACAGGCTTTGGGCAGCTGCCTGTAGCTCTCTGCAAGGGTTCCCAGCTGCACCCCTCTCCCAGACACCTGCCAGCTAGCAAGGATGGTGCTGTCACTTGCATGAAGCCATACTCAAGACACCAAAACACTGATTCTGCTCTTTCTTCCACCACCAACTTCCCATGTACCACGTGCACCAGCCTGCTAGAAATGGGGCCAAGACAATGTATCTGTGTTTACTCTCTAATGGGCTTTGAAGCCAAGAGGGATTTCCAGGCCTGTTGTGAACACCAGATGTGGGTGACTTTCCTGTGACATTTCATTATGGGAACTCAACTGCAGCAGATTCCTGGAAATCTGATCCCCGAGATAAACGTGGAAGAACTGAAACAGCAGTATCTGTCCAGTGCTTCAGACGTTCAGTTCAGAGGCAGGTCAGAGCCTCCCTGACCTGGAATAAAACTGTCAGTATAAAGATAGCTGCTCTCAGTCATAGGCACCCAGTGGGCCTAGGTGGAGGCAAAAGTTAAATTAAACAGCCACACCACTTTCAGAGTCACATGAGACCTACTGACATGCATTTATGAAGAGACTGATGGCATTAAAGCTCTTTGAGTAAACTATTTGCTTTCCATTTATAACAGGTTATTCATCCCACTGCTTGTCACAGGGATGAAGCATGCTGATCACCATCCCAATGACCAAATGTTTGCCATCTCAAAAATATTAACCTGGAAAAAATACACATTTTCGTTGTTAAATTCTGTGTCATCAATCATGCTGGGACAGATTTTCTTACAAAGCTATGATGTTTAAAATAGCATCTATCCTTCTAACCTGACCAGCATTTTTCCAGATGACATTTTGAATAGAATATAGACCAGGGGCTTTGTTACCCCTTATTCAATTAATTAGCACTTATAAATTAATTATGTGCCTAGCACAGTGTGTCTTTCCATGTTGTAAGCCTCTTGGTGCAAGAAGGAAGGACTGTGACTCAGTGGGTCACAGGTGACATGCAGGACACCTTAATCAATCATCTTAACTGAAAACTGAGAGGCACTTCCCATTTTCTATGAGGCAGCATCTGAAGAAGCTCAGAGTAGAAGGTCCAGAGCTCTTTGTATGCTCTTACATTATAGGCTATAATGTTGTTTGGTGGTGCTGGCATGTGGGTGACTGCTCAAATACCACAACAGTAAGATGAACACATAGCTAGGTTCCTCAGTCAGCAGATAGGCTACCAGTCTGTAGTCCAGTGAAGTCTATGGTCCGCTTGTTACTGCATACCCCATGGGAAGGCTGATTTGTGGCCCCCCCTGAGTCTGGTGGTGGCTTACATAGCAAGATCAGAGACAGCCTTAAACCATCTTGCTGAACCATGATGAAACATACCAGTGCAAAGCCCAGTGGAGGCTATAGCTCTTGGCATGTGTGGCTATGAGACCTGCCCTTACCTCTGCACAGTCACTGGCCTCTAAAGGCCACTCAGGTGAACTCACAGAGGCTGCAGTCACACCACCAAGCAGGAGGGCGAGGTGCAGCATGCCAGATACAAACTGCTTCTCCAAAGTGAGACACAGATTAGGTTTGGGTCTACACCCAGTTTACTTAGCTGTCAGTATACCTGGTTTGGGAAATCCCAAGGAAGCAGGCAGGCTCCTGGCAGCTGAGAGGTCACATCAGTCACGTTACACTTGTCCTGTTCTTAGGCTTTTTTTCTAGATGTTTGCTGCTGGCCACAGCAGGAAAAGACATACTGGATTAAATGGACCTTTGGTGCATGCCAGGTGCAGCCAGTCTTATGTTCTTACAATCAACAAAACCAGCTTCTAATAAAATTGGTTAACTAAGGCCATTTTGTGTTCATTTGAAGCACTTTCAATATCAGGCCATAGTAGCTAATATTTGATTTTTCAGAAGGAAATATGGGTGGGGAGAAAAGGGAATTTCTGTTCCGTTCCTGATCCTGGTTGCCTGGGGAATGTTTTTAACATGCAGAAGAATAGATTTGCATGTTGGTATTTTTAGGGATGTTTCCCAAGAGAAAAAAAAGTGCAACTCAAAACTCTAGATGACTTGAGGGTCTTGCCTCAATTATATACTCCAAGAGTTTGTGTTATTTAGCTGATAAATAGGGTTTAAAGGTATTGCCTCATGTAAATATCAGCAGCATCAGCATCACCACATGCACTGTCTTCCTCTACCTGTCCCATTGTTAGACCAGACAGGACAGAATGGTTTGCCTATGTTCACTTTCCTCTGCCAGTAACTTGTGGTGTCTTACTCAGCCAGAATTGATAGTTTCTGAAAAATACTTGATGTATCTGTGGACACTAGTGACACAAGGGCCCAGGTCCCAATCATGCCTTTGCAGAACAGATCCACTTTGACGTGTGTCTGGTATAAATGTCCATGTCAAATCTATCCTGGCTGTCTGAGCAGAAAGACTGAACTGTGGATAGTCAAAGCAGATTTGCATCTAAAATACAAACTTAGGCCCATCCAGCTTTCAAAATCATCCACAAAGGTCAGATCCTTAACTCCTACTGATTATAATGAGAAAGACTTCAGTGCTTTTTAATCTTCTATTAGATGTGTATCTGCCTCCTTTGGCATGTATGCAAATGCCTCTCGGTCCATGTGCCACGCTACAGTCTGCACAGGACTGGTTAAAAGAGAAAAGGGATTTTCAGACACCAGCATGGCTACCACAGCACTGAATTTATGTCAAGGGAATGAAAACAGACAGTTCCTATCACAGCTGCATGGTATCTTTGGTCACAATAAATGGATGATGAAGACTGGAGAGAGATTCTTCAGTCAAAATGTGTTTGGTTTTCACGTGTGTTTTGTTACTGTGTTGCAGGTGAGAGTGCAGTGTTGGTCATCCCAGGATGTTGCAATGGAACCAGATAGTCCCCAAAAAAGCAAAGACGACCAAGAAGTCCACAGTGAACAGCAGGCTTCCTGATTTGCAGAGTCATCTACCTTCAGTCAGTATGACCTTTTAATGTTGACAATGCTGGAGTGATCTTTAAAATTATCACAGACATCTGTGAGTTGTTTGAGGGAAAGGACCTCCCATGAGGAGAAGGAGAAAGGCCTCTGGCTAGCACTGAAAATCATGTAACATCCCACCGTGGGCCTAAACAAACAATTTAAAGATGTTTAGGAACAAATTGAACTCTAACTTACTATTCCTATTACCAGCTCCTGTGTGGTGCTGCTTAGATAAGCCTTGCTCCTAATGGCTAAAGATAGAAATGTTTTTGCGCTCTGATTTTGTTTTTCCTTTAAAACTCTATTAGAGCAGGCCTGAAAATAGTTTTAGAGTTTATTTAGTTCTTGTTCTTCAACTTGGTCTCAGACTGGCTGGCCCTGGAGACAGCAGAGCTCTAACTGGGGCAACCGAGCAGGCTAGTGCCCAAATACACCCTGCCATCAGAAACTCCTTATGAGCCATGGCTAGGAGTGAGTGGAGAGTGAAGCCTGGTGATTTTGCTGCCAAGACAGAAATCTAATGACAGCTTGTTATTGGTGCATAGGGCTGCTATGTCCACTAGGAGCTGAAATGGGACCATTTTGTTTGATCCAGCAGGGGTGAAGCCAAATCAGTGTCCCAGACTTTCAGCTGATGCCTGCATTGGGAGCTCACATAGCTGCCTAAGATCAGTGGCAGTGTACTAGGAAGCTGGCTGCCACTCCAGTTAGGGCTCCAGGTGTCTGTTGTCACAAAACATGGGCTGTTCTTGCCAGCTTCATAGCTAGTTCCTGAGTAATTGCTTCTTCCCTGAATGGCAGTCACTTCCAGATGTGCCAAGGGAAACAGAGTAGATTTCATGCAAGAACGTATTTTCATATTATTTTCATTTCTCCTATATCAGCCAAAAAGAGAAATTCTGACAATATGGTTTGACTTCTGCTGCCTTCACAAGTTGCCTTTGCCTGTGTTGATAGCTGTCAGGTTTCACTGCTGGTGGCTGTGCTCAGCCAGAGGAACTCTGTACCGTTCACCAGAAGTATTCACCTGTTATCAAACACCAGGCACACAGCACATTGTCTCTATCTCATCCTCCTTTCCTGTCTGCACCTGCCAGCCAGCCCACCCCAGAAACCATCCCCTGTGCTGCAGTTCAACATGAAGAGATTCTTTTCTCAATCACTGAGCATATAGGCCTTCTTCTGGCAGAATTAGTCAAAAAACTTATATCAATTGTTCATTGTTGCAGAGAAAAATGGCTCAGCTTACACAGGTTAAAGTAAATTAGGATTAAGATGGCTTATTGATTTATTAAGGACTTGTAATTAACTGACAAACAGTGAACTATACATTCAGGATCTATGTCAGCAGTTCCACCACAGTGTTAGACACTTAGAAAACACTAATAAATTCCTGCAAGTTCCTAAACACTTCTGTAACCAATCCTCAGTAGTTCTCACCCCACACATGCAGGCACCCACTCCTCTCTCACTTGCAGGGAAGTCACTTCTGGGAGCGTGGGTACTCCCACTTACACGCTGCTCCCACTGGGGTTGTGGCTGCTTCAGCTCTAGGGGTGCCCACGCTACTCCTTACAAGCAGCTAACACACCCACTGGTGGGAAGGCACCTCAGCAGGTCACCCACACACATTCAAAGTGTGAACCCCTATGTCCTACACCCCATGGGGTTAGGCCACGTGCTGGCTTCTCGTTCTGACAGTGTCTCATGGATGGGGAATCTGGTGTGTCTGGTTTCAGTAGAGGTTGTTATGTGCTAGACAGGGTTTTGACTGCTTCTCTGTTTTAAGTCTGAGGCTTCTCCCTGCTCTGTTACAAAAATTAAATGCTTCTTTTATACAGCTTTTCAGACCAACTCAGTCTTTGTTTCAAAATTGTTTTTGTCATTTCCCGGGTGCTGTTTAATCCAGCTGATGGCTGCCATCCTCTTTAGCATGATCAGTTAAAGACTGATTGTTGTTCCCCTCTTCAGCAACATCATTTCTGGGCAAATGCCCTCTCAGATACTTTTGGGTTTTCCATCCATAAATGCTGTTTACACTCATCTATCTTAACAGCTGTTGTTTTCCACATCATTTTGCCAAGGGTAAGATGTGTAGGCACCCCCAGAATTTATATTATACAACTATCAAACTGATATTAAAGGAAAGAATACTGACCCCATGGCTGGATCTGGGGTTTATTTCTTTGTCTAGTTACATTGTAGTGGCTACCAGTTCATGATCTTTTGAACTTAGTTACCTCCACTTTCATGCCTATATACAATTATGCTGTTCAAATGCAGTCATAGATCTCAGAGGACCAACTGCGCATGTCTATAATCCTAATCCTCTGCGATCCCATACCTGTGGAGGGAGGAGGGGAAGGAGGAAGACATGAAAGCTGATTTTTTCATGGTGTGTTCTGGGAGACTACAGGCCCTGCTTGAGCCAGTGTAATGTGCTGCAGTCCCTGAGCTGGCTCTGTTTCTTCTGAACCTCCCAGGCAGAAAATTGGAGGACAGTCCTAAGGTAGTGCCCTACAGAACCAGAAAGCTATTGTGGGGACACATGCTGACACTTACCTTGCTGGTACACTAAGGGTAGTTCTTGAGGGTCACTCCTCTCCCATTCGAGGCCCTTGCAGCTCCCATAGGGGTGTAAAATGCCCATGTGCCACCCGGCCTCTTCCCTGCAGTCTGCAGGGCTGCAGCAGCTCTCATCACCCATTTTGCTCCTCACTCTCTCTCACCTGTTGTGTGTGATGCAGGCTTGGTGCCAAGCTCTTGAGCAGCTGCCCTTTCCCAGCTCCCAGGCATGCAAGCCTTAGGAGGCCCAGCCTCATTTGTTTGCAGTGGCAGCCCATGAATAGTAACTACTTGAGGCCATTTTACACACTTCTATCATCTTATAATTAGCACTTCGTCCTGCAATCTGTGAGAGTCCCTTCCCCCTGGTGTGTCTCTCTCTTTCCTCCACTGCATATCGCAGCATCATCCACAGCCACCTTCAGAGATATTTCTAGATCATGCATTGCCCAAAGTTCCTGTGTGTGACCATCAGCCACACAGTCTCATTTTCCCCCACAAATGGCACTAATGGACAGAATAGTCACCAAGATGGACAAATAAATCCTCACTTTGCTTTGCTCTACACTGGGCCCTCCACACTCCTGCTCTGTAGTGAGACACCCTTCCTTGCCCCAGGTGCTTTCTCCCAGTCCCGCAAGGCAGGAGATCCAAAGGAAGCAGGGATCCCATTGGTGGCTGTGCTCAAACCCACTGGAGAAAATCGGAGTGCTTTTCACATGCTAACTTTTTAGGGCAGCAACATAAACCCTTAACAATTTCCATCTTATTTGTTGCTCCTTCCTAGGTGCTGGTGCACAGATTTCCTGAGCCCCATCCTTCCTCCTGCAGCTAATCTCCTGGACACAGATTGCTTTGCACATTTTGTTCTTGGCAGTTTCAAACATTGCCTCAGGCCCTTATCGCCTTAAAAAATCAGATCATATAGTGGTGGCCTTAGAAACGGCCTGATTGATATCTGAGCAGCCAAACAAACAGTAAATTTGAATAAAATCTGGCACCCTGTAGCCCTCTTAGCTCTGCTGATTCTGAGAGGATAACTCAACAACATCAAGTGTGTGTCCTGAGCAGGCATGAGACTGAGGCTTCAGGTGTGTAAAAGAGTTTGCAGGAAGGGTGTGCAACCCTCATGGAAAGGCCTTTTGCCCATTCTAGATCCTGCACACCCCAGCCTGTGCAGTCACAGGGATTTGGAATCACTGTCCTCTGCCAACTCAACAGGATGCCCCTGTGTATTTATATGGAAATACAGGTGCTCGTAAGAAGAGGAGAGTTTCCTGGTGATTCTTAGACAAACACTGATGAAGGCAGGAGATCCTGCAGTTCTGCTTTCATCAGCACCACTAGAGCTTGTAGTGACAGTGAGAATGTGGTCAGAGGAAGACTACGTTTCTGCATGGCCATTTACCGTATAATTGTGATACTGTGATTAATCATAGAATCATAGAATTTTCAGGGTTGGAAGAGACCTTGCTGCTTTCTTCAAACTCACTCTCTGTGGTCTTAGGAAATAATGCTGTGGGACAATGTACTTGCACTCAGATCATCCCTGATTTGAATACCAAATCTGTTTGAATATCCTGTGCCTGTTTTACTGTAGGTGACCCCACTGCTCAGGCAGAAGGCAAGAAAGGGGAGGGCTGCACTGACTGCTGCTGTTGCACTTGCCCTGAACTGACTGGTGTGGTGGTGTCCTCTGCAGACCAGATGAGCTGAGTCCTGGCCCATGGATAATGCCAGACACAGCATTCAAGGGCAGGCTATCTGACGAGTACACTTCATGCTCGGGTGACACCATTATGCACCCATACATAATTTCCAAACTACTGCTCTTTGTAGGGTAGCATACCTGGGCTGTAAATTGTACCCAGGACATTAGAAAGAGAGTTTGTTCAGTTCCTTAGTGGCCAGTGCTGACCTGGTGGCCCACCAGCTGAGAGAAACTGCCTAGATGCACTGAGGTCTGGGAGTTAAAAATGGGTTGTTTTTCTTCTAGTGGTGCTTGTCTATTTATTAGCTTGATTATAATCACAGCCACCTTAACTTGTAACTGATACTGTCCTCTCTGCTGCATAGATGATGTTCACTTGGGTATCAGATACTGCTGTCTGTGTTTGCTTTTGTTATCACCCACCATCAGCAGGTCTCTTTAAAAGACCAGCTCTGACCAGACACCAAGAAGAAATGAGAGATGTCATTTATCCTCTTACCTCTAGCTGATCAGCTCTTTCCCATCACATAAAAGCCACCAAGAGCTGCTTCTCCTAATCTAGGCTGAAAATCTATGTGGCACACCTGGCTCCCTTTGATCATGCAGAACGGGTCATGGAGCATTTAGCAGACTGGAGACTCCCAATTAAGCACACACTGCCTTCAAGGCACATGACCTCTCTATATCTCCTGCATGATACTTGGATTCTTCCTAACCCACAAGCCTTTATGACTTTGAGAAACCTGGTCATATGCTTAAAGCTAAGGAGGCCATGCTTAGCCACTGTTATGAACAGTGGTGTGACCTTGAGGGTATCTGGCCTGTATGGACCCAGTGTGGCTCTAGTGTGGTAAGGCTGATGGCCTAAAAAAAGCAGGTTGCTTCAGGGGCTGGTTCTGAATTGAAACCATGGATCACTATTACAACTTGTGCCCAGACTGCTAGCTTAATGGCTTAGGGAGGATAGGAGGTGGTGGTGACCAGACTACTTCATCTTGAGATCCAATAAAAGCATGCTGAAGATGAGTGGGTGAGTGGTCCTCAATTTCAGGCTAGGTCATTGTTGTAGGTAACCTCCAGAACATGAAACTGCCATGCAGTACCAAGGAAAGGTCCATCTTAGATGCATTCATCCTGATTCTAAGACCAAAAAAATGGAGGATGGAATTAAAGTTGAGAGAACATATCAGTAGCTTAAGGGCAGGAAAGTATGTGGAATACAATATTGCAACCACACCCCCAAATGTAAGCCCAAGTATGGATTTACAGATGTAACTGTCCTGTAGCAGTACCATGGGATCAAGGCATGTAAGTTACCTGTAATCACAGAGCATATTAACTATGGCACACTAAATGCCCTTTTCCTTTTTTTATTTCCTGTTATCGTGCAAGGTACAAGCGTGGGATGGATGAGACCAGGGAGCAGGACGAGTTCCCCATTTGAGATGCTGATGACCCTCGCATGCTGGCCTCCCTCAGCTCCACCCCAGCAAGACCCAAGGTGACCCCCAAAGACCACTCATCCCCCACATCCCCAGGAGAGCAACGCTGGACTCTCTTTGAAGTACCGTGCAGCAGTGGTGTCACAGCTGCTGGTGATAAAGGGGAGGCCAGAGAGGCACAGGCCTGTTGCACTGGTCAGGGAGGTGAACAAGGCTGCTCTGGTGGCCCTGAGGCATGGACGGTGTGGGGGCCTGGCAGGTGTGTGGATTCCCTCCGCAGCGGGTCTCCAGCCAACCCCCAGAGAAGTGCCCTCGCAGAGAAACGCCAAATCTCAGCAGAGCGAGCCGAGTCGGGCTAGACTGTTGTCTACCGCTGGCGCTGTGCTGGCAGCAGCCGGGTGCCCCTCCAGCCCAAGGGCGGCAGAGGCATCTGCGCACCGTCCTGAAGGTCACCCTACAAGGGCGCTTGCGGCCTGCTCTTTCCTCCCGCCCCCATCCCTGCTGCAGCCCCTCGGGGTAGGCAGGCGGGCGCCCCTGGGAAACCTCTACCTTCCCACCTGCCTGCCGTCCTTCCCCCTCCAGCAGGTGCTTCCAGAAGAGCGTGAAGCTGGGAAGGGAGCGCTGCTCGCATTAAATATTCCGCAGCAGTCTCACACGTGAACCAGCCTGAGCGTGACGGGGACGGGAGAAGAAGGGCAGCCGAGCCGGTGCGAAGCAGCAGCAGCTAGGGGAACTGGGGAGCAGGGCGATGCCCAGCCGCTCAGTCTCCGCTGCGGCGCTGCCTGCCGGGCCTCTGTAGGGGCCAGGACCCGCCGGGCGCGGGGGGAGTCTCAACCACCAGGCGGGGCCTCGCGGCCCCAGCACTCGCACACACAGGTGTGCAGGCGCGTGCCTACGCACCTGCACGCGCACACATGCGCAAGCGGACGCGCCTGCAGCTCCGGACGGGCGGGGGACACGCGCCCACGCCCGCACACCCGTGCGCGCGCACCCACCGGNCGACAAGGTGGCCTGGGCCGACCCGCTCCGTCGCCCGTGCCGCAACCCTCCTCCCCTCACCTCCCACCCTGCCGCACCCGCGGCCGGCGCGCCCCTACCGGGCCCCGCCCGCCGCCCGGTCCTCGCCCCTCCGTGCAGCCGGTCCCGCCCCCGGTACCCCTT